>MU225917.1:251992-262224 GCA_018584345.1 Thuja plicata
ATTTAATTAAATAAAATTCTTCTAATTTATTTAATTGAAAGAAAACCCCTGTTTTAATTAAATAAATAAAAATCCCCACTTAAAGCACTTTATTTGTTGAAAAAGGAAATAAATTAAATAAAAATCCTTTTTCATCACATCTTCCTAAGTGGTGGGTTTTTACCTCTTAATCATAGCCTTTGATTTTTTGCCTCTTAATCTCAATCGTTCACTTTCCTTTAAAAGGAGACCTCTCCTTCTCATTTTGATATATCATCTTTTTCATAGTATTGTTATGCTACAGGTTTGGACAGCAATTTTGGAGGAGGATTTGAGCACTTGAGCTTGGATATTGCAACTTCTCTCTTCTTGTCTCATTCTTCTTGCATTCATGGCTTCTCATATAGATTAGAATCATGTTTATTTCCATAGATTAATCTTGCATTTGTATTTCCTTCCATATAATAATCATGCATTGTTATCATTTAGATTAATTTCCTTTTATGCATTGCAATCATATAGAGTAGATCTCATTTTCATGCATTTGAATCTCTCGTTTCATGGTGTACTTGCATAGGCACTAACTAGGTCAATCTGATGGCCTCCATTTCACACCTTTGCACTCCATGACTAGAGAGCTATGGATCGATATTTGAGGCCTCATTCTTGAGAAACCTTGGATGGAATGATTCATAGAAGTGTGTCAACATTTATGCACACACTTATGAAGTAGAGTTACTTGATGACATGGACATATCACCTATATTCAATATTTCTGATTTGTATGAGTATCATGAACCTATTGAAAAAGTGATAGTTCTGGGTGATTATCCTAAGAAATAGATAGAAGAAGTTGAATAGATTTTGGAACAAAGAATTGGCAGAAGCACAAGAGTAAAAGATTACATGGAATACTTGGTAAAGTGGAAGAACATACCGATTGAAGAATCTACATGGATTTCTCAATATGAGTTGGATTCAGCTCAGGTTATACCTCACTCATGATTTGGAGAATTATTCTTTTCAACCCCAGGTATTTGATGTAGGAGCATCTTGGGTTCATGGCAATCCTGTGTCAACCAAAAATATGTTTTCTTTTGAGATTGGTAGCTTGCTGGAGACTTTCGGTAAACTACTCGGTAACTATTCTAGAGTTCTCGATTGAAGGATCGGTTCATCATCAGACTCAGTTACTATTCTTGGCTTGGTTTCACCGAACAACCTTGGTGACTCAGTGGTTTCCTATTTCCTGTCTCACCAAGTGTGTTTTCTTTTGTTGGATCTCTGGGTTGACATGTGCATTTAATTTTGGTCACAATATTAATGTGGGATCTCTCATTGGGGAATGTGTGGACCTAAATTTCTTTCTGCAATGCTAGATCTTTAGGATATTTTGCGCCAACCTTTTCAGTAGCCTCTTGTATAAATGTAGAGATCTATTATTAGGTTTAGGGTAGTATTGCTGGGTAGAAGATTAACAGTAGAATAAACTGAGAGATTATGGATCTTGAATGTATAAGGATTGTTTTGTAATATATTTTGAATGTATTGGCCATAACTGGGAATGCCTTACAGCCTAACATATATGAATTTTGATGAAATAATATAAAGTATTTGTATTCCTTCTCTCCTTCTTTGTGTTTGATATTATGAGTTGTGAGTCTGCAAGTAGGTTTGGTGTTTGGGAGTGTCTTTAGCCCTAGGTACTATCCCCCCTTGCGTTAGAGTCTCTTTTCCAAGTGGTGTCATTCCATCTCTTACCCGTAGTGACCCATCCATCATCTCCGGATTAGACCAATGATTGATCTACACCAGCTGGAACAAGCCTTCTTATCAACATTTTCTTATAACTTTCTTCCATCTGAGGCAGAAAATACTTATGAATAGTAATTTAATCATTTCTAGATCCCCCTTACCGGAGACCCAAATATTGCCTCAAATTTACCTTTCAAGAAGTATTTATTTTAGTTAGCGCATCAAAACTATTCTTGCATGGAATCATGAAATATAGAGAGTTCTTAGGTTTTGCAGACCTAGGGGAACATGCCTTCCCCAAACAGACCTCTGAAACCATACCATATTTGGTCTTTTCAAAAAAATCAAGCTAGTTTATTAGCTTCAAGGGGCCTCTAAGAATGATCAAATTGGTATCTTCACTTCTGCAGAGCACATTTTTCGCAACGGAGTAGAGTTTCACCATTTGTTTTATGATAAAATGACTTGAAATAATTAATTAAATATTAATTATTTAATTAATAGTCTTTCTACTATTTCTAAATGAATTATTTAATTTATTTAGATAATTCACTCTGTATTATTCTTCTAAGCCCCATTTGTCTAAATTACACTATTAAACAACTTTCTAAAAACTATTTAATTGCCTTTTCATCACATGCCTAGGTCCCCTATTACATCTCATCATCCACCATACTTATGGCTTATGCAATTAATTAATTTATTATAAAAATTAGCTATTTATCTTCAACAAGGTGTCTCTATTCAAAGGGGAAGGAAAATGCTATGTGGCCTCATAGGATTAAGTCATATGACTATGTGTCCTCATGAGACCAAGTCATTGCCACTTTTCCTATCCTTTAGCCCATTGTTCCTCCATGTCACTTGGTCAAAGGTGACTAAAAGGACACTTTTCCTAAGATTCCTAAAACCTTAAAACTTCTTCCACCCTTCTCTCTTTGGTCATGGAGAGACACTTGACCCTCCCACATAACCCTCCATCTTGCCAATGTATGACGAACATCCCCTACTTTATCTCTCACAATTCAACTAATTCCTAATTCCTCTCTACATTATAAACATTATTCCAAGATTCAATCTTATTCCTTGGATTATGCCACATGGGATCATGGTGAGGAAAAATCTATAAAAGGAGCCCTTATTCCTCCATTTTGAGCTAATTAGCAATCTAGCATTTTTGAGATATATAGCATTTTGAGATCATTTCAAGCATTCTTGTGTGCCTTTAGCTTAGTGATTTAGCATCTAGTTTATCATTTTATCTCAATATAAATTAGTATTATCAATCATGAGCTTCATTGTCATCTATTTTGCATAATCTAGAAATCACCATATTCATCACATTATCATTGAGTATTTTAGCATTCTAGTTTAATTCTAGTTGCATTATTCACCACTCTTCAAATCTTTAAAGTCATTTTGGAAGGTGGTAAGTTATGAGAGAACATCATCTTATCAAAATCTCATGGAGGAGAAGAACAATGGAGTCAAGCTGAAGAAATAAGGTAAACGAGAGATAATTCAATATTTTCAAGTTTCTTCATACTTCATTGTGTTATTTGTGAATAGCTAAATTTGGATATTATTTAGTGGCATAATCATGGATTTAACATTGTTATAATTCATAGATATACAGTGACAGATTTGATAGTTAAAAAAAAAAGTTTCATAATCAAGATGTTGGATCCATGATTTTGGACCTAGTTGGATTTCTATGGAATCGGGTAAAAGCTTGCTTAAATCAATTTAACAAAGACACACACACAAGTATAATTGATTAAATTTATTCCATATATTTTTGTAAAGTACCCATTGGCTTGCCAAACTATGCTAAAACTAAATTAAATGTATCATTTCTCCAAAAGTCCAAAGGAAAACACGAAAGCATAATCCAAACTAGAACCCTCAATGAAAGCTCTTTTCTGGGGTTGAAACCAACAAGCCATGGCTTGATGAAGATACCAACTTGGTTACAAAAAGAGGGCCCCCTTCAAAAGGCATACTTCTGTCTAACATGCAAGAAAAACTACCAAAAAATGACCATTGATAGCTAAGGTCACTTTTGTTTCCCCCTATGGATTCCATGTGTGTCAGGCCCACGACTCTAAAAAGGCAGAGACACTTGAATCCCCATGAACTTACATATCAGAGCATGATTAGATAAATAACAAATATCTTCCTTAAAATAATTGGGAGGAAGCAACTGACATGTTATCACTCTTAGCTAGACACCCATTTACATTTTTAGGTCTAAAATCCTTAATTTGACAGTATTTTCTCCCATGTACATACCAGTCTCACTAAACATAGGCTTCTCATGCATGCACAGAGAAGGACTGCTACCAATCACTGTATCCTTGAACGCCAAGCTAATTCCTCTAAAAGGACCTCTTCTCATAGTAATGCAAGGTCCCATACCCAAACAACATACACAGAAATCCCCTACGAGTGTGAGGGGAAAACCATACAAACAAGGGCAAAGGAAATCAACCCACAAAGAACCAACCAACAAGAAGAAGTGACAAAAATTAAAACATAAAAGAAAACCCCAAAATCAATAAGATCTAAATAATTAACTCCCAACACCCAGCTCCACAACTCATGCACTTGACACACCCCCAATCTTGAACAAAATGCAAAAACCTCGACAAATGTAGAAACATTGCCTTAGAAATTGTAAAGAAACGCCACACACCAGTGCTAATGCTCCTAGAACCTCGCAAAACACCCACCACATGAACCACATGCACAATAAGAAGCAAAAATTAGGCAACCCGACTAGGGTTCCCCCTAGCCCATATTAACTAGGGCATTCACAAACACCCACACCTATACACACCAATTGCTCCATCTTCCCTAGAATGTCAAAAATATATAATTGAAAAAATCTTTAAAATAAACATTTTTTTGTAATTGGTGATTTAATATTTTTATAAATAATAAAACTAAAAATTTCACATGTTAGTTTTAGAAAATTTATTTATTATTGAAAATAAAAATTAAATAAATTAAAATTTTAATTGGTCCTAAACTAATTTATTAATAATACAAGTATGAACCCTCCATCAAAAAAAAAAATATGAACCCTCCATAAAAAAAAAATAATACAAGTCGATAGAACCATTCGCTTAGCCCTTGAGCACAAGCTTGTCAAGTGAGAAATTGGGAACCCACCAAATAGTGCAAGGTCACAATATTGTGACACATGTAAATTATAATTTCTTTGAGTCTCAACTTTCACCAAGCATAATGTTATAGGCCATGCATTCAGTCTAAACTTTTTCCACTTGTCACCTTCCCACTACATCACAAAAGACCTTTTTATCACAAACTTCTAAACTCAATCCCACCTTAGTGATATTGTTGCATGAACCAATTCTATGAATAGACTTTGAAATACCCCAATTTTTCATTTCATAGCCTCGCGAGTCCTACAGTCCACATGTTTGTTCATTGTCACACTCATGGTACTGCACTATCTTGCCAGTTGTCTAGCTAACCCATCACTATAATTGTTACAAATAAGTAGATAGGGCACTTCACTTGGCCTTCAAATGAAATCTCACATTGCTAGATACTTCTAAGACACTGTATGGTGCGTGCTCAAACGATTGCAACACGTGTACACTATCATTGTGTTTAGTCTCCACTTTGGTAAAACTTAATGTCATTGGGCCTATACATTCAGTCTAAACTAACAACATCATGAAAATACCTTAATATCACAAATTTATCAACACAATCTCACCTTAAATTACAATGATAAGATATTATTCCACGTACCAACCGTATGAATAAAAGCTAACATAACTCAAATTAATAACCTTTACTTATACTAGTCAAAATAAAAATCCATTTTTGTTAAACTCACATATTTATATTTAAAATCATACAAATTTTGGTTTTAACTTCCAAAAATTCTAACTCCTACTTTATTGAAACGCACATCCATAAATTTAGATTTAAAAAAATGTGCATTAATCCCCCTTTTCTTACATCTACTTATTAGATGTACTAAATAACCCATATAAAACATATAAAAACCAACCTCCCTTGTGGACTCTCCAAAACTCAATAATGTTCTTATTATTATTTACAATATTGACTATAGTGTATTGGAATGTGTGGGATCTTTAGTAGTTTTTTTAATTGAATAATTTATTAAAATTTCAAGTTTTGGTGGATTTTTCTACCAATCTTTCTACTCTTTAGTAGTGAATGAATGAATGAAATATTTTAATAATGTCTGGAGGTCCCCCTAGAAAAAGAAAATACCCTAAAATAGGGTGTCAAAACTTTACACCCTTTGAAACTTCTTCTTTAAGTTTGCTCTTCTACAATGGATTTTGATCACTAAGTTATGCATCATGTCTAGTTGTGTTTCTTCAAAAAGAGTACCTAAATTTCCTACTTCTAAAATATCCTCATAGTCGGAGCAGATGTCATTTTATGCTGGGCACTCCCTAATAAAATGTCGCTCTGATGGGAGATGAAATCCTTCTCTACAAAATCAGCTTGATTCTTTCCTAAGGTCTCTCTCCTAGACCTCCCAGGGTGCTCTCAACCCAAATCTCGAGGCAGGTCACTAAGAACTTCCACTTCCTTCTCCAGACCCAGTCCCCATCAATAAGTTATCCTTTCCTTGCTCACGGAACCCACATGGGTAGTTTCTCTTTCTCACTTTCTTCCCTAGTTGGACTATTGCCAAGCTCGCCTAGTGTAAGAACTCCAAAATCATGACTGTCACTTCTCCTACCAAAACCAAAAACAAAACTATGTACTGGGACTCCTCTCAAATTCCATCCAGGCACATTTTTCTCACCATGGATTCAAGAACCTCGAGGAGCCATTTCTAATTACAGCCTAGAACAGACTAGGAACTTACAATTTACAAAACAAGAACAAAAGACTAAAATACTTGCGCAGATAATCTCTAAACAAACATTTACAACTAACTACAATAGAAAAGATCAAGTTCCCTCCACCAATCCACTTATTTAACTAACAATACTAAAAAATGATTGAAACACAGTTTGCAACTTTTCATTATCTGAAGATAAAAACTGCCAAACATCCGACTCTTCCAGCCTCTATCTCAAAATGAAGGCTTGGGAGATCTTAAAATAATCTTCCCATCATTATAACAGACTTAACTGTCCACTCAAGTCGAAAGAATCTTTTCAGGAACCGTTATAATTGACCATACTGCCCACTCAAGACAAAAGCCGCTTTTCTAGGGTCGTTGTAACTGAATGTGTCAAGCAACAACAGTGCATGTCGAGCATCAGTACATGTCGAGAAACATCACTACATGTCGAGAATCAGTACATGCTGAGCAACTTATCTTAATGCATTTTCACTTTGTAAGGTTCCTAATGCCTTGGTTGGATTTCTAGAGGCTTACAAACTACCTCTGCAACACAAAATTAACCTAAAAACATACATCTAAGCAACTAGGGTGTTTATTCACCAATTTTACCCATTTTGCACTCGGTCATTATAAGAGTGAATGAACAAACACCTTACAAACCAACTTAAACAAATAAAAAATGTTCCTAAGGGCCTTTAAACCTAAGTGCTCCTACACCATACTCCCCTAAATAAAAGAAATCAACTTCCAGGTGATTGGATCAAGTCAAGGTCGATGCCTAACTTCTTGAACTCGGTCTCCTGCACCCAAGTAGCTTCAGAATCAACTTGTCCTTTCCATTTAACCAGATGTTCCATGTAGGTTTTTATTCTAGTTAGCTTAGCAAATCTTGAATTTGGGATCTTCTCTACCTTTGGCGTTGGAGTAATTGGAAGTTTTAGTGCTTTGAGATCCTCTGTATCTGCTGATAGATTAGGACCTCCTTCTGGAATTGGTCCCTTATAGGACACAAGATCTGCCACATTAAAAACTGGAGATAACCCTATATCAGTAGGAAGGTCAACTTTGTAAGCATTAGACCCATACTTTTCTAGAATTGTACAAGGGCCTATCTTCCTCATCCGAAGCTTACTCAGGACACCTTTTTGTAGTATTTCTTTGTTTAGATGCACCATGACCAAATCTCCAACTTGGAATTGAACATCTCTTTTCTTTTCATCTACCTTTTGCTTGGTGTGAGTTGTACTTTCCACTAATGTCTTCTTCATAGTATCATGGACTTCTTTCATGGATTGAGAAAAATCTTCAGCATAACCACTCTTCTATGCATTGCTTCCAAGATCCCTGAGTTCACATATACCCCTGGGATGAATCCCATACACCACTTCAAAAGGGCTCTTTCCAGTGGATCTATTGACTGTATCATTATAGGAAAATTCTGCATGAGCAAGTAACTGATCCCATGATTGTCCATATTCTTTCGTGAGGCATCTCAAAAGATTTCCTAAGCTTCTTTTCACCACCTCAGTCTGACCATCGGTCTGTGGATGATATCTCGAGCTAAAGGAAAGATTTGTACCAAGCTTCTTCCATAAGGTTTTCCAAAAATGACTCATAAACTTAAAGTCCATGTTTGATGCAATACTTAAGGGTAATCCATGTATCCTTACTGCTTCTCTAAAGAAGAGATTTTCTATATAGCATGCATCATGAGTAGTTTTTCATGGAACAAAGTGAGCCATCTTGCTAAATCTGTCCACAATCACAAACATATTGTCCATTCCTAGCTTGGTCTTAGGAAGTCCAACCAAAAAATCCATACTGAGGCACTCCCAAGGTCTATTTAGGATTGGAAGGGGTTGATACAATCCTGCATTGGACGAGGTCCCCTTAGCCTTTTGTCAGACTATACAAGTCTCTACATACTTTTGGACATCCCTACTCATTCTTGGCCAATAATAGTACCTCTGTACCAACTCTAAAGTTTTATGCACCCCCAAATGTCCACGTAATGAACCATTATGTTTTTCTTGCACTAAATTCTCCCTCATTGAACCTCTCGATACACAGAGTTGTCCTCCCTAAAACAAAAGACCTTCTTGTAGGTGAAATCAGAATACTCACTATGAAAGTGGTTTTGAAAATCTTGACATACCTTGTAGGTTGCTGAGAAATTCTCATATGTTGGATACAGATCCTTAAAGTTGTCTATACCAATGCTTCTTAACTGATTTTCTTGCGTTGTCAGAAATCTTCTGCTCAATGCATCTGGCACCTTATTCTAAACTCCTTTTTTGTGTTTTATGGTGAAGGTATAGGCTTGGATATACTCCACCCACTTCATATGCTTATGGCTAAGTTTATCATGTGAATCCAAAAAACTTAAAGCTTGGTTGTCAGTTAAGACTACAAATTCTTTCAGAAGGAGATAATGTCTCCACTTCCTTAGTGCTTGTACCAATGCATATAGTTCTAAATCATATTATGAGTACTTCTTTGCATCACTAAGTTTTTCACTGTGAAAAGCTACTGGTTTTCCCTCTTGACTCAAAATTGTACCTATGACAATATTACTGGTATCACATTCCACAGTAAACAACTTGTCAAAACTCGGAAGTGTCAGTATAGGTTGGGTTACTAATCTTATCTAAAAATTCTCAAATCTCTTATCAACCTTCTCATTCCATTGGAATTTGGATTTCATACCTCCTTTTATGGTATCAAGATTCAAGGAGACAAGGAGGTGAGTTTCAAGATTCTCCTAAGAATCTTCCAAATGCTTTCAAGGTCTCCCAAAACTACCTTCAACCAGATACAATCCTAGGACCCAACCTACTCGACTATGCCTATCAAGGGTCATAAACTTACTCTTATTCAACACTCACCTTCACCAAACTCACACCATTCAAGGGCACAAACTTGGTTCCACACTTCAACCACCTCTTCCCAACCCATCTACGGGTTTATGTCCTAACAGACAGTAACTCTACATCTCTTGACTCCACACGTGGGACAATCACTTACACCACTCCCTAAAAAATTTAGGCTTTGTTATCTCATCAATGAGACTCCCTAATATCCTTCTAGAATCTGTCCATACACTTTCCCATCCACTAGATCCATTAAACAAAACTCTGGAAATAAATACTCAAAATATACCTTATTGTTGTCTTCTTTTACATACCTGTACACAAAGAGGTATAAATTTTGACTTAGACTAAATATTCTCAATCACTCCAATGAGAATGGGAGTAATTAGGATTCCCAAAAAATACTAAAAGATGAGAAAGATCCAACAGTTGGTTGGAAAGATATTGCCCCCACACTGCGAGTCTTTTTTTTGAGACAATATTCTTTTCTTTTCAATGCATTTTCCATTAACATGCTCATTGTCTGAGAATGGGCATCATTCCTTTGTCCTTATACCTACACAAAATAACTCACATACACTTCTACCATATTTAAATGACTCCTTCCACGAACGACAATGATGGCATAAGGTATCAAGACCTTGATCACTCCAAAAACACAAGAAATCTATGCATGTTTTCTCACTGTCACAATATAGACAACGCAAACAAAAAGAACAATGCAAGGAATTGGTACAACCCTTAACCATAAAAAAAGA
>MU225917.1:285812-308140 GCA_018584345.1 Thuja plicata
CACTTGCCGGACCAAGGGGCTTGAAAACTGTCGCCAACAAAGACTACCTAAGACCACTACTCCTACTGCTTGCAAAAGAGGGGGTCCCCATTTACAATGGGGCGATGGTGTGAAAACCTCACAACAATAAGTACCTATATGGTCATGACTACTTAGAATTTCATAGATGTTGCCAAAATATGGATCATTGACATATTCACCCCTCACGACTTAAAACCCAACCAGCCATGACAAATTACAACCAACAAATGATGTATTTTACTTAAGGCATCAGCACTGCATTGGTTTTGCCACTCGTATGCTGTAGAACAAATGTGTAAGACTACAAGAATTAAGCCCATTTGGTATGTTTTTGAGATTGTTTACCTTTTGAATTTATGTATTTTAAGGCTTGATTGTCGGTCATCAGAATGAACTCTCTATGTAGATGTTGTGTCCAGTATCTCAATGCTCGTACCACGACATAGAATTCTTTATCATAAGTAGTATACTTCTTTTTAGCTTCATTTAGTTTGTCACTGCAAAGAGCCACGGGCTTACTATTTTGGCTTAACACTCTCCCAACAGCTTTTCATGAAGCATTACACTCCACTGTAATATGTTTCTCAAATTCAGACAAAGTAAGAATAGTTGCTTCACTAACCTTCCTTTTGAGCTGTTCAAAGCTCACACCAACTGCTTTTAACCAAGAAGAAACCTTTCCTTTTGTGCAATTAGTTAATGGTGCATTTATGAAACAGAAATTCCTAATGAATCTCTTATATAAATTTGCTAACCTGTGGAAGCTCTTCACAATATTTTGAGGAGTAGGCCACTCAAGAATAGCATAACATTTTTTGGATCCATGCTCAATCCATCTTCTGAGATAACACTACCCAAAAATACCAGCTTATCTTTTTGCAAAACTCACTCTTTTCAGGGTTGATGAACAATTTGTTTACTCTTAAGTATGCCAAACACAGTTCTCAAATGTTCTACATGCTCCACATTTTTCCTAAAAATCAAGATATCATCAAAATAGACTCTGATGAACTACCTGGTTCATTGTTTGCATGAAGGTAGTTGAGACATTGGAGAATCCATAGGGCATCACCGCCCACTCAAATAACTCACCCTTGGTTTTAAAGCAGTCTGTGACTGGTCACCTTTATGAATCTGAATATGACGGTATCCTCTTCTGAGGTCATCTTGGAGAAGAGCTTGGCAACTGACAGGCAGTCTAATAGATAATCCATTTTGGGCAGCAGATGTCAATACTTTGCAGTGATTTTGTTAATAGCTCTAGAATCCATACATAATCTACATTTACTTCCGTTCTTAGGCAAAATTAAGGCTGATGTGGCACATGGACTTATGCTTTCTCTTACAAACCCCTTTTCTAATAATCTAGGGAACTTTGGCACTTGGAATTAGATCAATTTGCTGAGTAATGTTTCTGGAAGGAGACAAACCAGCTGGGAAATCAGATGGCATCAAATCAGAATATTTGATAATTTGATGAGGCCAGATTAGGGTAAAACTTCAGATCATGGATAACAATGCAAGTTCCCACCCTAAAATTATCATCAAACTCTTTTTCAGGCAGTTACAGAAGTTAAAGCAAAAAGACTTGTTATTAGACAGGTAAATGGACTAACTTGAAGATGATGAACAAATTGTAGCCAGATGTACCTTAATGGGTTGCATGTCCAAATAAATGATGTAATCCTATACCAGTATAAACTGGGATAAGACTAGTGAATGGCTTGCCCATAGTGCAATGTTGTAGTTCTCTATCTCTGCACAATATAGCCACGTCTGCTTTCAGCTAATAAATTTCATTGGCCACAGTTTCTCATGCTTACCATGTTATTCCAAGTTGTTACAGAGCTTGTTACAGATATCTTGACATTGACAAACATTCTATTACACACTTATCATGTGGTTTGTCTTTCAGATTTTAAGATGCATGAGCATACTTTCCATGCACAAAGTTAACTGCACTCTTCCATTCCCTAACTTTGCTTTATATTACCAACGTCTCTGGCAATCCTCATATCAATTCATCTCTATGATTCTTCTAAGCCATTTTCTCTAAAACTATTTTTTTCTTTTGGCAATACAGTTTTCAGGAATACTCACGTTTTACCTCTAAATATAACACAGGTTTTTCCAAAATCTATATATTGTAAATATTAGCCAATGAAAGCTTTTTTATTATTATCAAACATATGCTTCCAATCAAAGAGGTGATCAACATTCTCTGCCCTACACCAACAATTCTAAATGTTTTTACTGGCATGTCATTGACAAAGGATGCAAAGCAAGAACATAAAAAGTAAGCCTCTACCCCAGGCATACTAATTTCCTCTCATGACCCTGTTCTTTTACAATACTTTTCTCAACCTATGATAAACATGTTGGAGATTAATTGTGGAAGTTAACCCAGCATATATCATAACTATTTAATTTCTTACTATTGGTGTTTTTTTTTTTTTGTTTATATGATTAAAATTATTAGTTTGTGGTTAATTAATAATATTAAGCAAAATTGTTTAAAATTAATAGTTACGGTTTCACCAATTTTTACTAGTATTTATCAATTATTTAATTAGTTGAAAAGAAAGGTGTTTGTAAGCTCATGATAATTTAAATCTGACCCACATAACTTTTGTCCGTGTTCCTTTTATATTATCTGTAAATTATCATTATTATTTTTTATGTTCAATCTTAAATCTTATAGTGTTATTAGAGCTTTATAATTCAAACTATGGAAGATAGGAAAAATATAATAATATTGGGAGAGGTGGTTGTAGTCTTCATAAAAGCATTGTCCAACAAAGAAAATGTGAGAAAAATGGGGAATATGTGTTGTTAAGTGTAATGTTCCAAATTATAAGCATAGATGTCTAAAATCATCTACATCTACTCACACTTGATTTTATTCCGTTTTAACGTAAATAAAATAAAATAAATCATTTAATTAACATTTCCGATAACCATAACTTGTTTAACTAATTTATATTTTTATTTCTTTTTATGTACATTTCACTTTTAATCAAAAAAATTTACACTTAGTTACATAAATTTATCTTTTATATTCATATCTATACATCCTATTTATTTATGTATGTTAAATCTCTTTTCAATTAATTAATTGACTAGTTAATCCACTTGTAGATTTCAACACATGATTAATTTAATTAATTACTGGTCACATTTTCCTTATAAAATCATAGCTATCCATTTATTGTAAAAGATCTACACCCAGTATCTTACACATATGACTCACTTGTCAAATATCACATTCCCAAATGATTCTTAACGTGTGAGAGCTATCACATGTCAAATCTCACATCCTTATGTGATCATCATATGTGTGAGAACTATCACGTATCAAATCACACATCTCCATGGTCCTCATACATATGGGAAGACTTTTAATCTTTATTTTTTCTTATCAATTTAGAATAATTTTGTCCATCCAAATCTATTGATTCTTATCCTTCCCAAATGCATCAATCACAAGGCATTACCTTTCTATAAACCTCGCTAACATCTCCCCCTCCCCCTCCCCCTCCCCGCCCTCCCGGTTTAGGCACTGTTTATAGGGCAGGAAATTTGCACCTTAGACTAACACACATGTTGTGTTAACAACATATTTTGTTTACTAAGATGCATGTCCATAAACAGTGCCCCCACTTAGTGATATTGTACTCCCACAATCCGGTGGGTTGACTTCCTTCCACCCATCCAAGGGATGATTACAATATTGCGCCACATTTTGGGAAACAAAATGCCAAGGATTATGTCCCTTGGATGTACTATTTTATCGCCACAATCCTTAGTGGCAAGGTTGTTTTTTGCTGGGGCCAAATCATTTCCAATAACATTATTAAGTAGCTCTGGGAACTCTACGATTCAAATAAATTTTACATTCGCTTTCTACGCAGTATGGGTAGCTTCCAGACTCAGAGCCATCGAGGGAATAGAGAAACATGGACGCTAGGGAGATAAAACAGTGTCAGGATTTTCTGTGAAGCCTTACCTCCTCTCTTGACAGTGCGGGGATAGAATAATTTGCTCAAGTTATTTGTAGGAAGATTTTGGAAACGCAAGGGTTGATGAATAAGAAGCATAAGACATGGGTCAGATTCCCCTTTACCTGTAGATATTTTATCTTCTCCCTCGCCGCTACCAAGGAGGCTGACCACGAGCTAGCCAATTTTAATCTGGACAAGTTTGATTTAGAGCTACCGAGATATGATCCACGAGGATGGATTAAGAAACTACTCCCCAATGCATATGAAGGCCACGTACCTCATCTAGAGGGTTTTTGGGCCAATTGCCAAGATGGTTTCGATCTACACCGATGCCAGTACCACCAACTCACGGCTAAGCAGATGGTGGATTCTAGCCTGCAGAAGTTCCCAAGGGATTTCTAGGATACCGAAGACATTTTGGACCCCTCCTTTGATGCGAAGAAGACATAAAATCAACAAATCCTTACAATAAAATGGGATGAGCCCAAGGAGTTTAATATCAGAGCAGTAAGATGAGAGGTAATCAAATAGATCTATGTAGTTTTCGACTGCCTCCTCCCTAAAGGAAGCCAAAGGCAAAAGTCACCAAACCCTCTTAGCAATATGAGAGGCGAGATAAGAATAAACAAGGTACCTCATCTGGGAAGTCAGATCCCCTCAAGGATGCCCCAACATAGGTAATTTTTGCGAAGTTGGGTGATAAAAATGGACCAGTCATGGAAGCTAGCTTTCGCTGCAGAGCTAGGAGTCACATTTGGCCTCATCATGGAACCCTTATCGGCCACCGGCCCCTCCCAAATAATAGCTAGTTTAGCCTCTCCCATCCTCAACATCGCTCTTATAAATGTAGATGCAAAGGAGGAAGTTCCAACCCCAAAGGATGTGCCTTTACAATGCCCTCGAGGGAAGAAGAAGAAAAATAAGCAAGCAAATGATACCGCTCCAGACCTTGCAAGAAAGGCCAAGTTTGAGGATACTCAGGTTTTTGAGAAAGAAGTACCGAACGTGTAACCCATGCTCGAACAGATCCAAGACTTTGTGTACCCAAATAATCCCGCCCCTAAGAAAAATGATGAAAATCCAGATGAAATATTGACTTTGGAGGATAAAGACATCTTCTTCAAAGCAATGGAAGAAGCTGAGAGGAAACAGAAAGAGGAAGAGGAGAGGATCTAAAAAGAAGCAAGGCTGAAGGTGGAAGAACAGGCGCCTAAATAGAATAAGGCCAAAAAAAAAAGGTGGTACCTCAAGGAGGAACAAAAGAAGATGGTCGAGAAAGTAACTCAGATGCAGATGCGACTAGTCACAGTAAGACGTTCGCTGGAAAGCCATAGAGGCCGCAAAGAAGAGAAAACAAGAGGAAAATGACTGCAAGAAAGAAGAAGAGAATGAATGGGAAGAGGAGAAAGAAAAGGAACAAGGGAAAATCAGACCTTCAGGAGCAACCGTACCCCCACCATCCAACACTCCTCTAGAACAATTATCAATAAGATCCACTACAGGAGGAAATATAAGAGCCTGAGAATCCTCCTCCCAAAGAGAACCAAGGAACACAAGAGCAGCAGGGCAGAGAGGTGTCCAATCCTTGGGACACCACAGATGAAGAAGTCAATGTATCGCCTCCACCGGAATGGTTGATGGAAAGTTATAATAGGAAACAACTAGAAGAGCCAGTCATCGCGCCCTCGCTATAAGAAATCATGTCCGAGTGCACGAACCCTCCATAAAAGAAGGCAAAGAAAGAATGTTCTATTTTTTTATACAAAGAGGAATGAAAGAGGAGACGTGGTGGAAAACATTATTGTGCCACTCATGTATAAGGATTCATCTGAGGTCACTCCCTGAGACAATGAGACACATGAGGTCAATCTCAGAAAGAAACATAAATGGAGTGAGCTCAAGAACCTCAATGAAGCCACCGATTTGGTGAATGAGAGGATGGTGAAAGAATACCAGAAGAAGAAAGAAGTTCAGGCCATAGTGGCCAAGTTAAAAGGAATAATACAGGAGTTCGTCGCTCCCCTCTCACCATAGATGCCTGAAGTGTCTGCCTCACAAGCAATTCCAATGGATGAGATGAATTCTTTAAGGACGATGAAGAAGAAAGAAATAGATACAAATGACTGGATCTTTGAGCAAGTGGCGATAGTTCGAGGCTTTCTTATCGAGTATATTTCGGAGTTTCTTAAAGCAATAAAAAAATATTATGATGTCAAAACAAAACTTTGTGCCTGGGAGGTTGAGATCGCCCGACAATAAAGAAAGAAATCAGCAACTTGGGTGAAGAAATGTTGAACAATATCGACAACCTCGATTATGAGAGTTTGGAGTTCCCGGGTCTCGTACACTGCAAGCTTGGTCTCAAGATTGATCTCCTGGATATGATGTGCAAGTCCTTAACATATTTCTCTGCATCAATACAAAGTCATGTTGTAAAGTAAGCCAACTTCGTGAAGGATGTCATGGTCTTAGATCTTGAAAAATGTAAATGGATTTACACCCTTAGATTCCTTTCTAATAGGTTTTGATGAGAAGACTGAGAAGAAGTTTGGCATCTCCCAAGATTTTGACAAAAGGATAATGGACGAGTGCATCGAGCTCATAACAGATACACCTGAGGCCCAAAATACTAGAGCCTGGATGCACGAGCAATCAGACAAGGCTTGGGAAACACTCACAGAGGCCGAGGTCTGACTTTGATGCATGAAGGAGCTTGATGAAGATATCATCAAAGAGTGCATCGAGAGGTTTAAAAAGTACAAGGAAGGACTAACTTTGGGGTAGCGGACTTTCGTGTCCCTTCATTCTTTATTCTTTCATTAATTGAATTTTATGGGATCTCGGAGCCCTAGATCCTAGAGAGTATACAACTCAAAGGATTCTTTATTCATTCATTCCTGTGGAGGTTCGCATTAGTGCTTACTTTTCAGAGACGACCGACCACCGCCTAGATAGTGACAACTATAGTGCAGTGTTAGAGGTAAGGGTACCTTCTGATAGTAAAGTGATAGAGGAGATGGGTTTTCTGCAGATGTCTTTAACCAGGAACATTGATCTTGCATTTAAGGACCGACTACAGATAATAGAGATCCAGACAGAGCGTCGGCCTGACATTTATGAGGCAAGTCAATTCAGATCATGTACACCTGACAACCAGAGACTTGTGCATAGGTAGACTTTCCCTTGGAAACTGGAGTCTCGGTCTCCCCTTCTATTCCCTTCTTTCCCGCTTCTTTCCTTCCCTTTTGAATTTGTAAATAATGGTACATGATGTACATACTTGTGAATACTTGTACATACATGTAAGTATTGTAAAATAATGTAAATATTGTAAAAAAAATGTACATTTTAGATTTCCTATAAGTATGCAATCCTTGGACCATTCAAAGAGTCTGCAAAATTGATGATTTTGGAGGCACTATAGCGACAGAGTTAGATAGTTTATCAGATCACTCTCTAGTGTGTAGTTAGGATTTAGTTTTATGATCCCTTGGAAATTTGTAAGCATAGACTAGTGAAAAAATGAAAAAAAATAATAAAAAAAGATGGGTCCCGGCAACAAGGCCTAATCAGGTACCCAAGTACAAGAAAAGAACTAGATGAAGGAAACTGAGCCTTCAATCTAGGGAAAAGATGTCCCAGAGAGAGGAACAAGAAAGAGTAAGAAGCATTTCCGAAGCATGAAGCTGTAAACTCTATCAGAAGAGACTGCTGGAACCCCCACTGAAGTGCATGACCAGATAGAGAAGACAATGTCTGAAGAGTTGATCAATCGAACCAGGAAGCAATAGAACCAATAGGTGAACCCCCCCATAATGCTGAACTGGGAGAGGTGACAGGAACACTGAAATGCAATGCCAGAAACATCTGCAGAAAGAAGACCAGGGACACCAACAATGCAACAGAAGTACACACATAGGATAAAGGGCGGTGTCACCGACACACAGCATGGGCTAATGTCGTGGAAGGTACGCTCACTTGACAAAGGTGGATGCGCCTAAAACGACATAAGCATCATAACCCCCCATGGCACTTTATAACAGAGTGCGAGTACAACAACCATACAAGGTGTACAAGATCCCAGATATACAGAAGTAGGCAATTTATCTCAGTGCGTTTACAGAATAAAAATGCTACAGAAGAAGCATACAAGGTTAGAAGTCAGAAAGAAGAGTGAGCCAGAAGAACAGTAGAAGAGATCCCAGGACCTGTAGAACCAAGCAATCCACCAGAGTGCATAAACTGCCAAACTCGGAGGAGAGAAAACCTGGAGCAGAATCGGGAAAAAAGACCCCTGCAACTGAATAGTTCACTGAACCAGCTTTCCGACGATATTTGGTTTGCCAAAAACGGAGTCCCGATGAGCCAGATATGACTCCCGGAAGGCAAAAATAGACATCGGACTTCAACAGCAAAAAACGCTGTCAAAACGGCAGAACCCAAAACCCTAACCTCCATCATCGGAAAGTGCTCGGAAAGAGCTTTCCGACGGTATATGGAAGTCAGAAAAAGACCCCCGGATGCTCAAGATAGAGCGAAAACAGTCCCGGGGGGTCAAAAAGGCCTCAAAATTTTTTTTTAAGCCCCTAGGGCTAAAAAAATTTGGGCCCCCGGGTGCATGGCGTGCTTAGGGGTTGGGGCGGAGCCCCTGGTCATGCATGTGACCTGCCGCCTAAGCAAATAAGCCCACGGGGGCTGAAAATACCCGCCGGGCGGAAGGCGCCGGCGGAGCGGCGCGAGGGTGGCAGATCCGGGCGCGGAGCAGAGGCTGTGGGCGCCGGGCGGAGCGGCGCTGTCCAGGCGGCGGGGGCCGCGGGGGCGGCAGAGGCCGCAGAGCTTGGCGGTGGCCGGGCGGCGGGGGCCGCAGGGGCGGCGTGGGCCGGTGGCGAGGGGCTGCGAGCGGCGCAGTGGCGGCGCGCCCCCAAAAACCACTGCACGCGTTGAAAACTTTGAAAAAAATGATTTTTTTATAAAATTTTTCTCGAAAAACATGCCCGTACAGCCCAAGAAGGCCAAAAATTTTCTCCAGACGCTCCGGTGTCCAAATCGGACATGCCTTATATGGATTCTGGGGTTTTTGGGCCTTCTGGACGCAACCGTGAGGTCGGTTTTGGTCCAAAGTGCCTCAAAAAACAAAGACCCCCCAGAATCAATAAAAAATACCAGGAAAAGGCTGGCGAACTTCAAACCCTTGCTTGCTTCAATAGAGAACGAACAGCCGGCTGCAAGAGAGCTCTGACACCATGTTGGGATTAGGCTGAAAGCTAATCTCCCAAGATCACCTGCATGCAAACCTGTCACGAGAAGAAGCAAGAAACAGACAGAAGAAGAGAAACAGCTATGGCGGCCAAAAGGCCAGAGACATGAAATCCATGTTGACAGAAAAAGCTTATGTATTATCAACAATAGAATAGATTACAATCTCCTTGTGATGAAATGCAAAGAAGTGAATCCTTATAAAAGGAATCACGAAACCCTAAAGGTGAAAACCCTAGAGAAATATAAGCGCTGCCTGAGTATAACTTAAGCATAGAGTAAATAGACTAATAATTAAATGATTTAATTATTAGCTATGCTATGACTACTCTAACAGTGTTTATATACCTCTTGCAACATCTCGACGGTTGAAACATAAGCAGATCATCTATCGATGCAAATATCCCACTAAACCACTGCGACGAAACTCTAGATCCAATTTGAGCCTTATCCTTGGGGAAAAAAACACCCTGAACATTATGTTCCTAGGGCACAATTCCCTACGCGTTATGTCCTATCCAATTAGAGCTCAATCAGGACCATAGGTCCTGGACAATAAGGGGATGCCAGATTACAGAGTACAACTGGTTCTGAGATCAGAATAGAATACGAAGGTCAAAAATTGTAACATAGGGCCTAGGTGATGAAATAAATTATGTGATTGGAGGAAAGAAAGAGGAGCACACTTAGAAATGAGGGCTTACCTCAATTTTAAGAAAGATTGAAATGATAGGGGACCCATATTTGAATTTAGGCGTTTATTAAGTATCATATGAAGTCCCACTATGAAAACACACTAAGGTGGGTGCTAAATAAATCCAAAAATTATACACTAATTGAGTTCTTACACTTTAGGACGGTGCACTACCAAAATCTCTTTCATTCTTTCTAATATAGTTTTGTCTCCTCTCCACCTTCAAAGCATGCACATATCCTTTGCTTGTCATACCTCTACCACCACCATCATCATATACCCAATTGTTCCTCCGCAATATCACCTCCATTCTCACCCCTTACATTCTTGCTACAATTATGCTTCAAATACATAGTTTTTTTAGTTTCCCCCACTATTCCCCTATCTCCAATACTAATACCCATAATTTCTTCCTCCTACTAGAAACTTCTCACGATTATTAAACAGTTTCCACCTCCCAATTTTCTAGCCACCTAGCATCTCCTTCTAGAAATTATTTGATTCATAGAAAGGATTCCCATCTCATTCTCATCACATGTTGAGTAGGTACCCACATCCAAACATTCACCTTATCCACAACTACATAACCAAAATCCCTGTCTTCCTACAAATCTTCCTTGAGGCTACCCGAGATATTTAAGTAATCAAGATTATGCAAGATCCGACTTTTATACCAATAATAAATGATGTGAATCAAGACCGTGTCACAACAAAATGTAGTCAAGAGAAAGACTTTGCAAGATGTCACATTGACATCCAAAAGTTTGTGCACAAGATATGATATGAGAAAGAAGTTGTCCACATTGCTTCATTCATATAGTAGATAAGCCTCAAGGATATATGAAAAATATGAAGTAGCTAAAGGAAGCGATAAGCATAAACATCAAAGATGCTTAGGCACAAGATATAGTTGAGTGCTTATAGGAGGGGTGCAAGGTAGTTGATTCATTCCTCATCACCTCATCGATAAATTTGAAGAGGGGAGGAATTTAAGTTAGGAAGACAAATGATAGAAAGTTCCAAATTAAAAAAAATCAAGGCCCTTGAATGCCAAGTTTCTTTTGTGTTCAACAAGTTGACCAAAGTGAAGAATGTGCAAGCTCAAGATGCAAAGAAGTACATCATCGAGGATAAGGTAGCTTTTCAAGGCTAGATTAGACCTCATAGTTGCCAAATGAGAATGTGTATGATGAAAACCTACCCGCGTGGAACAAGCTCAAACATGCAAACGTTAGTCATAAATATCTAATCTATACATATTCATAAACTAACTGCTACACAAAGCTTCCAGCGTAACCTCCGATGAGCCAAACAAGTGCACCCAAGACTTGTTGATTTGCTCTTAGAGAGGAATGTGGTTGTGCTCTCCCAACACAAGATATAAATCCCACTTTGATTAAATGATAAATGAATGGTACTAAGTGCAACTAGATGCAATGATATTGAATGAACTTCAACAACTAGTTATGGAGAACTAATCTCAAGCATTCAATGCAAGAAGGAGAAGTAGGAATGCAAACTAAATGTAAGATCCTAGTATTGAATGCAAAACTAAGAATGCAACTACTATGATAAATGCTAACAACTACCAAACAATATTAGTAAAATCTCTAAAATACAAGAAAAATAACTCTAAGCATAAACTAGCATGATAAATTTAATATAAGAATGAATGATCATTTACTCTTGGCAAGGCTCCTATTTATAGGATTTTGGAGGACTTTGGTGAGGTGGATCACATGTGGCATCCACATAGGTGCCACATGAAGGACACATAAGCCATGCAAGAGTCCAAGTTGTTAGAATAGGTCGAAACCCTATTCTCCCAAGAACACCTGCATGCAAACCTGTCACAAGGAAGAAGCAAAGATAGAAGACAGAAGAAGCTATGGAGGCCAAAAAGCCAGAGGAGACATCATGTGCACAAGAAAATAATATATTAATAATATGTTTCAAGAAAGTACAATGAGATGTGAAAACTCCTTACTAAAATGCAAAGCGGTGAATCCTTATAAAAGGATACCGAAACCCTAAAGGGAAAACCCTAAAGAATAATGAGATGCCTAAGTTTAACTTAAGCGTAGAGTATAATAGACTAATAATTAAATAAATTAATTATTAGCTATAATATGACTACTCTAACACCCCCCTTAAGTGTAACTTAGGGAGAAGCTAAACAGCTAAGGACTAAATGATGCATGAAAACACAATGCATGAAAGGAACTATGG
The DNA here is from genome assembly GCA_018584345.1 of Thuja plicata. Taxonomy (NCBI): domain Eukaryota; kingdom Viridiplantae; phylum Streptophyta; class Pinopsida; order Cupressales; family Cupressaceae; genus Thuja; species Thuja plicata. Next base: position 298,014 of record MU225917.1, read on the forward strand.
GTCCCGGCAACTAGGCCTGATCAGGTACCCAAGTACAAGAAATAAACTAGATGAAGGAAACTAAGCCTCCAATCTAGGGAAAGTCCCAAAGAAAGGAACAGGAAAGAGCAAGAAGCATCTCCGAAGCATGAAGCTGTAAACACTGTCAGAAGTAACTGCTGGAACCCCCACTGAAGTGCATGACCAGGTAGAGAAGACAAAGTCTGAAGAGCTGATCAATCGAACCAAGGAAGCAATAGAACCAACAGGTGAACCCCCCGATAATGCTGAACAGGGAGAGGTGACAGGAACACTGAAATGCAATGCCAGAAATGTCTGCAGAAAGAAGAATCAGGAACACCAACAGTGCAACAGAAGTACAAGCACAGGATAAAGGGCGGTGTCACCGACACACAACATAGGCTAATGTTGTGGAAGGTACGCTCACTTGACAAAGGTGGATGAGCACAAAATGACAAAACATCATAACCCCCCATGACACTTTATAACGGAGTGCAAGTACAACACACACAAGGTGTTCAAAATCTCAGAAATGCAGAAGAAGGCACTTTATTTTAGTGCGTTTACAAAAAAAATAATGCTGCAGAAGAGAAGCATACAAGCTCAAAAGTCAGAAAGAAGAGTGAGCCAGAAGATTAGAAGAAGAGATCCTAGGACCTGTAGAACCCAAGTAATCCGCCAGAGTGCAAAAAAGCAAATCTCGGAGGAGAGAGAACCTGGAGCAGAATCTGGAAAAAAACCCCTGCAACTGAAAAACTCACAGAACCAGCTTTCCGACGATATCTGGTTTGCCAAAAACAGAGTCCGAATGAGCAAGATAGGGCTCCCGGAAGGCAAAAAATAGACATCGGACTTTGACAGCAAAAAAAACTGTCAAAATAGCAGAGCCAAAAAACCTAACCACCATGGTCGGAAAGAGCTCAGAAATAGCTTTTTGACGATATAACGAAGTCTAAAAAAGGCCTTCGTATGCTCCAGATAGAGCGAAAATAGTGAGAAGGGCCCAAAAATGCTCCCAAAGTAAGGTTTTAAGCCCCTGGGGCTAAAAAAAAAGCCCCTTGGGCGCATGGCGCACGTAGGGGGCTGGGCCGGAGCCCCTGGTCACCAATGTGACCAGCCGCTAGCAATACAAGCCCGCGGGGGCTAAACATCCCCCCGGGCGGCGCAGAGGCGGCGCGGAGGAGCCGGGTGGCGCAGAGGAGGCGGCCGGGCGGTGGCGGAGGGTCCCGGCGGCAGCGCAGTTGTTGTAGGGTGGCGCGCGGGCCAGGGGCAGCGCGCGGGTGGTGCGGCGGCGGCGCCGAGGTGGCGCGCTCCGGTAGTGCCCAAAAAATAATAAAAAATATTTTTTTTTAAATTTTTCGCCTCGATTTTTGTGCCCGTACGACCTAGGAGGTTGATTTTTTTCTCTGGGGTCACTGTGACCAAAACCAGTGAAGTTTATAGGTATTTCGATTCTCTCAGGCCTTCTGAACGCAATGGCAGAGTCTGTTTTTGCTCAAACGGCTCCAGAAAAAGGCACCTCCTTCAAAGTGACAGAAAAACCCCAAATAAGCTGTGGCTGTCATCTTCGAAACACTGCTTCACAAACACCAGACTAGGCAGAAGCAAGATGACTCTGATACCATGTTAGAATAGGTAGAAACCCTATTCTCCCAAGAACACCTGCATGCAAACCTGTCACAAGGAAGAAGTAAAGACAAAAGAAGCTATGGAGGCCAAAAAGCCAGAGGAGACATCATGTGCACAAGAAAACAATATATTAACAATATGTTTCAAGAAAGTACAATGAGATGTGAAAAATCCTTACTAAACTGCAAAGCGGTGAATCCTTATAAAAGGATACCGAAACCCTAAAGGGAAAACCCTAAAGAATAATGAGATGTCTAAGTTTAACTTAAGCGTAGAGTATAATAGACTAATAATTAAATAAATTAATTATTAGCTATAATATGACAACTCTAACACAAGTTTGCTCACACATGTGTGAGCAACTTGAGATGTGATGGGTCAATGTGTACTTCAAGTACACATGTAAGAGATCTTGTCATAGATGTCATGGACTTGGTCTAATAAGACATTTTTTGGCAAATGTAAGAAGGTGTCATCAAGGTTGTAAGAAACCTTGTTTAGGCATTTTTAGCAATCTTTGAAAAGGTGGATTTTGGAAATTCGCTCACACATGTGTGAGCAAATAATTAGGACTAATGAGTGTAGGATTCCAAAAATTAGGCCCAATTAACTAAAGTTAATTAGTAAATAGGTCTATTTGTTGAGAGTGATGTAGGGTAGGGTAGAATCTAGGTCTAGATTTATGATTAATCTAAAATTAAATTTAGACTAATCATAGCTTAGTAGAATTTTTAGAATGTGAAGGGAATAAATTAATTAAAAATTTATTTAAAAGAGGAACTTAATGGAGGAAAGGTATTAAATAAAATTTAATACACTTAGGGAGGAGGTATTTAAATTAAATTTAAATACTATAGAATATGAACCTAATTTAATTAAATAGGTGGAAAAATATAACAAATATAATTAATTAAATAAATACAATGTTAAGGGATGATTTTAGGCGTCTATAGAGAGATCATAACAAAGTAGGCCACCGCAGAAATCCTTACTAAGTATGTATAAGAGATAAAAACTCAAATAAAAAAGGAACAAGCTAAGTTTCTGTGTCTCAACAATTGAGTTGAGAATCATGAAATTTAAGTTTAGTATGTAGGACAACTAGCTCACCATGCTCCAAGCCCAGAGAGACACAAAAACAAACATTGAATGTCTCACAAAGAAGTGTAAGTGCCTAGAATAAAGGTTGGAAGTAGCCAAAGAAGAAATCTAATAACTTAAGGTCAAAAGTAAGAAGCTCATCTCTGTGTTGATTCATTATTGGTTGTATGTGCCTAGTACTATGATACTAGAAAGAAATAGAAAACTCAATTGTTGACCTCACATCAACGATGATTTTTGTCGATATGCCTAGACTCTCTACTTCATGATACAAAAGAAGATTAATACAATGGACCTAATGCTTGCACCAATCCTTGGTGAAACATGTGTCATACTCACATGACTTTGTTGCTACTTGATAAAGAGTGTGTCCTCTATTTCCTATTAGATAAAGTGGCGTGCTTAATAATTATATAATAATCCAAAAATGCTAGGTACAACTAGGAGCTATGATAAAATTGGTTATGGATATATGCATTTTAATGCATCTCCTCATCAAGCATAGCCTCCCATATCCTATAAATTTGACTGATAATATACTTCCAACAAGTGTATTCAAAGAGAAGACAAGGAACAAATGTCAAAATGCATCCAAGCTCAACATGCTATCCCTTGTATCCACAATAAAAAAATATTGAAAATCATCATGCCAACTATCAAACTAAGGACACTTGTTGGGAGACTAGCTCTCAAGATCTATAGGTAGATATGAAGATGCACAAGAATTGGAGCACAAGAACCTATAACTGATAAGTATTACCCTACACAAGGATGATGAATGAGGAGGGTCTGTGGATTCCTTGATTAATCTCTAAGGGTTGTGTACATTATTGAGATTTAGAAATTTATTTTGTATTGATTAAATCTACACCCAATGGATACATTTATAAGCATCTTTCCTTTTGCAAGTGTAATGCCCCATGAGATTTGATAGACTATAGCGAATATTTCACTATAAGCAATAAACTCAGCTTACCCTGACATCTAATCAATAAAGATGTCCCATGACATACATGGTTCTCTATGCTCCCATACATTTTTCGGTTTTCAAATCTTGTCGATGGTTCTAATAAAGGTTATGTCCCAACATATAGTTGTTATTTGATGCTCCAAAATAGATCAAATATAATGGTTCACATGAATTTTCAATGTAAAACAAGTTATCTTAAAAAGACTTAACATTACAATGCATGACATGGAAGACATGTTTATAAAGGAAAATACACAACATGAATGTATTAGTAGGCCCCACTTTTTTTTTTAAATTCAATTTAACTCATTGCATAACCAATGTTATATTGTGCACTTACAAGGGTTCCCAAAAAATACATTTATTCTACATTAGCATGCACTTCCTAATCTAACAATTGCTAATAATCTAATAGCCCATGTATGATACTCCATTATACATACAAACACATCACCAACCATTGTGGCTTTATAGAATTGATAGTCACTACTACTCTACATCATCTTAAGGACTCTATTGTACTAGAGTAGGCATGATATGACCACTCCAATATATTAAATTAAAATTTACAAGATAGCAAGGTCAAGCATTCATGAACGCTAATAAAAAATTGCGCAAGCAACCAATTCCGCCTATCAATACCACTAAATATAATATTGGGCTATGAAATTCAAATAAACCAACTCCTCGAAAGTCACATTGGCTACTCCGACTATTGATAACACACCATCAATGTGCCAAATTACCAAAGGTGTTCTTTGTCCATCAAGTTGTAAATTTTATTTTATTTTTTTATGTGTCAAGTAGAATAGCTACAAATACTAGCTTCTATGCCTTATACAAAAAAAATGATTTTGAGTAATTGAGATTTTGAGCTTGTGACTTTAATTGTTTTCCCTGGGTTAACACGACTATATTTGAGAATTTGAGGATAAGGATTTAATGGAATCTACTTCCTTTTTCCAATAAATTCTTTACTAGTCCTTGTTTCCTAATTGCATGCATTTCCATGTTGATTCCTTTTTTCCAACAAATTCTTTACTAGTCCTTGTTCATGTTTCCTAATTGCATGCATTTCCATGTTGACTACCACAACATGAGCCCCTAAGCTTTTCCATGTTGACTACCACAACATGAGCCCCTAAGCTTTTCTCTAATGGTCAAGGTGGCTGATATGTTCAATATGAGCCTTTTCTTTACTTTATTTGCTCTCAATGTTTCAAAACATCCCCTCAACAAACACATTTAGGCTTAGTCATATATGATAAGGAGTTGATCCTCTCCAAATATTGTCTAATTGTAAATCACTTCTTTACAAAACAACAATTTTGCTTGGTGAGACCTCCAATTTTTATGGTTAATGCATCTATGCATTGAAATTTGACCTTTAGAACCCTGTGACAATATCTATGCACAACCAAATGATGAACAAAAGAAACAACAATCTATTTTTTTAACCTAGTTTACTGATGCATAGACATTGTACGGAAATACAAATACATAAGATAGATCAGATAATACCATAATCTTTATTAATCATTCGTAAATTCAGTACATTTACAATAGTCCCTCTCCTATATTATCTCTCCGAAGAGAAAGTACATTGCTTATATAGACCCGAAGGGGTGTGACCGAACGTCACCACCGATTCCCAACTGTCGTCCGGTAGTAACTAAGTACTGTCGGCTACACATAATATAACTAACACAGCATAATGTAAACTCTACGGCTAACATCATCCCCCCTAAAGAAAAGTCATCTTTGGACGACAACAAAATGTCCAGGACAGAATAAGATAGGAATGATGAACCACGACGTACACGAATCAAAACATGTTGTTCAGTCTCAGCCTCTACCAAGTGCTGCAAATTTGTTGCTCAAATAATACAGCCTCCGTAGCCAATCTATCCTCAATAGCCATGTTGCCTTCTCCACACCCAACTACTGGGTACACTAAGCCAAGTCTTTCTCTACTGCCTCCAACCTAGTGGTCAGCTCCTCCCGAGCTCTTTGTGCCTCCACCAGGGCAGCCTCATGTCCAGCCAAGACATACTCCTAAAAGTGTAGTACCCTGCTACCGCTCTCGCCACCACTAGCACGTGGACAATCAATGCCTGCAGCATCTCTGGGTATCATCTTCTCAACTCTGTGCGTTTACAACCTCCAAATCCATTTCCCTCGGCGGCTTATGGCTTCCCCTCCAATGCTTAGCTTCACACTGCTTTCTCACCATGCGAAACAAACCCAACGCTTACCCTGACGGCGTTGGTACCCCAAACTCTAGGTTGTAGTGTGCCTCAAAAATAAAATGGGGGTCGAGGGGCAGCGCCCTCGCGGGGTCCTGGGGCAGCGCCTCAGGCGGGGTCGAGGGGCAGCACACCATTTTTGTGATTTTCGTCTAATTCCATACTCTTTCTGCCAAGACCAATTTAGCACCTTCAAACCCACACAAAAGTCCATGGCGCACACCATTTTTGTGATTTTCGTCCGATGCCATACTCTTTCTACCAACCGCTTACGGTGCCTATGCAAATGGCTAATGACTGTATTTTCTTCACTACCTGCTTATGTCCTTCCCTTCGATGCCATACACTATGCCCTGTTCTTTACTTGTCGTCATTTTTTTTTTAAGAATCTGATGCCGTCAATAACTGTCTTCTTTGTCTGTATGCACTAACCGTGCAGAATCCCTAACTACCTGGTCGTACGGTACTTTGTTGTTCGGGCGTCCTCCGTGCTGCTTGTAGGAGACTTTGTGCATACGCTTCAACCTCTTTATTGTCTTAGCCGTACGACTTTTATTTTATTATATTGGCGTTTTGCTGGCCGTACAGGATGCTTGACTCAGTCCCTCCGACCGTATGCTTTTCTAGCATCTATTTCCTTTCCTTTGGTCGTATGGTGTTTTATGTTTTACTTCTGCGCGACCGTACGGTCTCTATAACATGGCGGTGTCTTTTTTTCAAGTGTTTCTGGCCGTAGGGCCTTCACTTCTTCTATTTGTCGTACGGTGTGGTAAGTCCGTATGACCTTTTTAGCTTTTCGTGTCTTCCTTGGGCAGTACGACTTTTAAGTTGCAATGCTCTCTTCTGTACGACATCAGACTGTACGAACACTTCATTTTTATGTAAAACCGTACGGTATCGTATAGACTCTTATTGAATTTTTTGCCAAATTTATCCGTACGACATCGGGGTCGTACGATTCCAATTTTTCTTTTCCACCAGTACGGTCTGTACGACATTAGGTCGTATAGTACAGTACAATCACTTTTTCTATTTTTTAAAAAATTTATTTATTTATTTTTAACTGCCTAATCTTATTACCTTCCGGGTGCCTCTCCGCTCGTCCCTCCGGCCTCTCTGGTTTATCGGGTCCCCTTCCATCCCCTCGGGGGCTCTATCCATCCTTTCGGGTGCTTTTTCCATCCCCTCCAGGTGAGGTTTCAATTTGGAACTGCTAATGGCCTCGTGTATCTCTCGTCCATCGAGAGTCCACAACTGGATGGCCCCGTCGTAGCCGACTTCCCAAACTTTGTCCTTGGGTCTATTTTCGATGGCGATCCAAAGGCTAGGAACCATAAATTCTCTAGGGACCATGATCGTTGGCCCGTACATAAGAAGGAGAATAATGAATTTGAAGGTTGCGGCCACAGGGTTCCAACTGTCGCCGACACGAACGTTGTCACCGAGGTTTTTCCCCTTTGATTTTACCTCTTGGTATTTGATGGGTTCGTCCTCCGTAAACTGGTGTGCGGGGGTGGCTTCCTCCTCCCTAATGCTTAGCATGTTATAAGATGGTGGGAAGAACTCGTAATCTTCCATATGCCAATGAAAGAGGCCATTCATTGAATCTCCATCATCCCCAGAACATTCTTCCAACTCCAAAACCCCTTCGTCATTGGGCTCCATTCTTCTTTGCCCTCCGTCTCCTCCCACTTGCTCTCCTTCGGATTCTGATTCTGAAGATGCTAACTCCTCGCTCACCTTTTGCGTGCGGAGGTCAATCACGTACTTCCTCCCGACAGTCTCCATGGTGAGTGTGTTCCGCTTCCAGTTGTGGTTCACCTTCGCCGAGGTGAGCCACCTTCGTCCCAAAATAGCCTTGTACCCCTTTTTCTTTAGTGGGATCACCACAAAGTCGAGTACGAAGGGCTGTGTCCCAATCATCACACATTGAGCCATGAGGGTTCCGATGGGTTTGATGTCGTGCTGGTCCACTCCCAACAAGTTGAAGGTTGGAGGCCATAGCGTGGGTTTCCCCAACTTTTTCCATGTCTCCTCCAAAAGTACATTTACTCTAGACCCACCATCTACAATGGTGTTTGTGAGAGTGGTGCCAAGGATACCCATCTCGACGACTGCCAGGTACCTCCCGTTGTTTACAACAAGTATCATCGAGTCAATTGCAAACCCTCCGGGGATGTCCGTACGTGTGGTATTTGACTGCGTGGCCAAGTTCCCCAACAGTGTCGTTCCCAAATGAGGCATGGTGTGAAGGAGGTTTTGGAGTTTCACCGGTACCTCTAAATGTAACAGTTGTCTTAGAATGTTTTGTTTTGCCTCCCTCCGGTCCGAGGTGGTGGTCATCTCCCATGTTTCTTTTTGTGCCTTCATCGCCTTCTCTATTTCTTCCTTAGCCTCCCGTGCCCGTTGTTTTTCTATTCGAGGGTCTGGATATGTGGTTTGCTTTGCTTGCCCTCGGGTGATTGTCAGTACCGTACTCGTGCTTCCATCTATATCTAACCAATTAATGCCAGAATTCGAGCAGTTGGCATCCTCGTGGTTTCCAGGACCACACCAGCGGCATAGCTTCTACGGGTTGTCGCCCTTCTCGCAGTCCTTTGCAAAGTGGCCCCATTGATTGCAAGCTCGACACTGAATCACCGGCCAACCCTTGGAGTCATATTGTATTCAACTCCTTGTGTTGGTGTTGGTGTTACTGCCCCTTCTACCACTGCGTTGGTTGCCTCCGTACCTGCACGATGTAGATGGTTTCTCTTAGGTAAATAGCACTTGTTGATTCCTCACTTTCATGTTGTATGGGCATTCCTTGGTGGAATGGCCCATGATCTGGCAAATATCACACAATGCATTTTTGGGACACGACCCCTTCGTATGGCCGCTCTCCTTGTAGTCCGTACACCACATGTCATCTCCACCCTTGCTGGCGCCCCCTTTCGTGGTCTTGAACTCCTTCATCATTCTCTCCATGTCTTTTTGGAGTGCCATGACTTTTTTCTTCGACTCGCCATCACTGCTACTGTCATCATCTGCTGTGTCATCTTCACCGGAGGAAGACTTGCTTCTTTTCTTCTTGGAGGTCTTATGTTCGCTCTCCAAGTCCATTGCCCGGTTATAGGCATCTCCGTATGAGGTGGGGGCACTATCTTCATTTTCCTCCGTAGGTTCGATTTCAGGCCATCCACTGGCTGGCTCTCCATTTTTTCAACTAACTCCTTCAGTCGGCGGCTGTAGGCCCGCACAGTCTCCTTCTTGCCTTGTTTGGTACCATATATCTCAGAAACAATTTCATTGTCATCCCTCAGGAGTCAAAACTCCTTCTGGAATTCTTTCTTGAGTTCATCCCAAGTGGTCACTGTTGTTTTGTCCACATCGGAGTACCAGTCGATGGCTACCCCTCTGAGTGTGGCAGGAAACTGTTTCACCCATTCTGCCTGGTCGGCGACTCCATTCGCAAACCAGATTGTCTCACACGTACGACAATGTTGTACTGGATCTTCCTTTCCATCTCTGTGGAATTTTGGCAACTTCTCCTTGTTGATCGCCATGTTTACTTTTCTAGGCGCCGACTGTGTTTGTAGCACCGGTTGTGTTACAAGCTGGGATGGTACTGTTGGCATCGGTACCCTAGAATTGTTTGGTATCGTACCACTTGATGTCCCCGAACTACTGGAATTGTCCAGGCCTGGTGGGATACTGTGATACTCGTGCCCCTTGGTCACTTCGATACTCGCGGCGGCAGTGGTATCCAGAGCCTCCCTCCATGCGGCTTCCTCTTTTTCCTTCCTTCGAACTTCTCTTGCTTCCGTCCGTGGGGTTAAGGTTAAGGACCCGAACAAGCTCCTTGTTTCTTCTAGGCAGTCCTCGTCACTTCTCCCAGCCTCCCGGTCAGATACCTCCAGACCCTCACCTTCACTTACTCCCTTCGATAGTCCTTCGACGCGTCTTCTGTACCTCTCCCTTCGCTCGACTTGCTGTTGTGCGAGTACGGCTTTTCTATCGGCTTGTTCCTCCTCGGGTTCCTTCTTTCTATTTTTACTCAATTGGTTGGGCATGGATTCTGTTAGCTATTTTTCTTGAAGGAGAAAAAACTAGAACACCAAAGTGATCTCTCCCTTTTATGCTCTTTGTCCAGTCAAGAGAAAGGCTAATGCGACAAGGATTTGACAAATCCTCCTACACTT
>MU225917.1:311236-348497 GCA_018584345.1 Thuja plicata
AGGGTCAATTTGAGTCAATGGGTCTTAAACAAGGTATCAAAATATTCTCCACTCACTTGAGGACCCAGAAACACCCTTTTCACATGTGCACTTTGGACCAAAAAGAGCACTTTAGCAAGCGTTTTACATGGTACCTCAAAACTGTATTTTGAGTACCAACAGATTCTTTGCTCACTTCTCCACAGGGCAATAATCAACACATCAATTTATTTTTTTGCCTTCCCGAGTACGTCTAGGCAGCGGCGCCAAATGTTTACCTGCTGGGGTAACCTAGTTTACTGATGCATAGACGTTGTACAGAAATACAAATACATAAGATGGATCAGAGAATACCATAATCTTTATTAATCATTCGTAACTTCAGTACATTTACAATAGTCCCTCTCCTATATTATCTCTCCGAAGAGAAAGTACATTGCTTATATAGACCCGAAGGGGTGTGACCGAACGTCACCACTAATTCCCAACTGTCGTCCGGTAGTAACTAAGTACCGTCGGCTACACATAATATAACTAACACAACATAATGTAAACTCTACGACTAACAATCCTCTCCAAATACTGTCTAATTGTAAATCACCTTCTTTACAAAACAACAATTTTGTTTGGTGAGACCTCCAATTTATATGGTTCATGCATCTATGCATTGAAATTTGACCTTTAGAACCCCGTGACAATATCTATGCACAACCAAATGATGAACAAAAGAAACAACTATCCATTTTTCCCCTCATCTTCTCATTTATGAGATCAATATTTTATATGCATTTTTGAATGATTAAATTTCAAATTCATTTATTATTACCATACAAATTTCTAGAGTATGAATGCAGTGATCTCATCTAGTAATAATTCCTAATTATTTACTTAGTTTAATTTTCAATCTTGCATTTTGTTTTCAAGTCTTTCTTCTTCTTTATCATGTATAAAGGATAGGTTAGAAATATTTATTAAAAAATAATGAACGGGATAGCTTCACAACCTTAGAGGTTGTTCTATGAGATATGCTCCACGCTTAGGCTTCTTATACTTGATATTCACATAAGAATAAATTTACACATAAATTTAAATTTAAATTTAAACATTAACAATAACAATTTCTCAAGATTAAATTATTCATTCTATTCAAAAGAATCATTGAAAGTAAAAGAATCATTGAATGTCAAAAATAGGTGATAGCAATTGTAAAACAACCTTAACCCAACCTCTTTTTAATATTAATTGAATCATTGAATGCCAATAAAACAACCTTTACCCAAACTCCTTTTTAATGTTAATTGTCTTTATCATATACTTTATTTATATGTGGTAACAAATGTCATCTCTTTTTATATCTATTGTTTAACCATTGTGTAATCATATTATTTTGCCTATAAAACCTTCAATTACCTTATCTAAAAGCATATACTCAAGCTTTTAAATTAGTAGAATGGAAATAATTGGTTGATGTATAAATAATTCAATTTTAAAGAACAAAAATAAAAATCGATTGAGTGCCTTGGAATCTACTAAAAGCTACCCCATGATTATAAAGTACCTTGGAAGCCTTAATCATAAAGAATACTAAAGATATTTTAAATAAGCAATGAAGATGCCCTTGTTTGGCATTCACCAAATTTAGCCTCATGAAATCCAAGACACAAGTGTCTCATCATCTTCCACTCTAATGGTACTTGGCAAATCATTGTAAAAAGACCAATTTTTTAAATTAAAAGTGTTAACATCATCTCCCACTTTGATGTGAAAGTAGCAAATCAACTGACAAAACTTAGCTGTCAATTAAGTCTAAAGTGTCACATCATCTTCCACTTTAATATATCAAGTGAAAAGAACTCAATTTCTATTTTAGAAAAGTGGTCCACTCAAATATGAAAGAATACATATCAATGATCAAGAGGTTTAAGTAAATGGATTATAATTTACATATTCGGAGGACAATAATTTATATGATTACAACTTAAATCTTACAAAATGTGAAGCAATATTAAAATGTTAAAACTATTTTAAATAATAATAAATTTAATTATATTGTTGAATTTTGACAATGATATACATAAATCTTATTTTAAAGTTTCTTGTCAATTTATAAATGTAATTTTGAAAATTTGGGTTCATCTTATAATGTGATGGTTAAATGGTGGTGTAGTTGGTGTAGCCACCAAGCTTCAAACTCTTGTTGGGCTATTATGAGCATGAGCTTTGTACCCTCCTTGATCTAATGTACTCGTGAGTTTAAACCTTAATATTGATGCTGTTTGCATTCATGCCAAGTGACTTAATGCTCTAAACCCTGCTGTGAATTAGTATGCTCGCAAGCTCCAACCCTCTCTTCTAACATGATCACCTAGAACTTCTACCGTTAACACCTTTTTGCTTCCAATTTTCCAGAGATTTTCCATGACCTCCTTTGTCTTTCAGTTGTCACCTAATGATGAAAGCTTTTTTTTGGGGGGGTTTTCTTCTTATTATTCTATGATTAGAAAAAAGTACATTTCTGTGGAACCAAGACACCACCAAGGGCAGTCATGACACATGTCAACAAAAACAAACTGTATCAAAACTCTCTTCAATAGTCTACTTACAAATTCTATTCAAGAGAATTAAGTACAAGCTATGAAAATACGGAAAGATATCATATCAAAGTTGGTAGACATTGTTATCATTTCGGTCTTATTTAGTCTCAGAACTGTCTTTGGACCAGCATTTTGCTCTGCCACAACTTCTGAACTTGTTTCTTAATATACTAACCAAAACCAATTGCTTATTGTTGTCAACAAGGTTATGGTGAAGTTATAACAGGAGCCACTTGTGAGGGTGGTGAGGTTATGGTATTTGATTATATGGTGCAATTGACTGTGACCCAAAGAGTATAAATCTAAATGGGGTCCAATCTTACTAAAGGCTGCCCTTGACATCAATTAAGATTTATAAATAAAAGATAACCTACATTTTGTCATCCTCTTTTTATGGAAACAAGTCGGGATACATAGATGTTAGCATCTCTGCTTCTATATAGCAGATTACAACAATTTGAATAAGCATACATCTAAAGCAAAAGTCGCCTTCAGCTAAGCAGCCACATACAGGGGAATCCAATCCGTCAAGTTCACCCAGGGTTGATCCTGGTCCGAATGCACCTCCAAAGCTTTGAACCTTGGTGAATGACTTCTATATCATATATCATCATCCTCGCATATTATGCTCAAACAATTGAACTGCAACCCTTTGACTTCTGCCAAAACTGACATGTTCTCTATACCTTACACAAAATGCTCTGTTGGAGATATTTTAAGTATCCTGTAAAGATCTATTGTGTGAGCTCTCTTATGACAAATGCACCGATCACTATCCACTATTTACAGTACACAGAAAGTAAATGAGTTACATGGAAAATCATGTCCAATGAAAACTAGAACCACTAACATTTGCAACTTTGCCTCAATAGGCAATGCGCCTACATTCAAGTCACCTTGGTGTAGAAGTTAAAGGTAAATGTAATTTTTAAGGTCACCACCAAGGGAAACACCAATCTGTTGTATGAGATCTTCTTTTTGAAATCCCAGAAGTATATTGTTTCTTCCATTGACATTTTATATTATTCAAATTTTGTGCTCATAGGTATTGACCTCACGAACAAGATTAGTAATAAACTCAAACTTTCTGATCCATCTACACGAAGAGTACTTTGGCTTCAAAATATTGAACAGACTTGAACATCATCCTCATAAAAAAAAATGCCCTGATTTTCATCTTATTTCTCATAATCTTAATAGGACTATGATCCACCTACACAAACAATCTCCCATGGGAGTGAAGCATTATAGTTTCACACACATATAGTATATATGTGTAGTGTGTGTGAATCTCCCATGGGAGTGGAGCATTATAATCTCACACATATAGCCTGTGTTTTCGCACGCGTGCGAGTGCATGCACACCTGTCTGTCTATTTGTGTATAAATATTCAAAGACATGAAGTTGAGATAGGTGAGGCAGCACAAAAGTAATTTAAAATTATTTTAAGGTGAGTAGCATGGAGTGTGGAAAAATGTACATAGATGAACATGGACAGTAACCCTGACACATACATTTCTTTTCATCATGTATAATAGAAATTCAACATAAAACACTCCACAATGTTTCTCAGACAGAACTAACATATATACACACAGACCGAAATTAGTAAACAGTCCATGTTGGAAACAAACAAATTTAATATGTATACAGAATGAATGGCACTTCAACAATTGATAGGCAGAACGGGATATAGAAGATAAAGGTCAGAAAGATACGACACTGCAATAAAACTTTCCATAGCCCATCACATTAAAAATAATTGAAGTTTTATTTTTTGTAGATTTGAGAAAGATAAACCCACCCAAGAGGATTCAAGCCCATATTTAGAGCTCTCAATACTTTATTTCAGGTTTTGTGAAAGACGATACCCAACCCTAGCATGGAAAGCTGAATAAGGTAAAGATGGCCATAATGCCTTTCTATGCACACTGATCAGTAGATCTGCTGTTCTTTTATGAGAATCAGAGAATTCAAAGCAGACTTATACTTCACATTGAATGGAATACACTACAGGATGACATCAAAACAAAGCTCATATTGTGCCTAAAGGAGCATTTTAATTCCTCAAACTGATGCTCTGCCTTTTTCAGATGTCTTTACTGGTCTAATTTTCCTGATCCCGTTGTTCAATTGTGATCAAAATTGGTTGTTCGATATAGTCGTGTGATACTGGACAAACCTAGAAATTCATTGTGTGCCTGCAGTTTATGTGTTATGCAAACACTCAAATTGCTCTTGATTTTGCAAAATGGGTCATTGTAAAGGGGTGATCCCTTCTCTATTGGATATGCACTTAAGATTGTGATCTTTGTGGCATTGATGTTCATTCCTTTTGTTTTTCAAGATTTTCATATATTGCTTTGAAAAAAATTGGATTGCGTTGATAGAGTTACTTTGCCTTGTTGCCATGGGATCTGGTGGCCAGCTGCAAGTTGCCCTATTTTTCTGAAATTTTAACCACCTCATCCTTGGCCTCCACATTTGCCTCCTCCTCTTCAATATCCTCTTTCACCTCTTTTATCTTCTCCTCTGCTACCCTTTTCTTCAGCTCGCTTGAGCCACCTGCATGTAATTCTTGTCCATTGGTGTGCAGAATGGGAGGTGGGTCAACTGGACAAGTTCCCTCCAAAACAGCTGCCACCTCCCTTATGCAAGGCCTTAAGCATGATCTGTCTTGCATACACCAAAATGCGATCCTAAGGGCCCTTTCAACTTGATCCCAGACCAAGTTACCTTCCATTCTGCCATCAACAATGCTATCCAGGTGGCCATTCTGATATTCTTGAAATGCCCATTCACAAATCCCCTTATTTTCAGGACAATCACAGTTGGGATCTCTTTTGCCACTGATTATCTGCAAAAGCATCAACCCAAATCTGAAAACATCTTGTTCAGGGGAGGATTCCGAGCAAGAAGTCCTTTCACTAGAAATTGCCTGAGATAGTCTGCTAAGGCCAAAATCTGTCAGCTTGGGTATGAATTTATCATCCAACATGACATTCTCCAGCTTCAGATTAGAGTGAGAAATACAATCACGACATTCTGAATGCAAATAGGCTATGGCTCGTGCAATCCCTATAGCTACGTGGAACCTTCTCTGCCAATTCAGTTCCCTAGCCTTGTTTGTGCAACCAAATAGCCACTGATCAAGCGACCCATTGTTCACATACTCATAAACTATCAGTCTATGTTGAGCCTCACAACAAAAGCCCTGCAAACAGACCAAATTTCTATGCCGGGTAATTCCTAAACTGCACAAAATCATCCTAAATTCCTTCTCTGTGATTTGAACGCTTAGCTGTTTGATTATCACAGGATTACTGTTGGGCAGAATTCCCTTGAAAACAGTTGGACCTAATTGGTGACTAAAATTCCGAGTCAATTCTTCTATTTCTACAAATGTCAACCTGACTAGAGATCTAGAACATGGATCCATTAGTTGGTGCTTGGTAGAAGGAATTCTTTGCATTCTTCTTATTCCTCTTCTTGTAAATATGTACCAACCAACTCCTATTTGTATGGCTAGAAACGCACCAAAAGTTGCGATGATTGCTCCCCCAATGCAGGAGCCAAAAGGACAAGGGGTTCTTAAGCTAGATGCATTAGGTGAAGGAGATTGAAATGTGCTTAACGAATTTTGATTCGGTGAACTAGGATGAAAATGAATAGCATGATCAGACACTGCTTCTGGCGTAAGACATACCTTTAGAAATGAAATAGCAGGAACGGAATCATAACTATATCCACTGATGTAATCAGTCCTTTTAATCCTACAGATGCCAGACCCGTCATTGATGGCTGTTGCAGCAACACACGAGCTATCCTTCAAGCAGGTATCTCTGCAACCCTGCACGCTGGAATAATTGTAGACATCTTGAGGAGGATAAATCCCATATAAAACTGTTTTCTTCAAAACTAACATGCTAGTCCCCGTACTGCAGTCTCCCAGCTTCATCTTTTTCCTGCAAGCTCTGCTAACACCCCCCTCCAAACTCCGTTCTGAATTGATCCCTTTCTCAAAAGGGCATTGGCAGACGGACCCTGTGGAATTAAAGCTACAGACACCGTACAATCCACAGGTATTAAATACATCACATTGATTCTCCAAAGCTTGCCACCCTACTGTCCACATCTTTGTTGCTTCATTCCAGGAATACATTCGAATGTTTCCATCACTATCTAGTCTCAAATGCCTCAGAACCACAGATTGGTCTGTGAAATCCCCACTGTATCTAGACCAAACCATGCTTCTCTCTTCATTAAACAACCCCAAGATTCCATTTCCTAAAAAACTCGCTCCAGTGGGTACAGAAGAATTTGAAGCAAGAAAGCCCGCAGAAGAACCTGTTCCACTTTCCCAATATACCACATCTGTACCCCATTTAAGCACCAGATTGCCAAACTCCTCCAACTCCAGTTCATAGTAACTTGCAATGGATGTTTTAGAAGAAGCTCTCAGATTTTGACCCATCGCAAGCGTCTGTCCTGGAAGGAGAGTATCTGTGGGTGCCTGGAAGCTTCCCCACACTATTCTGTCTTCATTATCAGTCAGAACGAAGTTTCCATTGTCATGGAAACAAGCACCCACAACACCCATATTGCTGGTATTGGTAGTCCAAGCAGGTGCCCCAACCAAGTGATCAAACAGAATGAAATTTCCATCTGCCCAGAGCTCTAAAGTGGAATTGGAGCTCACTCTAACATCATCCCCTGCCGTCCAGACCACTGCCTGTGCCTGCTTGGGGATAGAATTGTACCATATTCCCACACTGTAAATCCCATTGTGTTCTTCTGAAAAAAAACCCATTGCAAAGGTGCCATTTAGGGACAACCAGTGGACCTCCTCTGAAGCAGACAGCTTGGAACCCAACGGAATACTAGCCCAGATGGGCTTCTTCTCTGAGCTTCCTGTTGGCATTAGCATTACAAAAATGACTATAACCAGTGAAGTGACATTTTGACACCTTGAAACCCAAGCAAGTGCTGAAGTCACCATTTTCGCTGTCTCCAAATTTGGTTACCTTTTTTCTCTTGAAAAACAATGCTTCCTCTGAACTCACAGTTTTAGAGATGTACTCAGAAATTCATCATCTGTGCACTAGTATCCGGATAATGCCCAAATGGCAGAGACTGTGAATGCAGAAAATATAAAACTGGGACAGCTGCCTGTGCGGATCAAAAACAAGGTTATAAAAAAATATTCAAAAAACTACATTCATCATCAACAACAAGAAATAGAAATTAGGTTAAGCTCTTCTAGGTAATCTACGAGAATCCACATCGTGTATATATAAAAAGAGGAGGGTTAGTGGAGATAAGAATAACATTGGAAGTACACAATCTTAAATATTAGAAGGGGTGGAGCAAACATGTGATGAAATGGTAAAAGAGCTATAATTTAAGCCTATACAGAGTGCAGCTTATCAAGTAGTGGCTGCTATGGTTTATGGGTTCTTTTGTTCTGTGCAGAGAACACGTGGGCTTTGAATGCTACTTGTTTCTTATTCATCATAAAATCTGGGTAATATCAATGATCCCTGGACCCCATTTGTAGTTTGTTGAGTTTAACATGTGAATTATGCTTCGCTCATTTGAGTGAGTAATCTGTTTCACCATGCCCCCACTATGAATGGTCGTCTTTCAGGCAGAGGAAACATAGAAGATTGTGATTTTGTTTCCCTTGTTTTTGTTTGTATGATTGCTAAATTTTTAGATATGTAGATCTACTTTTTTTACAATATAGGGAAATAAAACAATGGATTTAGTGAAGTTTGTTATGTGTACAAAAAGATTTGTTAATTTATTTATTTTTGTTGGAGGTTAGAGAACCTTTTCGGCTATGAGTCAAGGATTGAGGGTATTCATTAGTGGGCTCATTCAGAATCATTCAACTTCATCAATAGACCAAAGGCACATTGAAGATACATTAAGTAAGTATTGTAATATTACTATATTAATATTAAAATATGTAATGTTATTGTCGTGTAGATATAGATATTTTTACTATGGTATATTTACAAAATGTTTTCTAACAAGGATTAATGACTTCAGACTATTGATAAATACAAGATCCTAGATCCTTAATTTGAGATGTTTTGATGTTGAGCCAAAAAAGTAATAGATGAGTTTTGAAAAAGGTCAACTATGTGTGTCATAGAATCATACAAATATACATGTTAGTCCAATGATGATTCAACACTCCAAGACACAACTCATTTGGCATTAATACAACTAAGCCTCAACATTTTTATTAATATTGATTAAGTGTCCACTCAACTCCAAAGACCCTCCCTTGATCTTTCCTTATGTTCATGAGCCATGAGCCATGGGCCATGCACCCTACTCATGTGCCTAGGCAGTTTTTTTTTTAAAATTGAAAAGTCTCTTAAGTAACAAAATGAATGAATAGTCTTTGATTGCCCATGTGACCCAGAAATTGTCTAGATAATCTAGTGCTACCAAAACAATCAACTTCAATATTATTTAGCATGTCAAAACTTTGAATTCTATCCTTTTTTTTTGCATGTCAAAACTTTGAATTCTATCCATCTTGCATCCAACCTTAGCTCTTAAGTTCAATTCAATCCTAATTGCACCTTGGCTTGTTGAAGTCTCTCTTCCAAGCTTATACATAACACATGAACATTACACAAGCCTCTTAAATTCTATCATTCCCCAAACTTCCATGATATTGAATCTTATCACATACAATAGTAGTGTCTATTTTCACGAGTCTAGTTTTCTACCCATGTTATATTTTCCATCAAGTGGAGTACCCAAGGCTAGGAGAGCAGAATGAATTAACAAATTGGACTACTAAGGGTGAACATGCATAATACAAGGCTCTTGAACATTTGAAAGCATTCATATCATGTTTGGATTTAGTTATTTATTTACAATTAAAATAGTTTATTTTTGAAAGGTTATAATACTTTATTTTTCACAAAACTAGTAGAATAATTGATGTAGTCAAGGACAGAGAATCCCCAAAGGAGATGTCAAATCTTGCAGTAGTTATCAACATAGAGGAAATCAACAAGATACAATCAACAACAACATGATTTTCATCCAAACAACAAGTTTTATTAATCAAAATTTATTTATACATGTCGGGTTGTAAAGCCTTCCCGATCTAGGCCAAGTATAAAGAAAAACTAAATAATAAAAACCCAACTCAGACCTATACAGATCTTCCTAAGTCTTAGAGCAATCCTCTAGTAGCTTCTCTGCTATTCAACCCTTCACCAGAGTTCTTCCTTGCTATTTCTTCCCCCTAAATGATTGCAAGCCCTAAATTTATACACAAACATATATAAAAAAGGTCAGCCTCAACCAACTTTACATATCCCAAGAAATGTGTTAGACCCAGTCGACCTTCACCCAAATTAAAGAGAAAATTTAGTTTGTTTCTCGAGGACCTGTCCAACAAATCAAGTCGGCCAAACATAGATCCACGTAGGAAATCGTGTCATTCATCTCCAACGAACAGAACAACGATCGCAACCTTGATCAATCAATGGTTAGCTCCAGGATCCAGTATCATGAAGAAGAAGAAGAAGAAGAACCAATAGAGAATCAACAATATCTCACAAACTACTCCACCAAAAGAAGCGCTATCATAGACATAGAATCTATGAAAAAAAAGGAACAAACCCTTTTGACCACTCCTTCCCAACATCTCTATAGATCGACTGCTCACCAAATCTTAGAAAACTGCCTAGAACCAGAAAATCCTTCATACATCCAGTCATAGAATGCAACATAACTTGAGCACGGTAACTCCATATGAGCTACTATCATAGGACAAGCTTCCTAAAAACCCCATGAACAATATATCACGACCGCACCTTCTGAAGATCCACATAACTTCACTGAGCTAGCAATCACCCAACCGATGACCTAGAACATAAACAAACATAAAAATTGGTAACAAGAGTCCACCACCGATTAGTTTTGGATGATGCAAGATTACCAAGGACCCAAGATGCTCATGCATCAGACACCTAGGGTACGAAAAGATTATCCATGAGAACAGGTCATGAAAATCTTGAAGAACAAGGGACAATAATCCCATACTCATTCTTCATCCACAAACCCTCCTCATCTGCAACCTGCACTGCCTTCATCCTATCATCAACTAGGTTTAACAAATGATTCATATCCAGCTCATCATCGGGTCCAACCTTAAGTTCATCCTTCAGGTCTGCACTCAACTCATATCTCCTACAAAGACTCAAATTCTCCACCTTCTTCTCCTTATCCACCAAAGGAATCAATCTACACCTCTTACCATCCTTGCTAATGGTAAAGACATTATGTCTACAGTCATGAACAACCTCTTTGTCATACTGCCAAGGTCTACCAAGTAAAACATGACATGCACTCATGACCACAATGTCACATAATACAACATCCCTATAAGAACCAATGCAAAAAATCACCATGCATTGTTCTCTTACTTCCACCACATGATCATCATGCAACCAACCAATCCTATAAGATCTTGGATGTCTAAGTCTTTTCAAACCAAGCTTCTGCACTATTTCTTCAAAAACTAAGTTATCAGTGCTCCCACCATCTACAATCAAATCGCAACAATTACCACCAACCTTGCATCTGGTCCTGAATAAACTCTTCCAATGATAAGGTTTGACATCCTTATTCACCATCAACCTTCTGAGCACAAGAATTTCCCCTTCTTTAGGAGCATTGTCAAAAGAACCAACAGATGGTCCACCCTCTTCACTAACACAAGCAACTCTCATGTCTTCCTTACACTGAAAAACACTGTGTCATTTCAAACCACACTTAAAGCAAGTACTTCTAAACTGGTGCAGGAGCACACCTAGGCTAACCTCCATGTTTTAGTCATTTTTGGCTTGTACTTGACATTGGCCAAGTCAAGATAGTTAGTTTTGTTTTTAGACCTTAGAAGGTCATTGCAATGTGGGCTAGGTGAGTTAGTCATTAGGACTAAGGTCACTAAATTAGCCATTGTTAGTAGTTTTTATATTTCTTAGGCTTAGTTGCTTAAGGTTGGATTTGAGCCATGAATGTGTCTTAAACACATAAGTGATGTATAAAGATGCCTTGAGGCCATTAATGAGGTTGGATCCTCGAATTAGAGAGGTTAGAGGTCCTAGAAATGAGGAAAGAGGCATGAAAGAAAAGATGCCAAAAGTTGTTAAAATGTTGTCATGACAACATTTGCAATTATTGCAAATGTTGCATGCAACTCGGTTACCTTGGACCCCCCTACAAAATAGGAGTGGGGAATCGACCAACAAGGCCTAGAAACATGGAATGAGGCATCTAATGTGAGTAGAGGCTCGAATCTCGAGAAGGAGGATAGATTATAACAAGTTTTGAATATTGAATAGAGCTTTACAACTCTATGTTTTCAGAAAATCCAAGCATTTGTGTGTGGCAGTGATACCTAATGGATTGAATGCCCCGACTTAGTTGTTGTTTTGTGTTCTTAGGATAGTTTGAAGTGTTTTTCATCTAGTGAACTAGCATTTTTGAGTTAGTCTAGGGTCGTAGTTAAATTGTTTTCAATCTAGAGAGTCCACTGGTCCTGTCTTGACCTGTCAGTCAGTCCATGGCTCCCCCATGAAAACTAACCATGGGATCTTCCTGAAAGTGGTTGGATATGAAAGGGGAGTCACTAGTCTATATATATCTAGGATTAGGAGTCATGAAAGGTTGAGTTTCTATTTTTAGTGCCAATCCCTAGGCAAGCATACACTGTCTGATTAGGGATTTGGAGATGAAAAGTAAGCATATCTTGCAAGGTAGTGAAGCACTGTACGGACTAGGTACAGTTTCAGATAGGGAATGGTCATATCTTGACATGAAAGGAGGATTGAGTTCATACCAATCCATTAGACCAAGTTTTGAGCAAGTTTTCAACTAGGTTGTAGACAGTCCTAGAAATTAGGCCTATTAGCCCTATTGGACCTAGATTGTAGGAACCCTATGTACGGATGGCTTAGGAAACTAGAACCTTCAAAATCTCTTGTAAAGTGATAAAGGGTATCTGAATGTGTGATTGGTTTTTCAAGTTCTTTGGAAATTTTTTGAAAGAATTGGGAAAAGGTCACTGTAAAAGGCTACAAGGAAATAAGCCCAATTAGGCCTCTTGAGGACAAAAACTTGGACTCGACTAAAAATGGTGATGAGATCCCTCAAAATGGAATCAAATGGGAACAAATGCATGGATTAAAACATGCTTAGTACCCCTGCAATGAATCATGAATGCTAGAGTGGAGTTGGCACTTAGATCTTTCTAAGTGTAGTGGGAGAAGTGAAGATTTGAACTAACTAAAAGGTGTTAGTCTTTCAAGGTGAAACACATGAGTTGAGAACTCTTAGAGAAGAGTTGGAATTGGACTTAGTTAATCATCTAAGCTAATCAGGACCTAGAGGAGATTAGGTTCCTAGAAGAGACAAGCTAAGGTCTCTTGGATGAAGTGCTAGCAAGCCTTGGGACACTCACACCATAAACTCTTTAGCACCATTACCCCCCTTAGGTGCAACCGGCTTAGCTTCTACTTCAGCCACTTGCTTTCTCTTATGACCACCACCAGTTTTCTTCTCTCTTCCTCTAGAGTTATTAAATTGTTTCCTATTCAGCTTATCTTCTTCCTTCAAGGCATACTGATAAGCCTCCTCAACATATCCAATCTTCAATACACGCATCTCATCCTGAATATTGAACCTCAAACCATTCAGATACCTAGCCACCTTTTCTTTAGAAATTTCCTTGTGACCAGATCTAATAGTTAACTTGTAAAACTCTTCGGTGTAATCCTTCACACTCAGGTCCTACTTCAAGTTCTGCAACTTCTTGAATAACTCAAATTCATAGTCTTTAGGTATGCACTTAGTCTTCAACTTTGCAACCATTAGCCTCCACCGAGTGATCTTCATTTCACCTTCCTCCTCTCGATCCTTCTGCAATTATTTCCACCACAAAGTTGCATGACCTTTCAACTTTATCTGTGCCAACCTTACTCTCCAAGGATCTTGAATATCTTCTAACTCAAAGTGATCTTCTAACTCACCTATCCAATCAATTGGGTCTTTAGGATTCAAAGTACCTGAGTAATTAGATACTTCCAACCTATAACTAGCACGAAGCCTTTCTATAGGTCTCATCAATTGGTCATATCCATCACTCCCAATAGATCTAGAAACATCAGTAGCTCCAAATCCTTATGTAGCCTCCTCAAAAGCATCATTAGATATAGGATTCCCCAATCCAGCAACAACAGTCCTGATCCTTTCCATGACCTCATTCCTAAAACCGGTCATCTCATGCCTAATCTCAGCTCAGAGATCTTCCTTCATCTACTCCGTCAACCTAGGGATCATTCTCAGTGTCATCCTTCCAGATCTTAGGTCTAACTACCTCCAATCAATGATATGATTCACCAAAGATGATACCTTAACCCTTGCAAAACCCTAGTTCTCAGGAACAACTCAACAAGCAGCAACAAATCCTCCTACCGGTCACCTTGTGCAACTCCTTCGCTGATGCAAGTCAGATCCAACCTCTGCCACCTTACAATAACTCCACAGGAAGACCACAAGTCTAGAATTGGGATAGGTGTCCACCAAAACAAGATCAAACCAGCTCGGATACCATATGATGAAGTCAAGGAAAAAGAATCCCCAAAGGAGATGTCAAATCCTCGCAACGGTTATCAACATAGTAGAAATCAATAAGATACAATCAATAACAACATGATTTGCATCCAAACAACAAGTTTTATTAATCAGAATTTCTTTATACTGGGGCTGTAAGACCTTCTCGGTTTAGGCCAAGTATAAAGAAAACCTAAATAATAAAAAACCAACTAAGACCTATACAGATCTTCCTAAGTCTCAGATAAACCTCTATCAGCTTCTCTTCTATACATCCCTTCACCAGGCTTCTTCCTTGCTATTTCCTCCCCCCCAAATGAGCGCAAGCCCTAAATTTATACACAAACACAAAATAGGTCGGCCTCAACCAACTTTACATATCCCAAGAAAGGTGTTAGACCTAGTCAACCTTCACCCAAATTAAATACAACATTTAATTCATTTATCGAGGACCTATCCAAAAAATCAAGTCAGGCACACATAGATCCATATAGGAAATCACACCATTCATCATCAACGATCAGAACAACGACTGCAACCTCGATCAATCAACCGGTTAGCTCCAGGAACCAGTATCATGAAGAACAACAACAATCGATAGAGAATAAACACTATCTCACAAACTAATCCACCAAAAGAAGTGCTATCATAGATATAGAATCTATGAACAAAAAGGAACAAACCCTTTTAACCACTCCTTCCCAACATCTCTACAGATTAAACGCTCACCAAATCTTAGAAAACTACCTGGAACTAGAAAATCCTTCATACAGCTAGTCACATAATGCAACATAACTCAAGCACGGTAACTTCAAATGAGTTTCTATCATAGGAAAATCTTCCTAATAACCCCATGAACAACATATCTGAAGATCCACAAAACTTCACCGAGCCAATAATCACCCAACTGGTGACCTAGAACAGAAACAAACATAAAATCTAGTAACAAGAGTCCACTAGATTACCAATTGTTTTTGGATGATGCAAGATAACCAAGGACCCAATATACTTATGCGTCAATAATTAATTAGTTTCTCATATTTTTTAAAATGTAGAATATTGTATATAGTATCTTGGATTTAGTAGTATAGCAAATGAGCTAATTTTATTATATTAAGTTGTTCACATTTTTGGGAAGTAGTTTTCCTATAGTAGTATATCCTTTTCAAACTAAATAATTGTCTATAGTAAAACAAATCCAAACAAACATACTTAAATAGGTAATCATTAAATTAGGTTAGAAACTCAAATAATTTAGAGAAAAAAATAACTTTGTTGATTTTTGCATTTGTTTGGTTAATCTAAATTATCATAATTGCTTGCATTATTTAAATTCGTGAAAAATAACAAAAGAAAATAGCTATTAATTAATTATTGGATAGTTTTTTCCATTTACTAGAAAAATACAAATACGTAGGTTGATTTATTTATTTATTATATTTAGTAGTTAATGTTAGAACTTAATTATAATCATTTGTATTATTAGAATTAGAAGCATTCAAAACATAAAAATTGAAATAAAACTCAGCTTTAGGTTCTTACTTGTCCAGTTACAATGTTGCTAACATAAATTTAAAACAAGCAAGACAAGACAATCAAACAAGCATACACAATCAATTAATCACAATAAATATCTAAACAATAAAAACACATGCAAAGTGTAGTATCTCAAATAACACATTCTAAAAATATTTTTTACATAAACTATACACAACAAATCTAAGATAAATTAAGTAATTTTAAGCCCTCTTTATATCACTTTTTAATAATTATGAAATACCCATAAAGATTTGGCAATTTCTCCATAAATCTAGCACTTGTTTGCATAAAACGTATTCTGACTTATATTGATGCAATCTAATCGTTTGATGAGAAATGTGTTGCTTTTGCATAAAAATAATTGTGGCTTCTTATAATGATGCAATTATTTTTTACATGAGAAATTTGTTGTTACAACAACTAAATCTCTGACATAAATAGTAACAACAAAATGTAGAAACTATCAAAATAAAACAACACCCAACAACTATGAATCACATAATTCTACCAACACTTCTATGTTCCAAACTAAAAGATGAATTACTTGACACTAATCTAGTTGAATTATAAAAAATAAACAAAATGATATCCTATAGTAGCACACTCCAAAACATGTAACAAATGATGCAGTCCAAGGCCAGAGAGATCTCAAAAGAGATGTCCAGACTTGCAGCCAAACAACAACCATATCGAAAACAACAACACCATCAATATATAACCAATATCAATTTATATTATTATCAGAAACCGATTACATGCAACATGTTGAGCTATAAGGCCTTCTCGGTTATGGCCAATTACATAAGCAAACACAACATATCTCACAGGATCGATGCCTTCCACACTAGCCCAAATCTGTGACACACAAAAACCTAGTAGGAACACCAAGACAAATTTGAACTTAAGCTCGCAATCCACCAAGCAATCTTCTTGTCTCCTAAGCCAACACTTGGCTACTAGCTCTTTAAGCTATCTTTCCTTCTTCCGCAACTTATGGCTCTTGGCTTCGCTGCTACTTCTCACTGACTCTACTGTAACTATACCCCCCTTTTATACAACATAGCCACAAGTCAAATTTACAATAAAACAACTCCAAAACAACAATTGGCTTCAAAAACACAAAACCCAATGTGTTATCCGTCAGTCAGCTTGCAACAATCATTAAATTTCACCTAGGAGAAAGAACCAACCCAAAGTTAGGTCCTCACACCTCCAAGGGTCGATCTGAATCATAAGGAACACGAATCAAATTAAATGCACATTTTGTCTAGTCCAACCAATCCAAATAGCCCCGTCGGTGAACTAGCACACCAAAATCCAAGCCACTCAGTGAGAGGCACCACTGAGCAGAGCACCACCAAGTAGAACACCACCGAGCAGAGCACCATTGAGCCCAGTCACCGAGTCTTTCGATGAAAAAACACACCTTCAAACCGAGAACTACCACCAAATGATTGAGAATCTCAGGTCTCCAATTGATCTTGCTACCGAAAGCCAAAACCAAATTCTAATATCTTTTAGTGATATAAGATTTCCTACTACCCAAGGATGCTCCCGCATCAGACACCCCAGGTGTGAAAAGATGTTCTCAGAAGCTCAACGAACATCTTTTGGGATTCAACACATAGATCCCAAATTGGTTCTTGATATACATGTCCTCTGATTTCTCAACTGATACACTCTTTCCTCGATTCTTCTTCTGTGAATCCTTTCCTGCAACCGACAACAGATGCTTTCTCTAAAAAGGTTCCACCACCTTATAACCAAAAAATGTTCTCTGAATTAATAAGTTTTCTCCCTCCACCTTGGGTTCATTCGGTACATCTTCATTCACCACAACATTCTAGTGATTACCGACCTTCTTGTTTGCATGGGGATATTCATATGACTAATTTCCTTCTTCTCCACAGTTATAAAAAGTACCTTTGAATCCACTTCTACCTATCCTTCTCGGTTCAATAGGTTTTGGTTCATCCTCAACTATCAGTTTATCCTTTACCGATTACTCGTGCTTCTCTTTCCCTCTGGAGTTACCATGATGTCTTCTCTTTAGCTTATCTTCCGCCTTTAGGGCATATTGGTAAGCACCCTTAATTGAGCCAAAATTCAACATACCAATCTCATCCTAGATATTGAATCTCAGAGCATTATAATTCCTAGCCACCTTTTCCTTAGAAACTTCTTTATGTCCAGACCAAATAGTCAACTTGTAGAAATCCTCGGTACAGTCTTTCACAGTCATCTCCTTCTTCTTTAGGTTTTGTAACTTCTTGAACAACTCAAGTTCATATTCGATAGGAATGAAATTAGCCTTTAGTTTTTCCACCATCAACCTCCACCAATTGATCTTCACCTCACCTTATTCTTCTCTATCTCTCTACAATTATCTCCACCATAAAATGGCATGTCCCTTCAACTTAGTTTGTGCTAACCTCACTCTAAGAGGATCTCCAATGTCTTCCAGCTCAAAGTAGTCTTCTAACTCACTGATCCAATCAATTAGATCATCGGGTCTCAATGTACCTGAGTGATGCAGGAGCATCTTGGGTCATTGGCAATCCTGCTCAACCAAAAAGATGTTTACTTTGTTTTGTAGTTTGTCTTATGTTGCTTGGGTTCTTGCTTTACTGGCGGGTCTCGATGATCTCTTTACCGATGATTTTTCTGATGCTCGGATATGATTTTACCGACGGTTGCTGATTTTCGGTGATCATCTTCTTGAGATGTTTATCCTGATCTGGCCGACTTCTACATTTAATTTTTGTTGCTAAATTAATGTGGGGTCTCTCATTGGGATCTATGTGGACCTAAATCTGGGTCTCTCTTACGGATTTGAGCGCTGACTTATTTGGTGGACTCTTGTATATATTCTTTTGTATGTTCTTAGTTTAAGTATTAGTCTTAGAGAAAGAAAGAAAATGTTTAGATATTGAGATCGAAGGTCTGTGATCTCTATTGTATGAATGTCAATTTGTAATCCATTATTATGTATATGGACGAAACTGGGAAGGCCTTACAACCCGACATGTAATGATTTTGAACAAATTAATATAAAGGATTTCTATTGTTTCTTCTCTCACTGTGTTGTATGGCTTCCACATTGGTTCTGCAAGGTGGTTTGGTAGTTGGGAGAGCCTTTGGCCCCATCTCCTTGCCCTCCTTGCGTCAGGTGGTATCAGAGCATTGGTGAGATCTAAGTTCCTTCTTGTAAACCATAACCCTAGTTGGTATTTTTGTGGGGTATCAATTTGTGATCTTACCTACAATTGCAGAGGGATTCAAGATGGTTTGTGGGAGAGGAAATGCAGATCTAGGTCTAGTTGATATGCTTAGACAGATTACTGCTAGATTGGAAGCTGTTGAGATAGCCTAGTGCAGAGGAAGACATCTTGAGGATGTTAGTGATGAATAAATTGAAGAGGTTCAAGGTGAAGCTGCACCTATACCTGTAATGAATAAAATAGAAGAGCGATTCCTGAGAGCTTTGACAATTTTGAAATCCACACCTCATTTTAATCCTCCTAATTATAGTGGAAAATTGGATTATGATGAATTGATTAACTGGATAACTGAGATGGAAAAGTATTTTGAATATGAGAATGTAGCAGAGGACAAGAAGGTCAATATTGCAAGCACAAAGTTGAAAGGACATGCATCCTTATGGTGGGAACATCTGCAATTGGATTGAAAGAAGAAAGGTAAAGACAAAATCAAAGTATGGGATAAGATGGTAAACAAATTGAAAGGCAAGTTTCTACCTTGTGATTATCAAATTAACCTAATCAGGCAAATGGAAAGTTTGAAGCAGAAAGACAAATTTGTAAAAGACTATAGTGAGGAATTCTACAGATTGGGCATCAGATCTGGACATGTTGAAGATGAAGTGGAAAGAGTAGCAAGATACCTGAATGGCTTAAGAATTTATATACAAGATGAGATCAGTTTGGTCAAGATGGAAAGCATTGAGGAGACATATCAATTTGCCCTAAAAGTTGAGGAGAAGTTGAACAGAAGGTATGAAAAAAGACAAAGAGGTAGAGGTGGTAGATTCCCTAGAGGAAGAGGTAGATCTCATGGTGAAAATAGTAGATCTAAACTAGACAAGTCAATTTTAGACACATCTCAAGATAAAGGAAAGACTGAATGGAAAGGTGGAAATTCATACCGAGGAAGAGGTAATTACTCCCGAGGAGGTTATAACAAAAAAGGATTCCAAATAACTTGTTACAATTGTGGTGAAGAAGGACATAAATCCTTTGAATGTACACATGCAAGCAAGAAAGGCAGTTGTAGCAGAAATGCATTGGTGCAAGAGGAGTCACCTAATGAAGCTAAGAAGGAAGGAAATCTCATGATCCGAAGGATACTATGGAGTGAGAAGGATAAGCAAGATCCGTTCAGGAAAAATTTATTCAAGACCAAATGTAGAGTTACAAACAAAGTTTGGAAGGTGATTGTTGATAGTGGAAGTGTTGTGGGTCCACAACACACACCCCATTTTTGGTCCTTTGACCATGGGGACCCCCCTTCTTTTGTCCTTTTTCTTTTTGTCATGTCTTCCCCCCCTCCAGTCCCCACCAAGTCAGTCTCGAAAAAGTGTTGTTAGGATTCAGATAGAAGAAGACACCTTTTTCGGTCTTTTGACCCTTTCAGCCTTTCGGAGGACCAAAGTCCCTCGAAATACCAAAATGATCGAAAGGTTGAAATTTGTCCCTTTCAGTGTTTCAGCTTCCGAAAACACCAAAAGTCTGAAGATGTTTAGCTTCAGGTTTTTGGTGTTTCGGACATCGAAACACCAAAAATGCTAACATACACTGCGGGTTATAAATAGGCTAAAGAGCCCTAATTTAATCACTTAACTCTTTTTGATCTCTGACATTTCGAGAGCTCACAACTTTGGGATTTTTTTCTCTTGCTCTTTGTGCTTGCTCGCCCCACGTCTTCGAGGTTCGTCGTGTCATCCTCCTGTGCTCTCAGTTCATTCAAGGTAGGTTCCCCCCTCGCTACTCAGTGTTTTCTTTCTTCTCATCTTTAGGCTTGGGGTTTTCGTGCCTGGTGCTTGTCTAGCCTAGGGCGCATCCACTTCCTCCTCCCCTGGTCTTTGGGGCCTTTTTGTGCCTTTGTGTTTGGCAGGGAAGTCCCTCCTTGTCAGGTCTAGTCTTTCTAAGGTTTTTTTAGGTTAGGTTTTTTTCCATTTTTTGGTCGCGGCCTTTGTCACAGGTTTTTGGCCCCCAAAAGGCCCAAAACCAGGTCGGTTTGTAGTCTATGCCATTTTGGAGATTCGGCCTTTAGGACCTCCAAAAGGTCCGAAATGCCGACAAGTCTGAATCCCTGAAAGCCTTGTCTCCCTCATCGAGATTTCAAACTTTCAGAGTCCATAAACTAGTTCGGACTTTCAGCATCCACATAAACCTTCAGACTTTCAAATACCAAAAAGTCTGATGAAGCTTGCTCATCAACAGTGGCTTTTTCACACTTTTGGGCTTTTTGGCCTTCAAACCCGTTTTGGCGCCCGGAACCCAGAAAGGGCTGAAAGTGCAAAAAACTGCATTCTTGGCTACTTAGAGAGATTTTGCCTCTGTTTTCTTAGATTAGTCATCTTTCTTTTAGTTTTTTCTTCAAATAAAATACTGATACTTGCATGTTTCATTGCAGGAATACCTGAGAAAAAGACTACGTCACCCATGAAGTACCTATACAAGGTGAACACTCGCCCTTCCAAAATTGGCAACAAGCACATTGAAATCATCGATACTGATATTGGGAATGTAGATTGGGATGACTTCCTAACAAGGTGTGCCCAACCAGTCGGGAGATCAGAGGATTGTACCTCACTGGTATTAGCAAGACTGGTCAACGCGACAGCCCACCCAGTGGTCGTGACCTCACTTGAACTGATCATGACCTTGGCGAACCATTATGACTCTGACAAAAGGGTGGTTAAGAATACAGAGGTCCAAGTAGTATTGGATATTAGGCCAGATGTCATAGAGGATGTCTTCCACTTCCACAAAGGCATAGACAAGTTCTATGACTTTTTCATAGAGAAGGGAAACTTGTGGTTCAATAACAAAGGGGAAGAGGCCTATGATATAGTTAATAAAAATTACCTCGAGCAACCTCTCCCCAAAAATAACCTGGACAAGATAGACTTAAGGAGGGGATACATGAAGGATGATATCAAGGCAGCCATAACAATGCTAAGCCGAGTATATGGATTACCACAATCCTCCCAACTGGAGAATTGGATGATTCTCCTGATAGAAAGACTCAGAGGCCTTAAGTCTAGGTTTGATTGGGGGACCATCATCAGTGACAAGTTGGATGAATAGTTGGTGGCAGTAAAACACAACCCCAAGTTTTATATGTGGCAGTAAAACACAACCCCAAGTTTTATATGAGTACCTACGTGGTGTACCTATTGGCAGCATGAGCGAACTACCCAGTACTCATCAAAAGGGGTAACCTAAATGATCACAATGCATGGTCTCACATCATGTACCCCCAATTACAGAAAAGGGAAAACATGTCAGAGGATAGCCCAAACTATAGGATAGTCAATGACACCTTCATTGTTGCTATAATCCGATCCATTGAGGGTAATTTTGCAAAAAGAATGTTAGAAGAAGCAGCCGCCAAGGTAAGGGCCATAGGGGCCTATTACATACAATTCAAAACCTTCACTTACATTCGGATAGTGGGATCAAATTTGAAACCAAAGAAGTTTCCCAGGTATCCATCTGACTAGATAATCATTTTGGTGATGGACAGGCAACTCGCAGATGCGTATGAACACATAAAGCACAAGAAGAAGCACTGTTGGGATTTTCCCATCTCATTGGGACCATATACCCTACAGGATATGAAGGTATGTAAATCTCTGGCCTTTGAATGGGATGAATGTCCCCTATAGCTTTACAAGACAATGCGGACTCATTTTGACCCTATAGGCACTTACAACCACATTATTGGCAAGTTCTACATTCACGAACCATACTTAAAGGATCACTGGATGAATTACGTAGATGATCACGAGGTCAGAATCTAGGATTATTGTAGAATGATTCTTACCTTGGCAAAGGAAGTCATAAAGATTTCTATTCCCCCAAAAGTTTGGGATTATGATTCAGATGAGGTCTTGGAGGCCATTTATACAGATGAAAAGATATATGACGGGCCCATCATGAACGCAGAGATTGATAAGGATGAAAATGATGATATTGATTTTTGGGCAAGGCATGTGATGAGAACAACAGAGGATTGGACTAAGAGGCCCTACAAGATGAGCCCAATACCTATGAAAATGTTGATGGATCCACCCACGAAGGTGGGTAAACAACACAGAGAGAAAAGTACAGTGCCGCAATACAAGAAGGCACCACCACAGAAGCCAAGCATAGTATATGGCCATGAATGTGCAATGAGGTATGGGTCAACCCAAGGCACAAGGCTCCTAAGACAAGAATGACTGGGAAAATAGATCCTCCCACGGGGCTAGCACAGGCTTTAATGGATGAAGGACCCTCTACTTCTGGACAATCTTCTCCTGCCATCGAAAAGGGCAAGAAGACATATAAGAGGAAGAAAGCTTTTGTATCTCCGCAATTAGAAACTGTACAAGAGGAGCCACAAGAAGAGGGAGAGGGAGAGATCCCTCTAGTCAAAAGGACAAGGTCTCAGAAAGGAGACTAGTAGGAAACACCAAGAGGATCCTAAAGAGCAAGATAAACCCTTGGATGCTCTAGGATCAGATGAGTTCCAAATGTCAGACTTTGAGGGTCTGAAAGGTTTTTCAGACCTAGGCCAGGACATGCCAGGTTATGCAACTGGGTATGAGGCAGGTGGTCCTTCTCTTTTTCAACCACAGGTAACCCTAACTCCACCTCCCACTCAATTTACCAATCCAAAGACAAATATACCTATTATGGGAAAGAGCTCTAAAGCAGATCAAGGGCTCAGGAATCAAGAGTCCCCAATCGCCCAAGAGGTGACTAGAAATGAGCCCACAATAGAAACCATTATTGTTACAACGCCCCCTCACATTCCTACTCCACCAACTACTCTTCCACCTCCTATTCCTACTCCACCACCATTTCTCCCAACTCCAACTACTCTTCCATTTCCAATTCCAAATCTCCCAACACCTACTCCACCATCATCAAGCCCTTTGCCTTGCCACATCCTGACCCCTGGAGGATCAGTAACTGTAGAGGTTGTGTCACCTTTCGAAACCACATTAAAGGTCATGACTGGTCTCAATACCGAAGTGTTGGTTAGCTCCTTAGGAGATGAAGACAAAGGCCAAGAAAAAAAAGATGAGGCAATGGAAGAAGAAGGCAAGGCAGAAGAGGAAAGGGAAAAGGAAGGAGAAAACTGAGGAGAAATTAATGAAGGGGACCAAAGATAGGAACAAGAAGAAGGGCCAAATAAAGAGGTGACTCCAGGGTCCCAAAATTTGGATTCAGTTCTTCAGGATACCCCATATGAGCTAGTCACCGCATCTAGTAAGCCTACATGGTTTACTAAATAAATCCAATTAAGGATAAGAACTTATACAGATTAGGATGAAGGGAAAATATAGATATATCATCCTTAGGGAAAGCTTTTCATCAGACAAAGATCATATTACCAACGCGGACAATGTCCTATGTCACTCAAGACACTAGGGGGTGCTGGAAGGCATAGGTTGCAATCCCATCCGCTAGCACTTCTCAAACGCAAGAAACTCCAAAAGACTATACATTTGAGGAGGTAGATTTAGGGGAACCCACCAGGGAAGGGAGTAAGACACTAGCATCCTTAGGGCTTAAACATGCTCTGGGTTTCATGAGTAAGGATGAGGAGACCATAAAATACTTGACAAAACAAAATGAAGTCTTAAAGAAGTTCATTCACAAAATGGTTGGTCCTATTGAACCCAACTGCCCAGAGGCCTCATTACAGGCAGTGTTAGATAAGAGAAACACCCCAGACCTGTCGACAGGGTTAACACCATCCTTCATCAAAGAAATTGTAGATTGGAAGGAATATTTTGAGCAGTACGGGGAAGGTGCCATCAAACGGGTATTCAAACCTTATAGGGTTATTCTAATAGAAGCTATAAATTTGATTGATTTGATGACAAATGAGGGTGCCCTGGAGTATGAGACAAGCAAATGGTGAGCTACCCTCCAAGATTTTTAGATCATTAAGAAACGATGCTTCCAAATTATGGTAAAGATATATGAGGTTGAGGAGCTAGAAAATTTTGGGACTTGGATCAAGCACATAACCAAGATAGTTAGCATTTATGAAAAATGTCAAGCCTCCATATTGGAGAAGTAGAAAGAAGTATTGGAATGGGTGGAGGAAATAGATGTTTTCTTCGCATGGATTGACCTTGATTTGTACCAGGACAAAGCTAAGCATATCTTATGGCCATCTAAAGAAGTGGTACAACAATTCATAGACATTGTGGCAAGCATAGAGACCAAGGAAGCCTTGCAACAATTATTTTATTCAAAAGAAGAGATGACAAAGATGACAAACCATGAAGAGGAGATCCAAATCTTTTCTTCTGAGCTAACTACCTTCAAAGAAAAGCAAGAATGAAAGGTCAACAAGGTGAAAAGAAAGAAGATAAACTACGAGTAAGTTCAGGAGGTCATACAGAGGCTCCGGGATGCACACCCAAAAGTATTCCCAAATTGACCCCTTGGACCACTGATCATTTTGAAGAAGTAATCTCCAGCACTTAACATAATTCCCTAAGGCAAGGTTCGGTGTTTCAGCCTTTCGGCCCCTTCAGGACATGTGAGTTTCGATGTTTTGGCCTTTCGGCCCCGCAAGCAATGTAATTCTTTGGCCTTTCGGCCCTCCAATTTTTTGGCCTTCCAAATATTTCGGCCTTTTCGACCTCCGACAAGTCCGAACTTCAGACCAGAATTTTGTTGTTTAACACTTAAAATTTTTGCGACACTAAAAGTCTCGAAGTTGAGGTTGGGGTCCAAAAGTCTAGGTGTTTCTAGCGAGATCACATTTTTGCACACCAATTAAACTCCAGATCAGATTGATGGTTAACTTGAGTTTGTTTTGAAGGGACTAAGGGTCTCTTACCAATCTCCACCGCCAGAAGAGCCTCCAGATGAAGAATCCAAGGAAAAATCCAAGAATCGAGAAGAAGACTCCAAGTTCTCAAAAGAAACCCTCCTTTTCTCTTTCTCTTCTTGGCGAGTTTGATCCTCCTTACAGGGGAAAAATGATTGTAAATGGATTTAAGAATCCATGCAAGCTTTCTAGTATCAGTTAACAGTTGTTTCCCTTCAACAAAGTTCTAGTTTTAGTTTATGTTTATTAATTTAGACTCTCTGATGCCCTAATTTTGGCATTCAGAGTTGTAGATCCAAAACTCTATATATTGTAATCACAAATCAATGTAAATGGTTGAATTCTTAATACAATAAAAATCTACATTTGGTGCTTCATTCATGGTGTGTGAATTGTTGCTACCTATGCAAAATTATTGGATGTATGCTTGGATTATTCATTATTTTCAAAGAGCCTCTTGTTTATTGTGCTTCAGATTCGCATTTCTTTTAGTTGGATTTTGTTGTTGTTTATTTACCTTGTTGTGACGAATGCATGGAAGAGATTATCTTTGGGCTTTACGATAAATATGTCTCATGGGTGCGCACACCTTGGTGGCTTTATGATTTGATAGATTTTGAATATCTTGCATGAGTGAATTCATCTTCTCTCCAAACGCTTGCATCTGTGGGGTATTAAATTGTGACTTGGTCTGATTTATGCTTCGTGGGTTTGTTCCAAATCTCTTCATCATTCAATTCACAAGGAAGGATTTACAACTGTTTATGTCTATAGGATTTCACTTTCAACACTTTTTTTTATTCCTCGTTACTTTAATCTCTTCAAATTTTGTCTTTAATTCTAAAAATCCACATCTTGAAAATACAAAATTGCATTTTATTTACAACACCCATATGTGTTCAAATGGAAAATACCAAAAAGAACTAAAGTGTTTTGTAATTTGATGTCTTAAACGTACCAACAAAGGCCTCCTCATGAACAATGACATTTATCTTCAACTGAGTAACCAAGCAGGTTGTTACCCGACCCCGGAGAACCTTGGGAATAACTTCGTTATTCTTTCAAGAGAGGAAATCAAATCTTGAGATCCTAGCAAGTTGGCTTGTGTCAAAACAACACTCAACATGAAGCTCGGAGAATCTGGCATCAGAAGAAATGGTTGCAAATTTGCAGTTGGAGAGGATGAAACATCCAAAGCCCTATCAGATCTCATGGATCAAGGATGAACATAAACTAATGGTGAGTGAACAATGTTTTGTGAATCTAAAAATTAGAAAGTACTATGATAAGGTGTTGTGTGATATTATGCCTATGGATTATTGTCATATTTTGTTGGGTAGACCTTGGCATTATGATAGACATTCCATACATGATGGAAGATTGAATAGATATTCTATTTGGGTTGATGGTAAGAAGCAAGTTTTGTTACCTTTGGTTGAAGAATATGTTGGTGAAATATGTATGTTTGTGAAAGTTTGTCTGATGGAAGGTAGACAGTTTGTTAAGGATTTGAAAAGAGATTATATTTGTTATGCTTTGATCCCTAATAAACCAAGTAAGAATACAAAAGATGACATTCCTACAGAAGTGGAAAAGTTACTCACTGAGTACAAGGAGATAATTTCATATAATGTACATGATGGTTCGCCACCAATGAGAGTTATAATCATTCATTGTATGGATTTGATTCCTGGAGCTAGATAACCGAACAAAGCACCACATAGGTTAACACTGACGGAGAATGAAGAGTTTAACCAACAAGTTCATGAATTTTTGAACAAAGGTCTGATCCGAGAAAGTTTGAGTCCATGTGTAGTACTTATTGTGTTGGCACCTAAGAAGAATGGAGAATGGTGAATGTGCACCAATTCCAGAGAAATTAATAAGATCACAGTGAAGTATAGGTTTCCTATATCAAGAATGGATGACTTAATGGATTGAGTGAGTGGAGAAAGACATTTTACCAAAATTGATTTGAAAAGTGGATATCATCAGATCATAATCAGAGAAGGTGATGAGTGGAAGACTTCTTTCAAGACAAAGGAAGGTTTGTATGAATGGTTGGTTATGCCTTTTGGTTTAACTAATGCCCCGAGTACATTTATGAGGTTAATGAATGATTTTTTGAAGAAATTCTTGAATAAGTGTGTTATTGTATTCTTGGATGATATTCTGATATTCAGTAAGACTAGAGAAGAGCATTTGATGCATATAAGGCAAGTGTTGCAGAGATTGAAATAGGAAAAGTTGTTGATAAATCTGAAAAAGTGTTCCTTCATGAAAGAAGAACTTGTGTATTTGGGATTTGTGATTTCAGCTAATGGATTGAAGATGGATCCTGAGAAGGTTGAAGCTATACTTAGTTGGCCTACACCTGAAAATGTCACTGAGGTAAGATCATTTCATGGATTGGAAATTTTTTATAGGAAATTTATCAAAAATTTTAGTTCTATTTGTAATGCTATGACTGAGACAATGAGAGGAGACAAAAGAGAATTCAAATGGACACATGGAGCTGATAAGAGTTTTGAGACTTTGAAGTTGAAAGTTGTTGAATTACCTATGTTAGCATTACCTGATTTCAATAAGGTATTCAAGTTGAATGTGATGCAAGTGGAAGTGCAATTGGAGCTGTATTGACCCAAGAAGGTAAACTTGTTGCTTTCTTTAGTGAAAAGTTGAATGATGCAAAAAGGAAATATTATGTCTATGATCAAGAGTTCTATGCTATTGTTCAAGCTATGAAGAAATGGAGACATTACTTGATGCCAAATGAATTTGTGTTGTATATTGATCATAAGGATTTACAGTATTAGGGTAGTCAAAATAAGTTGAATCAAAGACACATGAAATGGGTAGAGTATTTGTAGAGTTTCACATTTGTGATTAAGCATAAGAGTGGAGTTTCCAACAGAGTTGTTGATGCATTGAGTAGAAGGAGATCTTTATTGACTGAAATGAGAATTGAAGTTCTTTGTTTTGATGATATGAAGAATTTGTATGAAAGTGATCCTGATTTTTCAGAGCAGTGGAGAGTGTGCAGAGCACCTAATTCAAATCAATCAAGTAAGTATGAAGACTATTTCATTTAGGAAGATATGTTGTTCAAAGGTATTCAGTTGTGTATACCGAGAGGATCAACGAGAACTAATTTGATTAAGGAGAAACATAGTAGTGGATTGGTTGGACATTTTGGTACTGATAAGACATTGAGTTTTCTGAAGGTGAGGTACTTTTGGCCTCAGCTGTATAAGGATGTTCATAAATTTGTAAAAATATGTGGAGTTTGTCAAGTTGCAAAAGGAGTAAGTTAGGATACTGGTTTGTATACACCTATTACTGTTCCTGAGAAACCTTGGAGTGATATCAGCATGGATTTTGTTCTTGGCTTACCAAGGACAACAAGAGGTAATGATTCCATATTTGTTGTTGTGGACAAATTTTCTAAAATGACACATTTCATACCATGTAGAAAAACATCAGATGCAGTACATATAGCAGATCTTTTTTTTAAGGAGATTGTTAGATTGCATGGATTATCAAGAAGTGTCATCTCTGACTGAGACAGTAAGTTTGTTAGCTATTTTTGGAGAACACTTTGGAAGAAGTTGGACACTGAGTTAAAATATAGTTCTACATTTCATCCACAGACCGATGGACAAACAAAGGTTGTAAACCAAAGTTTGGGTAACTTGTTGAGATGCCTAGTTGGAGACACACCAAGTAATGGGGATTTGATGTTGGCACAAGCAGAATTTGCATACAATAGTTCAGTTAAAAAAAGTACTGGAAAGACACCTTTTGATATTGTTCATGCCACACAACTGAGAGGTATATCAGTTTTGAGAGATATTTCTAGAGAAGAGAAAAGATGTGCTGAAGCAGAGGAATTTGCAAAATTTACGAAGACATTGCATGAAGATGTAAAACATAAACTGGAGAAAATAAATCATAAATACAAAGATAGTGTAGACAAACCAAGAAGACATAAAACATTTAAAGTTGGTGATGCAGTGATGGTTCATTTGAAGAGGGGAAGATTTCCTATTGGCACATATGGTAAACTAAAGATGAAGAAATTTGGTCCTTGCAAAATATTGAGAAGATTTGACAGTGGAAATGCTTATGAAGTTGAATTACCTGATGACATGGATATATCACCTATATTCAATATTTTAGACTTATATGAATATCATGAACTTGGTGAAGAAGCGACAGTACCAAGTGATTATCCTTAGAAGTAGATAGAGGAAGTTGAGAAGATTTTGAAACAGAGAATTGGCAGAAGTACAAGAGGAAAGGAATACATGGAATATCTTGTAAAGTGGAAGAACAGACTGATTGAGGACTCATCTTGGATTTCTCAATCTAAGTTGGATTCATTTTAGGTTGGACCTGATAGATGATTCGGGGAATCATTTCTTGTAACCCCAGGAGTCTGATGCAGGAGCATCTTGGGTCATTGGCAATCCTGCTCAACCAAAAATATGTTTACTTTGTTTTGTAGTTTGTCTTTTGTTTCTTAGGTTCTTGGTTGACCGACGGGTCTCAGTGATCTCTTTACTGATGGGTTTTCTGATGCTCGGGTATGCTTTTAGTGACGGTTACTAATTTTTGGTGATCATCTTCCCAAGACATTTATCCTGATATGGCCGACTTCTATATTTAATTTCCATTGTTGAATTAATGTGGGGTCTCTCATTGGGATTTGTGTGGACCTAAATCTAGGTCTTTCTTATGGATTTGAGGACTTCTTTGTTGGACTCTTATATATATTCTTGTGTATGTTCTTAGTTTAAGTATCAGTCTTAGAGAAAGAAAGAAAATGTTTAGATGTTGAGATCGAAGGTTTGTGATCTCTGCTATATGAAGGCCAGTCTGTTACCCATTTTTATGTATATGGTCGAAACTGGGAAGGCCTTACAACTCGACATGTAATGATTTTGAACAAATTAATATAAAGGATTTTTTCTATTTCTTCTCTCAGTCTGTTGTTGTTTGGCTTCCACATTGGTTATGCAAGGTGGTTTGGTAGTTGGGAGAGCCTTTTACCCCATCTCCTTTCCCTCCTTACATCACTGAGAAATTGGAAACCTCCATTTTGTAACTTATACTCAACCGAGAAATAGATCTCTGCAACCAATCAATTCTATCTTCTCCAGATATCTCCATCTGATCGGCTCTGTCATCTCCACTAGATCCAACAGCCTCAAATTATTCAACAACTTCTTCATAACCATCATGTGTTCCAAGGTTCCTTGGTAGATCAGCTATGGCTCTCATAATTTTGGTGACCATCTCATTCTTCATCGTTGCCATCTCAGATTTTATTTCCAATCTGACCTTTTTTGTTATCCTCGCCTCCATCACATCAGTGAGATCTTCAACCGCCCTAGGGCCCAATCTCCTTGAAGGCATCTTATAAGATCTTTGAAAACCCTTTGCAACAAGTACCAACTGACCACCTTGTGACAACCTCTGATTTCTCTACAAGTTAGATCGCAACCTGCTACCTTGAACAGACAATCAGTCAAGTTTCACAAGTACAGGAAGACAGATCTGCAACATGAACCTCTAGAGGAAACACAAACTTCACTCGGAGAAACCAAATCAACTTTGCTCTGATACCACCTGGTGCAGTCCAAGGACGAAGAGATCTCAAAAGATATGTCCAGACTTGGAGCCAAAAAACAACCACAACGGAAACAAAAAGACCATCAAGATATAACCAATATAAATTTATATTATTATTAGAAACCAATTACATGCAACTTTATGAGTTGTAAGGCCTTCTCAGTTACGACCAATTACATCAGCAAACACAACATATCACACAGGATCGATGCCTTCCATACTATCCTAGATCTATGACACATAACAACCCTGTAGGAACACCAAGATAGATATGAACTTGAGCTCGCAAGCTGCCAAGAAATATTCTTGTCTCCTAAGCCAACACTTGGCTACTAGCTCTTTAAGCTATCTTTCCTTCTTTCGCAAATTCTCTCTCTTGACTTCGCTGGTACTTCTCACTACCTTTACTCTGACTATGACCCCATTTTATACAATATAGCCACAACTTAGCTTTATAATAAAACAACCCCAAAATAATAGTTGGCTTCAAGAACAAAAAACCCAATGTGTTATCCATCAGTTGGCTTGTTATAGTCATTAAATTTCACCTAGGAGAAAGAACGTATCCATATTTAGGTCCTCACACCTCCAATGGTCGATCCAAATCATGAGGAATGCAACCCAAATTAAATGTACATGCCGGCTAGCCCAACCAATCCAAATAACCTTGTCGATGAACAAGAACACCGAAATCCAAGCCACTCGATGAGAGGCACCACCGAGCAGAACACCACTGAGCAGAGAACCATTGAGCCTAGTCACCGAGTTCTTCGATGAAGCAACACACCTTCCAACTGATAACTACCACCAAATGACCGAGAATCTTAGGTCTCCAACCAATCTTTCTACCAACGGCCAAAACCAAACTCTAATATCTTTTGGTGATACAGGATTGCCAAATACCCAAGGATGCTCTTTCATCAACAACTCCACTAGAAAAAAATCCTCACACAAATTTACAAGTGCGACCTACAACAAACACATGCACACACATTGAACAATTGTAATAACTCAAAAATCCTTAAGCTTCAATGTGATCTCTCAACTTCCAAAAACTAGTAGGGTTTCATTCATCTATTTCAACCTTCAATGGGTTTCTACCCTATAGAAATTTATAGAAGCATGAGTGATCATAAAAAAACTTAAATTATAAATTAATCCAAAATTCCACTAGATTGCAAACACTTGCATATTTATAATTTACTAAGGCCAATTTGGGAACCCAAATTCCAATACCATATTTGGGGATGAAATAATAATTAAACTATATTTTAAAATCCTCACTCCAATTTGTAACCCAAAACTATCCCACTCTTACACCTTGTCATAAATTCATCATGGAATCTACTTATTATAACAACCAACCATTATATGTGAGGAACACACAAAATCCCATGCCCCATTTGAAGTCCAATAAATTATTACAAAATTTAAACACCAAAAAATCTTTAAAATATAAAATTTCATCAAGCTTTTGACTAAATATAAAAATATTATTTTCCCATTTATACATTTTAACCTGAGAAATATTGGAATGGGCATTTTGTCCATAAATATAAATTAATTGAAAAAGATACGTGACAATCTATCATTCTTAATATTTCTTTCCCACAAAGAACTACAAACCATGACGCTCAAGAATAATTATGCCAATGTGATGAATCGAATTGTAATACCAACACAATATTAATCGTATACTTGTAAATTGTGATAACTATTGCAAAGAGCATTGTAAGATCTACTTTTGGTAACGTCCTAAACATCCTTGTACAACA
Organism: Thuja plicata; assembly: GCA_018584345.1. Classification (NCBI taxonomy): domain Eukaryota; kingdom Viridiplantae; phylum Streptophyta; class Pinopsida; order Cupressales; family Cupressaceae; genus Thuja; species Thuja plicata. The sequence goes on from MU225917.1 coordinate 344,497, forward strand.
AATGTAAGATGATCACCTCTTTTAAAAATGACTTCAATAAGAATAGATATTAAAGAAATGTGCATGACTCACAACATCTTATATATAAACCTTTAGATTATCCATGATGTGATGCATGATCGTGTAATTTTATAACCTACCCATCCACTTGCAAAATCCTAAACTACCCACTTTCCCCCTAATTAACCTAGCTCATTAGCCTAATCCCCCACTAATTATTTACACATTGCTAACTATGAGGATTAGGGAAGCAAAGTCTAACTTTACTTCCTCCATCCCAATCCTCAACAAATTTTCCATAAAGACCCCTATTAATGAGGTTATACTTTGGGGTTCTGAGACATAAATGTCATTTATGGCAAGTCTCTTTCCCCATCTCCCAACCACACTAAGGTTTACATATGAACACCCCTCATTAATAGAGAATAGCCCTCACCTCCTCAATTCCTCTATAAAATCCTTCCATTTCCATTGAATTCAGGACTCATTATCCATGATCTTTGTGAACCCATCTTTTGATCTCAATCCATTATCATATTTGAACCAAAATCCTTTAAATTATTATCAATTCTCTCATTATGAAAACTCATGCATTCTTGAGAGAAAACTAGCCACACTTGTGATAGCCCTTCGAATCCCTTTTTCAGGTTCTTCCCCAAAAGCTTGAGCAACTATGGAGCATTCTGATCATGTTGTTATGCTATTGAATCAGTGATCATACATACCATCACACTATCTTGGACAAAGCATTGCAACAAAGAGGCTACAACAAAGTTTTATTGGTTTGCTTTCCTATTTATTTTGTTTCTTTATGTCTAATCTTGATTGTTTCATTGTTTTTGTGTTATGAGTGTATTTAATAGTTAACTGCATTCCTTTGCACACATTTCTCTACATACATTTCTGGCATTCTTGATGGGACCCACTTCACGGGTTCATAACTAACATTTTTGGTATTCTAGGCACTTTATAACACTTTCAGGTTTTGGAGGCTTTTATATGTGAATCAACAGATTCACCTCAAAAAAATTGTGCGCATAAGAAGAATCGCCAAAAATGAAAATAACACTTTCCATATTTTCTGTGGAATCACTCTGCGAAATAGTAGATTCGCTAATCAACAGAATCGCTAGTTAGTAGATTCATCGATCAGTGGAATCGCTGATTAGCAGATTTGTCAATCAACATAATCATCGATTAGTAGGTTTGTCATTCTGTGGAATCACTCTGTGAAACAATAGATTCACCCTGTCATTCAGAAGATATGTTGTTTTAAATTTTTTTTTTATTTTTTATTTTAACACTTAATTTTGCTAATATGCTATAACTTGTTGTTTATCCTACTGTGAAAGAAGGTTGCTTGCATCTATTAAAGACCCCATAAACATTAACATGTGTGTTTGTAGGATCATCAAAGAAAGGGGATTCTTTTTTAAAAAAACTAATTAATCAATGAACTACGTGTCTTTTTAGTGTAGGAACCCCTCATTTAGTGCTTAAAAATGAACAAAGCTTTTCTTGATGCGTTTGATGTGATAGGCACATTTTTGTGTCTTTAGAGGGCCTGCCTCCTGAGTAGCCTATAAGGTCGGGTGAGAGGGAATGACCCAAGCGGTAACGGCTAAGACCAAGCATCTGCAAACCGCTATATAAAAAATATGGTTGTGATTAAAGTCACAATCAACATGTGTGAGTTTGTTATACCAACAAAAATCTCCTTTAGTATCCTTGTGATGCGTTAAAATCCTTCACTACAAGACATAAAAAATCTTGTTTTGAAAGGACTAGGAGAGCCCCCTTAATTAGGAATATCATTTGAGTATAGCCACCTGAATGAATACCCTTACTAGAAACCAATTCTTTTAGCTTTCCAAAAACCCATACTTGCTGGCGCAGAAGGTCAAAGACTGACTAAGACACCCCACACTTTTGTGGTTCATAGTAGAGATAATGGTTCCTTGGAAATTGATGACCCTTGGAATTCAAAGCTTGGTGTGCCTAAGAAGTGAGTGCACAAAGGAGGAGCCCGTGCCTCCAATATTCTAAGTTATCCACTTTGAATAAGTGCAACTAGAATATATTCCAAGTGGGGATTAAGAAAATAATACCCCTTTCACCTTAAGTTGTACATATTCTTTGGTTACAAAATTATTCTTGTGTTTGTATCACGTATATTTTTCCAAAACAAAGTCAGTTCAGCTTACTATCAGTCATCATACCAAATTCCTCAGATACACTCTGATGTTGTTTAGATGTGTATCTTCCTTTGGCAGTATTGAACATACTTAGCGTAGTCATTGTTCATGTTGTTCAGCGGATTTTTTGGTCTATTCAGTAGATTTGACACCTAATTTCCTGCAGATACGCTTTTTCAAACCTAAGATCCAGTGTTCAATAGACACGCTCTATAAAACCTATGATCTATCATTCCACAGATACGCTCTGTGAAGCCTTGGATTTGTCTTGTTGGGGATGTGCCTGTTCTTTAGCCAGTTTGTTGTCCCCACATATACACCTTTATACCTTGATAGACCTACCTCATTCACATCTTTTCAAACAACACATCTCATTAGCATAATCCTTTGGTTCATAAACTATCTCCTTTTGCAAACAAAGTCTTGTGGCCATTTCAGGTCTACGTTGGTTTCACATCATCTACATCCTCCCTATTGCATTGCTTAGATATCCTTCTGCATTATCCAAGTCAAAATAAAAAATCATTTTCAATCAAGTCAAAATCCTTTTTCTCCTTGACCTCATATCCTCGAGTTTCCACACTTACATCTTCATCTGACGTCATCTCATAGCTCATTTTTTGACTCATCTTGTCTAAATTTGCTTGTCCATCGTCATTGTTATATCACCTTGATCTAGAGGTTTGGTATACTATGATCATCTTGTAGCCTAGGACCATCAGTTTGTTCTATGGCTACTATCCAATCCCATCCAACCAGTACTAGGTGTCTAAACTCACTCTCGAGATTTAGAATTTTTTTTAATCTTAGCACACCCTTATTTTCCTGCATTCAATCGTCACCATCACGCAATCATAGTCATTCCTAGAGCATCTTTTACCCATAGCATCCACTATCTTCCATACATAGTAGGCCATATCTTTCATGCCACCACAAAATTGTTCAAAAAAGAGAAAGGACATGGATCCTAATCTTTCCACTGGTTCCTCACCTTACTCATGGCCTGATCCTAATAATGACATGGTCCCCTTTGATCCCTGCAACCAGTTTCAATCTAAATGGGTCATGGTCAACCAACCTGGAAACCCTACTCTTGGTATTATGGAGGCCTTCCTTAATCATCTAGGTCATGCAACGATGATCAGTGCCATCATAGGCCAAAATCGCCACACCATTGTTGCTAATCTCATATGTGAAGGCACCCCCATTCCACCTGAGCTTATACGATTTGACCCGACATGTCCTCTACATGTCCCAGAGGATACATTCCACATTTTTGTAGAGCATATTGTCGACCCTAGTCAGAGGTCCACTTAGATTTCCATATCCATGCCTCTACTACTCCAGAAAACTATCACCCAACACATAGTACACGTTGTGTGTGTGTGTATTTGGGTACCTGATGAAAACAACACAAACACTCAATAAGTCATTGCATTAGTCCAAAAGGGTTAGAAAAGCATGTGAAACCCACTAAAACTGACTTATTGCCTGCTAACTAGGAGGAATGTAATTAATAACATATTAGCCCTCATAATATGCTACAAATCAGTGACGAATACAACCTAGCATGAAGGATTTTAGTTTACAAGCAAGCTAAAAGATGGAAAAGCATAGATTCTAGCTCTAAAAGATGAAATTAAAACAATGCAAAAGCATGGAATAATGAGTGGAATGTGAATCTAGGATGAATCCAACATCATAACAATGTAATTTTGATCTAATGTGAAGACTCATTTGTTCTCAAAATAGGCTTCTATTTATAGAAGAATGGGAGAGAGAGAGAGAGAGAGAGAGAGAGAGAGA
>MU225917.1:375329-433309 GCA_018584345.1 Thuja plicata
CACACTTGCACTTTCCAAAGATGATACTTCCATTAAGGTTATTAAAAATGGCGTTGTTACTTCCATTGTTAAGCCTATTGAAAATCAAGAGAAAAATTATGTGCTTATGCTATCCAAAGATCCTTGTTAAGATCAAAGTCTTCCATCTTCTTGTTCTACCATTCCATATTCGCTTCCACTTTCTACTCTTCCTAAGTCTTTTCAAGCTTCAAACAATCCTATCAAAAAAGGTGCTCCTATTCAAGATGTTCATGATCCTATTGAAAATCCTAATGCTCACTCAAAAGATACTGATATCCTTGGTTGTCATATACATGTCGATGAACTTATTGATTATCCTTTTGCGTCTTCCACGTCCATCCTTGGACCTCCTCCACCAATACAAAGGGCTTCATGTTTTCCTTCCATCTTGGGTCCTTATGTCCCTTCACGTTCCCCTCCTAACCCTCATAATTCGTCATCCATCTTGGGTCCTTATGTCTCTCCATCTCCTATCTCTCCTCAAGATCAACATAGATGCATACCCTTGAATCTTTTTCATCCATCCACCCATCTAAACCAGTCATATTCTTCTTCTTCCTCCATAAGTCCCAAGTCTTTTGGAAGAAACTTGAATGTTCAATACAAGAAAATGAAGCAATACAAGAATCCATCTAAAAAAGAAGATAACCATGTCTCATCTAATCGACATGGGAGCATAAAGTCAAAAGAGATATCTAAGAAGAAAACTACAATACAAGTATGGGTTCCAAAATCCATCATTAAAGATATTCTCTCTAAATCATCAAAAAGAAATGAAAAGCCTACAACTATATTGATTCCAAAGTCTCTCTTGAAAGAGTCTCACGTTGAGAAACAAGTGAATTTGACATTCAATCTTCCAAAGGCTTCCACTTCATCTTCTTCCAAAAACATTCTTTCATTCCATACGCCTAAACCGCAACCTCTGCTATCCATTCACCATATTCCTTCATGTATTCCTTCATTCACATTTCCTCCATCCTCTCACCACCCTTCAAGGTATGTATTGACGTTGATCTTGCCTTCCTTTCCATCTACCCTTTCACAATCCTTCCATTCACAATCCTTCTACCTTCTATCCTTTTTCCTCATTTGTCTATTCCTCCTATCTTCCAACCTCACTTGCTTTGCATAAAATCTTATCCTCTATTTCCCTCTTTCATCGTCCTTTCCCTATCGACATCTTTGAGCATATCATTTTGGATCCTTGGCATATCATGGTTTATCCTTTCAAGGAGCATTATCTAAAAATCTTGCCTTCTTCCAAAAAATTCAAAAAAATAGAAAAAGTGCCTTGGTGAAAACCTGGAAACAGGCGCCTTGGTAGCAAAAATTCAAAAAAAATAAATAAAAAGTCCTGAAAAAAAGAAGAAAAAAATGAAAAAAAAATGAAAGAGAAAAAATTATAATAAAATCCAAGTGGTGAAAACCTAGAAACGGGCGCTACTTGAGGCCTTTGCACCCCTATTTCTTAGCGTGTGACCTCAACACTTAGCCTTTCTCCATTATGCCTTGTCCTTGTTGCCTTGGTTTGGAATTGGTCTTTGTCTTTGTCTAGGGGGCATAACTATATTAGCTTTGGTCTCTTGGATGTGTTTGTCTTTAGGACACCTCACAAATGGTGTTTTTCAATACCACCCCAATTGTATTTTTCAATACAACCCTTGACATCGAGTGTTTTTCAACACTTATTGGTTTGGTCTTACCCCATTTTTCATGTGGTCTTACCTACTTGCAAGCATTTGATCCTTATCCTTGGAACTCAGTATCAGCTAACACACTTAAAATTTTAAACACAACACTTAATGCTTGAGCTATGTCATGATATTTTCTTTGTGTGTTGACTGTTATTGATTTTCGTTGAGTGTCCTTGTCTAATAAGTCTCTCTGTGATGCATAGCTAGAGGACTTGGGGCATGGGCATGTTTTTATTTGCTTCCTGCTTTGTGCTTCACTATTTTCACACAACCATTCTGCTGGTCATCCTGGCTTCTATGTCTTGATGCGAGTATGGTTTTGCTATATTAAATTGGGTAAGCTAACATCACAGTCATCTTGACCTTTATGTCTTTGATGCTTATGTTAGAATCTTTCCACATTTCAAATCTGATATACATCACATTCATATCTTCATAGTTGCACTCATGACTAGTGATGGTTGTGTGATGTTTCCGATATAAATCACATTCATATCTTCATGGTTGCACTTGTGACTAGTGATGATTGTGTGATTTTCCGATGTCCGTTAATAATGGCCCAATGATGAAAATAAGTTCCTTTACATTCTCTTATGAATGATGAACACAAGATCCTATGTTTGTTGGTCTTTTGCAAGTACACCTTTGCATTTTCATGTAGCTTGCATTGTTAAACTTCATGTTAGTTTGCATTTTTAGGTTGCATTATGATTTTGAGAGGGTTTTCCTTTATCTTTCTTGTGGACTTTTAATCAACTATGATCACGTTCTGATCTTCATTTCTTTATCTTCTTTCGTGATCTCAATCAAAATTTTTCTATCTTATACAGTTGATTGATTTTGGGGCATTCTCTTTCTTAAGGCAAATTCTCTTTCTTCTCTCTATTTCTTTCCACCTCTTCCAAACTTCTATCTTCCATTTGTTTTCACCCCACTTCTTCTTCTTCTTCTTCTTCTTCTTCTTCTTCTACTACTACTACTACTACTACTTCTTCTTCTTCTTCTTCTTCTTCTTCTTCTTCTTCTTCTTTTCTTCTAATTCAACCTTGGGGCATAATCTGTCATGTTTGATGATCTACCTTGGTTCTGTGATCTTTATATCTTTCATCTTAAATCAAGAACCTTATCTTTAGTTCAATTTGATCAAAATTTATCAATTTGTTGTTTCTCCTCTATCTCATTTTGATTTCGATCACGAGGGGGCAGTGCCTATCAAACTTCAATCTTTGATTCAGATTTATCAATTATATCAGTCTTACTTGAGATTCTTATTTCTGACATGTCAATTACTTATGTCAGTGTTGACTTTGTCTTTTTCAATTGTGTTTATTTTTGTCCTAATGTGTTCCCGAATCGACCACATGTCTGGGTTGTTTTGTGATCCCAAGTCGACCTCACACTTCAACTACATTCTTTGACTACATGTGTTCCCGAGTCGACCACACATTCGTCAAAGAGGGGCAAATGTATGCACCCTAAAATGGTTGCCTAGACTTTGGGCCCCATTTATCAATTCATCAATTTCCTAAATCAATGCTTTGGAACATTTTCAATTCAAATCAATTTCCTTGATCAAATTGTAATTAATTCAATTATTCAATTATTTCAATAATTTCCTAAGGTTTGATCATTTTTATCTCATTAAAAGATTTAATCTCCCTTTTAATTAAATAAAATTTCTCTTATTTAATTAAAAGATTTAATCTTCCTTTTAATTAAATAAAATTCCTCTTATTTAATTAAATTCAATTCACCCCATTTAATTAAATAAAGTTCTTCCAATTTATTTAATTGAAAGAAAACCCCTCTTTTAATTAAATAAATAAAAATCCCCACTTAAAGCACTTTATTTGTTGAAAAAGGCAATAAATTAAATGAAAATTAAATAAAAATCCCTTTTTTATCACATCCTCCTAAGTGGTGGGTTTTTTGCCTCTTAATCTCAACCATTGATTATTTCTTTTTGCCTCTCAATCTGAATCGTTCACTTTCCTTTAAAAGGAGACCCCTCCTTCTCATTTGGGCAATGAATCAACCATCAATCATCAATCAATCAATCATTCATATCATCTTTTTTATAGTACTGTTATGCTGCAGGTTTGGAGAGCAATTTTGGAGGAGGATTTGAGCACTCAAGCTTGGATATTGCAACTTCTCTCTTCTTGTCTCATTCTTCTTGCATTCATGGATATTCATGTAGATTAGATTCATGTTTATTTTCATAGATTAATCTTGCATTTGTATTTCCTTTCATAGATTTAGCCATGCATTGTTATCATTTAGATTAATTTTCTTTCATGCATTGTTATCACATAGAGTAGATCTAATTTTCATGCATTTGAATCTCTCATTTCATGGTGTACTTGCATAGGCACTAACTAGGTCAATCTGAGGGCCTCCATTTCACACCTTTGCACTCCATGACTAGAGAGTTATGGATCGATATTTGAGGCCTCATTCTTGAGCAACCTTGGATGGAATTATTCATAGAAGTGTGTCAACATTTTAGCACACAAGTGGAAATTGAAAATGAGAAATTTGGGAATAAGAAAGCTTTGGGCATTCAGATCAAATCTATTTCAGGCAAGAGGAATGATTGAAGGAGGAAGAATTCAAGATACAAGCTTATTGGCAAAAAAATGGAAAATGGCTTCTCCGCTACTCCAACAGGTGGGTTTCGACCTGCGGGGTGTGTTTTCTGCCAAACCGTTAAAATGGAGGATTTTTGAAGAATAACCAATCTCTTGAGTAACCCAAGGTATAAAGAAAGAAAATAAACCAATCACATATCATTTTAGCATCTCAATAAGCAAAAACTCTCCTTCGGCAGATTTTTGAGTAGAGAACACTCCAAAGGCATTTCTCCGCCGAGAGGGAGGCGCATAAGTGATTTTCCACTACCTCCAGAAAGTTATTGTTACAGTTACTAAAGTGAAAAGATGTTTCTTAACTGCCCATGGGGGGTAAAGTAATTAATTCAAATAAATCCATTTTGCTCCATAACAGACTTTTTCATTAATGTCTTAGTCTTTTCATTCGTGTGGCACGGGAAGTCGGTCATTAAACGGTAAGAATTCAAAAGTTATAAAATTAGTGAGGAATTACAAACAGGACCTTCCATCTGTTTAACGAATTGTCTGAATCTGAAGCTCTTGACTATAGTTATTCTCTGCTCTCATGTTCTTGAGAGATATCCCTTATCTCAAGTCAGAATTAGTTTAAGTATGGCTACTAGATTTATGGGATTCAATGGGATGAATGGCATCACATCTGATTGGCATAAAATTACAGACACTTCCTTGAAGTTCTTTGATATGCAAAACTTTCAGAGCAGATTGACAGTAGACCAGATGCACCCTATCACTGAGAAGTTAAAAGAGAGCAGGTTAGTAGAAGCTGTCGATTTTCCTGTTGCCGTCCAAGCTCCTGAGCTTATTCGAGAGTGCATAGCTCGATATAATCTAGATACCAATAAAATCCTCCTACCCAATGACACGATGCTTATATCCATTGATCGAGATTCTGTCCAAAACTCCATGTGCATTCAAGAGCAGGCTGAATATTCAGAAATGACATATAGTCAAGCGGTTACCGAATATGGAGCAAAGAAGGCAGTGTGGAAAAAGGAAATAATGAAGTTATGGTTTCAAGAGCCAAGGAGTGCCAAAGGCAAATTTCCCAAAATATTATACGAAATGAATCTACAAAATGAATCTGAAGCCAAAAATTGTAGACATCTTGGTGTTGCTCCATAGGATCTGAGGTGAGAGTGACACACTGAACTTCATTGAGCACCATTTCTTCTTAGTCCAGGTGATCTGTTCTAAACACCATTTCATCGATTGGGCTCTTATGGTAAGCAAAAATCTCTCTAGTGCCCTAAGTAGAGCTAAGCTTCAGAATGAGTTCTACATGTCTTCAGTCCTTATATATATATTAGCCACAATTCAAATTTGGCCAGGGCTTCCTAGATTAGAAGAGTTCCTAGATGATGTTAAAAGCTATGAATTTATCCCATGTCTACAATTACATAACAGTTATGCTTAATATCTCAGAGTTAATTATACATTCAAAATGAGACTGTGTAGGGAGCTACAAGGTTTCCCAGAAAGGAGATTTTCTCCTGAAGCCATGGCTTTTATCAGCTAGTTTGGGTGCTTTTTCATTCAATTTGTGGATTTCTCATATATTCATCTTGTAGGATTTGATGACTTCCCTTTGAAGTTGCCCAGATATCCCGATGATATGATCATGCTAGTCGAGGTAATGAGGTAGGCACTCCAAGTGAACCTGATCTATGTTGATGCTAAGAAGAAGGGCTATAATTTCCCATTGGAGCTTACAGTTGTGCATCCCGGTCTGAGGCAAATAATATTTTGAAGACATTCTCAAAGAGGTTTCAGTTGGAGACATATGATGTCTTGAGGCCGTAGTACGATCCTATAAATTATGCCCAAGATTTCTTGCAAATGATTTGTGCAATTCATCATGTTGATGATATTAAAGACCACTGGGCTAATTGCAAAGATGACTTAGAGATTCGAGAGAGATTCTGCGCCAGGTTAACTATTAAACAAATCAAAAAGTTCAAAGTTAACATTGAAGTGGAGGGGTTGGAAGATGATGGTCAACATATGTACGATAATAAATATTTGGAGAAAATAAAGCCACTCCCTATAAGCTCCAAGCCCATGCTAGGGTAGGCCATTAATGACTTGGAAACCTTAATGGGTGGGATTTACAGAAGAAAAGAGTAGTGGGTCGAAAGGACTGCAGGAAGAAGAAAGAGGTCAGAAAGGAAGCCTCCTTCTCAGCAAACCCCAACAAAAGATACTTTGAGCACTGCAAAAACTTCTTCAGTAATGATCCTAACTATGGCCAAAGGTTCATCTCAGCTAGCCGATGGAGGTGATGAGCCTCCTAAGAAAGAAGTCCAGCCAAATAAGACATGTGGAGAAGGCCCGCTTCCAGACATCGGGTCGACAGAAGAAGTAGTTTCTACAGACCTGGCCAAGCCAACAGAAGAGCCCACTAAAGGTGCAAGACCTGAGCAATTAGCTAAAGCTATTGCTATAGATACACAAGTCGGTACTTTGACCCAAGATACTCCAAGATGAGGCTCCCCTATTATAGTAGAGGTGGGTGAGGATACCTCCAATACCTCAGCCACAGAATCAGATGAGAGGGTTGAGAAGAAACAAGAAGCTGCTCAAGTCATTAGATTGGTCTCCTCTTCTCCAACATCAGTGAATCTATTTGCTTCCAAGCCTAAAGCTACTCCTCCGATCATCAAGAAGTTGTTCATAGAAGAGTTGGTTTCTGATTCCAAAGTTACTAGTGCCGAATCCTGGATAGAACATACTCTAGAGCTTAAAAGGAAGAGAGCAGAGGAAGGGAATTTTAGCAAAGATACTCTCTCACGGGCCTTGCAACCTAGCACCATAGTGGGTAAAGCAACGAAAGTGAAGACAATGTCTACACTGAGTTGAGATCCTGAAACAAGGCATTTCACTATGGAGGTGGCCAAGCCTACAAAGGAAGGCAAAATTGAAGATATGACTGCCTCTAATTTTTATTTGCAGGCGTTTGACATGGGGCTTTCTCGGCATGACACTAAGGTAGACTGGTGGAATTCCACCAATGTGGTAATAGATGAAGAGCTCGAGGAGCTCAAAACTGCTAAAGTTCAACTTAAAGAAGAAGTAGCTAAGATGACTAATTTCATCAGACAACTCATCACTCTGATAGCAAGTATTCCCGATGCACAGACCACTTTTCATCCCAGTGCTGCAGAGAACCAAGCCATCCTATCCAAGTTAAAATAGGAAAAACACTTTGAACAGATCGATAAGAGGTGGATTGAGAGGCTCAAATATGAGGGACTGGTAGTTGTTGAGCAACTGGGTAATGCTCTCTTAAGGCTGGAAATAGATAGGAATAATATTGACAAGAATCTGCAAACTCTTGCATCAGAGAGATTGAGATGTCAAGAATGCATAGTAATGATGCACGTGGTGGTCAAAATGAAGACCGAGGAGGCACTAAAGGCCAAGATATTACAGAAAGGAGATGAGCCTTTGATCAAATGGCTTCAAAGTTTGGAATTTAAGATTGAGATGATCATCCAAGCTGAAATAGGGTTGCAACAAACATATGTCAAGATCAAGGAGGATCATAGCAAAGATTTTAAACTCCTTCAAGGTCTACATGTGGAATCACAGACAAGCGGTCAGGGCAAAGAAATGATCGGATTGGCTAGTATGCAGAAATAATTTTCTGATTATGTGCATAAGCTGGCAGAATAGTCTTCCACCCATTTGATCAAGTTGCCATAACTCCAACAGTTGAGCAGATGCATCTTTAAAGCCATGGAAGAGTTGAAGGATCGGACAGATGTAATCAAGAGCCCGGTGAAAGAACATTCTAGGTGGCTTATCAAATATACAAATGTCCATATCAATAGGCACGAAGAGTTCATCCCAATTATTACAGCTGTCACCGCCTATAGGGCCAAATTAGACAAGGGGAAGTAAACTGAAGCTTACATAGATTCCCTCTTGTGCTAAATTTTGATAGTATTATAATAGATAAGCCTTGTTTATCATTTCTGATTGGAGAAGTGGAATTGTTTCAGTTACCCTTTTGTAACGGTCCAACTCTGGAACCCTATTTGTACTATTTTCCAAATCAATGAAAAGTTTGGCTAAATTTTTGTGTGAAGGATAGCATTTTACTGAGTCAAATTTGTATGTCTGAATGCCATTTATTTAACTATTCCACTGCATTGCATTTATCTATCTATTAAATTCAAATGTTTCTTTGGAATTAGATTTACAGTTTGTGGTTGAACCAGAATTCTGTATTATGATTTGATACAGTTAATTAGGGGGAAATCTGATGTCATTCTAAGCCTGGGAGATGTCGCTGTGAAATAGATTGATTCATTATTACTATATCATTAAATCTCTAAGTCTTGCATTTGCATTTTCATTATCATTTATTGCATTACCAGTTTTAAGGAGTCATATGATTGATGAAGTCTTGAAATTGGCTAAAGTTAGAATTAAATTTATCCTGCCTGAGCTATTTCTTGTCTAGGTTCAGCTTGGTTTACCTCTTTTGTTCTCGGGTCAAGAACATACCCCTGTTAGAATAGGAAGGATCAATATTCATTGAAGATCATTTACTTAAGGGAGTTGTACCTTCAAATTTAGAGGGAAATTAGTTGTTCAGTCAAAATTTCCCAACTGTTGTATTCAATTGTTCTTAAATATTTGGGTATTCTAGAGCTGAAGCCAAAAGAACAATCTGTTTACCAACACTCCACTATGTTCACCATGCTCAAATATTTTGTTTTGTTCTTCTGTCTGATACTAGGGTTCCACTGTCTGAGACTCGGGTGCCTTTGTCTGAGACTCAGGTGCCTCTATCCGCGACTCAGTTCTCTTTATCTGTGACTCGGTTTCTTCATTCTGAGACTCGATTTCTTCAGTTAGCTTTCTAGGTTGCACAGGTTGCAACAAGATTTGTGCTGATGAATTTAGTGGTTGATATGGTTGTTGTCCAATCAACATTGCCTATGTCTTAGGTATAGTATCAGGTTCATAATACACAAAGTTCATATAGTCCTCGGGCTCTTTACTACTCTATTATTCATTTCTCTTTGCAAACTCATCAATCTTTACATGTACACTTTCTATGACTTTATGAGTAATAAGATTCAAACAGTTATATGCTTTGCTTTTACATGAGTAGCCTAGGAATATACATTCATCACCTTTTACATCAAATTTTCCATTTCTTGCCTCCTTCAAGATGTAACATTTACCTCCAAATACTTTGAAATAACGAACATTAGGTTTATATCCATACCATAATTCAAAAGGTGTCTTCTCAATACCTTTCTTCAGTTGAACTTGGTTCAAGGTGTGAATTGTAATGCTGATGGCTTCCTTCCAGTATTTGGTAGCAATATTTTTTCAATCATCAAGGTTCTTGCACAATCCATAATGGATCTGTTCCTTCTTTCTTCTATACCATTTTGTTGTGGTGTACCTGGGGTAGATAATTATCTCTTGATTCCTCTTTCATTGCAGAATTCATTGAACTTATTAGAAATGAATTCTCCTCCTTTGTCAGATCTTAAGCATTTAAGTTTCCTTCCCATTTCTTTCTCAACTCTGGCAAGGTACCATTTTAACTTCTGAAAAGCTTCTGATTTTTCTTTGAGAAACATAATAGTCATCATATTAGAATGGTCATCAACAAATAGAATGAAATAATTCTCACCTGTGTAACTTTTTGTTCTAATTGGTCCACCCAAATCAGTATGTACTAACTCCAAGACTTCTTCTGTATTATAATTCTTTCTCTTGAAACTAGTTTTTCCCATCTTCCCAATTTGATATTGTTTGCATATTGCTAATTCAAGTTTCTTCAAAATAGGAATACCTCTTACTCTTTTGTTCTTAATTATGTTGATCAGGTTATCAAAATTCACATGACACAACCTTTTATGCCATAACTAGATTTCTTCTACTTGTGCAATAAAACATGAACTTTCATTGAGATCAAGATAAAATAGATTACCTTTTGTTTGCCTGCCAGTTCCAACTAGGTTTCCCTTACCATCTAGGAGCTTGGCCATACCATTCATGAATTCTACCTTGAAACCAATGTTATTCAATTGTGCCACACTTAGTAGATTATGCCTTATTCCTTCAACCCAATAACCATTATCACGTTTGATTCCTTTAGTTAGAGCAATACAACCTTTTCCTTTCACATAGCAGGGTTCATCATTCCCAAAACTGACACTCCCACCATCATAGTGCTCAAGATGTTCAAATTTGGTTTTATCACTAGTCATGTGGTGAGAACAACCACTATCAATTAACCATGTGTCATTCTTACTAATATGAGAGTAAAGTGCAGTATTTTCATTATCTTCATTGTCTGACTCATCCTTAATAGCAATGTAAACTATTTCAACTTCATCTTCATCACTATTAGAATCTTTAGCAATATAACAAGATTTCTTGCCTTTGTCCTTCTAGATTTTGTAGCTTTTGAAATCTTTCTTGCCTTTGTACTTGTTGAATTTTATCTCACCTTTGTCTTCCTTGTTTGGACACTTACCTGCAATGTGACCAACCTCATCACATGAAAATAAAATCTATGGTATTCTTCCTTTGTATTGTAATTTTCCTTTTGTAGCTCTCTTTGCAAGTAATGCTTCAATGATTTCCAGATCTTCATCATCAGAATCATCATCACTATCACTGTCAATATGTTTTTCTTTCATCTTTCAAAGGTTTAATTTAGCTTTGAATGCAGACTCAAGATTACTAGGATTAGGAGAATAATTTTCAAAGTTGTCCAAATCAAAAGCGGTGAGCCTTCCAACCAATCCATCTAGAGTTATATCATTATTGCATCTCATCTCTTGAACAACTGAAACTCTAATTGTATAAATAGGAAGTAAAGTTCTCAATACCTTACTGACCATTGTTTTGTCTTCAATTGTTCCACCGACAGCTTTGATTGCACTGACACTTTTCTTGATTATTTCACTATACTTTGTAATGTCTTCTCCTTCTTTCATTTTCATCAGATCAAACTGACCTCTGAGACTTTATGATTTGGCTTTCTTCACATTGTCATCTCCTCCATAGATTTCATGCAGTTTCTTCCACATATCATAGGCAGTAGGGTAGTCCTTGACTTCATCAAATTCAGAATAGCTAAGTGAATAAGCAATATCAATCATCATTATGTTATGATGCTTCATGTCCACCATCTGTTACACAGACATAGGTCACAGTGGTTCCACATACTTGTGATCCAAGAATTGCAAACCAATATCTCCAATAGTAGATATATGTATCCTCATCAAATCTTGTCATGCAGTGAAGTTGTCCTTGTTAAGCTTGGGAATCTCCCTTCTATAAGACATCTCTGATCTTTAGCTTAGGCCTTGAAACCTTTCCTGAAAGCACCAACATCTCTGATACCAATAATTGGAAATTATTTGAGTAACTGAGAGGGGAGGGGTGAGTCAGTTACCACAAAAACAAATCCAAGTCTCTTAGATGTTTTAAACAAATTTATCACTGTTGCTCAGTTAACACAGATATTCTACTGTTACTCGATTAACATAGCAAATCTTAAGATATTAGCTATGATTATCCTTTAGTGATTAATTGCATAAACATAAACCATAAAGAAAATAAAATGTACATAGATAATACCAAGATTTAATGTAGAAACCCAATATGGGAAAAACCACCAATTGCAACTAGTCAATGTTTTTCACTCTTTTGAAGTGATCCCTATTAGGAGCCAACCCTGTTAAAGGTTACAATAACACACTGTTAGGTGTGACCCTATTACAGGATTTAATCACCCTGTAAGGAGTGGCCTTTTTAGAGGTCTTCAAACACTTCAATGTAGAAATGTCACCTTGTGAGAGGATTTACAAAAGACTGTTAAGTCTACTCTATAAAGAGATTTAGATCACTGCTACAATTGTTAGAGAGAAACAATGGATTGACCTATTTTGATAAGCAACTGTCTTTGTTGATTCAAATCTCTTCTCTGGCTTTAATTACTTGATCCTCACTAATCAGATATTTTGTTGCAGCTCTGTATGTTCTGTTCTCAATTAGAATCCCATCTGATTTTGCCTCCATACTTCATATCAAAATCACACACATCTTACACTTATTCAATCCAAACTTGACCTTATATATATATACATATACATATACATATACATATATATATACATACATACATATATATACATATACATATACATATACATATATATATATATACATATATATATATATATACATATACATATATATATACACATATACATACACACACACACACACACACACACACACACACACACACACACACACACATATATGATAAGCCTTGTCAAGTCGGCCTTAATAACCTTCCAAATAATCAATAAAAATTAAGTTTGTCGGCTTCATATAACCAATTAACCATAAAATATATCCTGTTGTTAGTCGACTGTCACTAAAAGCATAACTCGGTTAATACTGAAATCCTTCAATTCCCGACCAATACTGTAATGCTCGAGTGAACTTGGTTAGAGCTAAAAATCACTTTGGTCTTCTTCAATGCCTGAGAGAGCTTGGCATAAACTAACTGTGCTTGGTTTGGGTATAGAAATTTGTGTAACATCACTATATTTGTGTAAACATCAATGACAATATACAATTGAATAATTGTCATCAACACCATTAACCGTAATATTTGTGAACCCATCTTTTGATCTCAATCCATTATCATATTTGAACCAAAATCCTCGAAATTATTATCAATTCTCTCATTATCAAAACTCATGCATTCTTGAGAGAAAACTAGCCACACTTGTGAAAACCCTTCGAATCCCTTTTTCAGGTTCTTCCCCAAAAGCTTGAGAAACTATGGAGCATTTTGATGGTGTTATGTCGTTGAATCGATGAACATACATACCATCACACTATCGTGGACAAATTGTTATAACAAAGAGGCTACTGTTAAGACCTGAAATTTTCACCCTTAAGCTTGTAACTTACAGCTTAAAATCTTGGTCAACATGGAATCATTCCTAGGTGGTGGGATTTTCCTATAACTAGAATGAATCTCTGGATTCTAGGCCAGTTCCAATTTGATGATCACTGATATCTCTTATAACTTAACTAAAATTGATAAGAAAAGGGGAAGAGATTATTGAAATGAACCTATTACTGAAATTTAAACTACTGTGAACTAGGGATACACCAAAATGATATGAAAGTGCAGCTACAAATAATTGAAAAAGGGCTCTAATATTATCTGAATAAACACAAAACACATTTTTTATGTATAGGCTTGCATAAATACTTTGTAATAAAGTCTGTAACGTGAACCTAACCAAGGAGGAAGACAAATGCCTCACTTACCAGTTTCACACCCCAAGACATAAACTAGAACCTGCAAATACAATTACTTTTTTGCAACTAGGTGTTAGGTGAGACAAAATAACATGGAATGATAGAAAATCACTAGTTATCCTTATCAAATCATCTGAAAATACACACATAAATGCAGAAAGAAAAGAAGGCTCCAAAAGAAACTCGAATAACCCAAAGTCAAATGTTGTTACTTGTATTTGATCCTCCAAAATGAGTTACAAATTCGTGCAACAAAATATGCTAAGGACCCAAAAACTGCCACAAAGCCTCCTTTTTGCATAATAAGAACTAACTCTCCCCAGAGACACTCAAGCCATTAAGTACAAACTTCTCAACCAGCAAGGGTCGGATGCTAGAAAAAGGCCCCAAAAAGGGTTCTAGAAGCTATGGAGGAAGGACAACTGGCTGAAAAAAGTCCTCACAACCATAAAGGAACCTTAAATGATCTTCAAACAAGCCTAAGAAAGCTCAACAAGCTCATAAAGCTCCTTCAAAACCCAAGAATAGGTCTTACTTTGAAAATCTTCCTAGGAACCCTCCAACATCTCCTGAATCTGCTACAAAACTCCTAAATGCTCTCCTTATGTCTCCAAATGGTTACAACCTCCAAGAAAAGGTCCTTAAGCTATTAAAGACACCCTTATCTCTCCACTTTTACATTATTATTGATTTCTCTTAAAGATTTTAATAATCATTAATTGATTTATAAAATACATCAATTAACAATTATTAAATTACATAGTTTTTCCTCAAAATTCTTTAATAATTATTAATTGATGTATAAAATAAATCAATTAATGATTATTAAATTACTATGGTTTTATAAAGAAAACAATAATAAAGACAATTATTATTATATTACTTAACAATATAACCATATATTAAGGAAATATATGATTATATGGTTAAGTAATATAATAATTCAAAAATTTTAAAAATGCCATTGCAATGGCATGGCCGGAGACTTTAAAATATATTGCAATGTGTTTAAGAGATGCATAAAGCCCAACCCTAAAACACTTTCATCATTTTAAACTTTGAATCTTCGGAGATGAGGGTTTGAGAACCCTAAGCCGCCATGGAAAAATAATTTCGTTGCTTGCCCGCCCCGCCATGCATAATTTTATGAAGATTTTCTTGTTACAGGCACATTTGAACTCTATTATGCAAAGAGATGAAATAAAGACTTCATTTTCATGCCTCTTGATACTCTATTGGGCGCCGCTATGACTGGTTTGGAGATGTTTGATGCCGCCATGTCTGAGAAACCAGGGCTTCCATGGATTTTGGAGAAGGATTTGATGGGAGTATTTTGTATGTCTGTAACACGGCTTTGCTTTGATCACTCTGCGTGCTTTAAAGAAAACTTCAACTGCAGATCTCTTGTATCTGTATTTTCAGATGATAAGGAAATGTATCTTTGTTTTTCTCTTCTTGACCACTGTCAAATCACTGATTTCCTCCCTTCTTGGTAATACCAATTCAGAAGCTATTACATTCTCTATTGTGCTTTATAAGGATTTCAGAAATATTTTATTGACAAATGGGCATTTCTTTTAAATAGAAAAATACATGCTTGATTTTGTACCTTTCTCTACTCCATTGTTGCAAATCAAAGCATTTGTAGGTTGTTACAAGGATTTTCATCACAAAAATGGCGTAGTTTTCATCTTTTCTTAATCGTGAGCATGCAAATTTGATTTCCTTTGTTGGATTACGATAACTGTTACTGGATTTTTAGCTTTTTCATGGAATTTGTTTTGGAATTATCCTTGATTTGATATCTACTTTCAATAACAACAATTAATGTAAATTGCATCACCATTTCATTATCCCCTTAGCCATTAACTTTGAATGCCCTTGATGTCTTAATGATGCTACCATACTAAACAAAAAATTTCATTACGCTGGAGAAATTTCCCTATATTATTATTACTCTCTACTGCTCCAAATATTTTGAAATCAACGCAAACCTTGGCAAAAATCATACTTGAAAAAACACTGATAGTTCTCCTTTGTTGTCCTATGAACACCATCATATATTCATTAACACCTGCTAACTCTGTTTTCAATCCTATAGTGACTCTGAGATATTCATGTACTGATTTCTCCTACAGGCTGGTAGCTTCTAGAACTGATTTTGTTGCTTTGCAATAACGGATACCATATGATAATGCTCACATTTCATGATTCTAACATTGAATACTTCTGTTATTGTATTGCTATGATTTTTTCACTGTGATCCATTTCACTTCATGACTAGCAACGTTGCACTATCCTCGTGCATTCTTACTTGCTGCTATACATGATGTATGATGCTCCATTCTTAATTGTGTTGTGTGCTGCCTTGGGCTCCTCTTTTCATAAATTTCATTGTTACTTCTGATTTATTTCTCTGCTCTTTGCTGAAACCCCATGATCTATATAAAATGAATCATTATTACCACATGGCTTGATCTTTTCGTCATTAGAGCTACTTCACGAACCTTGGTGTATTTCTCATAGCTCACTATATCTCCCAAAAATTTGATACTTCATCATTATGATAAAAAGAGAAATATTATCATGTGACAATCATAATATGTATATTTCTAGTGGTGTGAGCTTTCTAATATAAATTCATTATGCCTCAAATTGTTGCATTGGGATTCATGACAACGACATTGAAATGTTGTTCCTTTTTCCTCAATGCATCATTCTCTCTTATATATTTGGTAGCCTCATCATTGCACACGCTGAACTTGTATTTTCCTCATAACATGCTTTAGTGAATGATACTTTATATGGACCGCCACTGCTACACTTGATATTTGCTTTGATTGTTATTCTATTCTTGTAGTTGTAGCAATGCTTTCTTGAATACTCTTGTTCTGTATCAGATTTTAAATAACTCTTTGATTTCACCCCAACAAG
Organism: Thuja plicata; assembly: GCA_018584345.1. Lineage (NCBI taxonomy): Eukaryota > Viridiplantae > Streptophyta > Pinopsida > Cupressales > Cupressaceae > Thuja > Thuja plicata. The sequence continues at coordinate 391,939 of MU225917.1, forward strand.
CTGGGCTCGACCCTTGTGGGAGCCTCATTTTACCCCACTTGCCAAGATGAAGCACCTGTATCTGCACATAACATAGCTAGTTGGGAAAACATTGGATCTTTCTAGTTTATAGAGTATTTGATATTGCATAGGTAGGTGGATGAAATAGTCTTCAATCATTGCTTATAACTTTCAAAGTTCTAACATCATTGCTTTAAAAATTTTGCAAGTTAGGGAAGCAAGCATGGAAGGGAAAAGAAAAATTTAGTAGATAAAGAGTTGCTGCAAAGACATGCTTCAAGCTTCCAGTCATTCAGGTAATGACTAGATTCCTTTCATTCCCCTGTTTATGTACTTCTGAATACTTCGTAGATTAGAAAAATGTAATTTTTTCCTTGCTAGTTTCACGACATGTGTGAAGCAATCATTATTTTGATTAATAAATATACATTACATTTTCATAAAAGATATATGATATTATTTTGTTATTCATGTGATGTAATTTACTTTTCATCATCAAATGCAACATATAATTTGAATCAAACTCAAAGTAACAATTATATGCAAAACATAAAAGTTCAAATGTACCTCAACATTTAGAACGCAAGGCTTTATCCAATTGAGCTAGGTAGGTAAAAATAGGTAACTTTTTTGGTGATTTCTTCTGAATGTTTGCCTACTAAACATAAGGAACCATTAGCCTTTGAACTCCATTGGGCAGCGAATCACTGAAACATGAAAACATTTTGACAGAAAAGGCAACCCCCTCTAAATTAATAGAATGTAGATTTATGGCTTATGGTTGTGAAGTGCCAAAGCTCCCCTACCATAAGTGATAGGTGTATATTCAATTAGTTTGTGAAGATTACCATGTCTGAACCTTACTAAGAACCTGCAAACTGAGCTTTGAGAATGTGTTAAGAAAGACTTAGGGAAAACAAATTAACTGAACTACTGAACACCTTTCTGTTGATCTGAAGTACAACAAATTACCATAATGTCCTATGGTATGCACCATGTGTTCTTGAACATAACAATTCATGGATATATGATACATATCAAACTGACATCTCATGATAGCTTGTTGTATATCTGATAGAGTATTCTGACATGATTTAGTACAACCTGTTGTAGAAGATGTTTTATGATGTGTTGTAGAACTTGAGATACATGTCCTGTTACTCATGATAGATCTCTTCTTCTCAAGATTGGTTATGTTATGCCAGTATATTCTATTAAATGAATCTACTGAAGAGTTTGCGGACTAACTGTGCGAAGCACTTAGGGAAAAAATGAAAAACTTCTAACCTACCCTAAACTAACCATTACAACAACTGGTCAAACAAAACCATTCACTAGATAGTTAAAATAACTACCTTTCCTCCTTAGGATACAATACAATATATGCATGAGGATGGGTAAAAAGAAATGAAGTGCACACAACTGTGCCAAGAACTGATGCACTACCTCTTGAAGGAAATAAAAAAAATGACTCACCTCCACCAATAGATTCTTCGTATCATTTTCCAGGGGTGAATAAGTGAGTTACGATTGTCCTTGTTGAACTGCAAGTTCACCTTCAGCTCCAGCTTCATTTGAACACTCATGTTTGGACACAAACATGGCTGGTTTTTCATGGCTGACCTCCATTCTTGCTAAGTACCTTATAGGGCAACCCCTGGAAAGAATGAACTTGGGGCTCCTTTGACTACTTTCTGGCTCTTGAACTATTAATGCAAGTTGAAGAGTTTTCTCTTCAACAAATTAATGCTTGTAAAAAATAATTTGCTTAGGCAAACCAAGATGAAATAGAGCTGGTCCTATTACCTTGTTATGCTGACTAGAACCGATCTCAATTATATTACTTGTATGAAACAGTTCAATTTCTGTGACATCACTTTATTGATCAGAAACACTTAGTTCATGTAGCTTAAATGGAGAGATCTCTGGTTCATATTGCTCATCCACCTTCTGTTGTATTTATGACTCAAAATAAATTGATTTTGCATCAAGGTTTGAGCAAAAAAGTTCCATTTCATTCCAAAAAGCATCTTCTTCAATGTCTTCTTTGGTTTTTTGAAATAAGAGACTGGTTTCTACCTTATGGTAGCTTTCCTCAATTAGTAGAACTTCAGGATATTGAATATCCTCTTGCTATCCTAGGACTATTTTTTCTACCCTCTAATTTTCAACATCTTCTTCATGCTCTTGCATGAGGATAGGATTCAATTCTTTATCTTCTTGGCTATAATTTGATAATCGTGTTCATTCCAGTATGTTGTCCTCTTCGACAAACTTAGGTAGCTCATCAAACATGTCTACTACCATTTCATTATTCTCAAGAACAAAGGTATGAAGCTCAGATACAACCTCTTGCTCAACATTTTCTTTATGCTTTTGAGCTTCTTCATAGTGGATTTTACTTGCCTCTCTATACTTAACTGCTGTAGAAATCAAGAACCTTATTTTCTCTTTGTGCTCCCATAGCTCTTTGTCATTAAATTCATCATGAACTGCTAATTTTCTTTGGAAATCTTTCTCACATTTCCTCTTTTGTGCCTCCAACACTTTCTCATGATATAGATTTTACTCTTCCAGCTCCTTTGCAAGGCTTTCCTCCTGTCGCCTATATTGTTCCACCAAATACTTCTTATGGCAATGCTCCTGATGGGCTAACATCTCCTGCTGCTTCATATGGGCTTGATATGACCATTCCTCTTGCTGCAACTTCAATTCTTGCTAGAAATATATTTCTTGTTGCTTCTTAATGTCATCAATCTATTTGGTCAGGTCCTGCAACATACTTGAAGTATCTCTAATGTGCAAATCATGAACATTTGGAGGATGATGAAAATATTGAATAGGGAAGGGTTCACTGTAAGTATTTTGTGATTGTTGGGTGGGAAGGTGATAAGCATGAGATGAATGTTGCCCTTCAATTCTGGCATGAGAACAACAATACAACTATTTTGAGATGACTGATATTTATAGAATGGAGGAAGACTTTCATGAAATGGAGGATGGTAATCCATTTTAGGCACTGAATCTGCCTAAAACCAGTAGATATTAACTCAGAGTCATCAGATATGCAAAACAATGACCTCTCAAAGGTCTGCAACCTGCTGGATGCATATCAGATCCAGCAAGAACTATGAAAACTATGACCTCTTGCTCCCACTAGGCGTGCCAAAACTGTTAAGAGTTGAAATTTACACCCTTAAGCTTGTAACTTACTGCTTGAAATCTTGGTCAACATGGAATCATTCCTAAGTGGTGGGCTTTTCCTATAACTGGAATGAATCTCCGAATTCTAGTTCAGTTCCTATTTGATGATCACTAATAGCTCTTAGAACTTAACTACACTTGATAAGAAAAGGAGAAGAGATTACTGAAATCAACCTATTACTGAAATTTAAACTACTGTGAACCAGGTGATATGCCAAAATGATATGAAAGTGAAACTACAAATAACTGAAAAAGGGATCTTATATTATCTGAATAAACACAAAACACATCTTTTCTATATAGGCTTGCATAAATACTTTGTAATAAAGTTTGAAACATGAACCTAACCAAGGAGGAAGACAAATGCCTCACTTACTAGTTTCACACCCTAAGACATAAACTACAACCTGCAAACAAACATACTTTTCTGCAACTAGGTGTTAGGTGAGATAAAATAACATGGAATGATAGAAACTCACTACATCGTCTCCATTAGGTACAGATATTGCCTTCTCCAAAAATGCATTTAATTCATATTCTCTTAGTACAAGCATAATTCTAAATTTCCAAGATACAAAATTTGTAGCTCCTTCAAGTCGGTCCTCAAATCTAATACCATTCACCATTTCGCTAAATATAAAATTTTAGAGAATTTAATGGTAGTTAGTTTGTCTCTCCTTATAAATCTGATTAGATCTTCCTTGTGTTATCTCTGATACCATGTTAAGTTTTGATCAGATTTATGTATTAAAGGAATTTTGAATTTAAATCATTGTTCTGCAGATGTATATGCTTATTTAATGTAGATCAAACAATACACTATTTGATGTCCTTTTTTGATCACAATAATAAAACTTAGATATATATCAATATTAATTTGATATGAATTGATTTCGATCATCTATAATCTCAATATCAATATGAGATATATAATAAAAATGATAATTCTCTATGAATCAATATTGATCTATGATAATATGATGTCATTGAGATATGACTATGAGTCAATATCGATCTGAGAAAATGTAATGTTGCTGAGATATATTTATGAGGAACTACTAAATCTTTGCTTTGTGCTTATAGATTACAGTACATTACCAAGAATGAGAACAACCTCCAATATGTGTATGATCGAAGGCCATGTCTCACATAGAGACATGGCTCTATGCAGACCATATGGTCTCGCGTAGAGTCATGTCTCTACGTAAGACATGCTTTGATACTTTATGTTTAACAATAGAAACTGTTCATTAATATATCTCAACAAGATTAACATTAATCATAATCGATATTTTCTGCAACCATACGCACATTATTATCAATATAATTATGATGAATATGATAATCAATTATATATATATTTAAGGAAAAGAAGAAAGAACATTGGAAATGAAGAGGAGAAGGAAGAAGATAAGGAAAAGAAGAAAGAACAAGAGGTGCCCGTGACCAAGCCTCCCTCACCAATTCCATTTATCACCTTGGATAATACAAACCCCATGGATGGTCAGGACTCCTCTTAGCCGGTAAACACTCTGGCCCTTTTGATGACTAAGGTTGCCTCCTTCCATGTTCCACCTCAAGAAAAGCAGACTCCTCTAGTGGCCCGGAAGCTGTTTAATCCTACATCTCTTTAGTCTGCAATAAAGGTGTTATCCACAGACTCATGATTGGAATAAACCATTGAGAAGAAGAAGAAACGATATAAGGAAGCCATTTATTCAAAGGACCTGATCCTTAAGGCAACCTCATCTCAGCCACCGGTGAAGAAGGTGAAGAAGCAAAAGTCCATGGCGGCCCTTTCCCATGAATCCACCAACGGGCATATGTTAATGGAAATAGAAGAGCCACAGAAAGAAGGAAAGTTTTATCAACTTTCACCTCAATATTTCCAGATAAAAATTGTGGACCTAGGAGTGCCAGTGCATGAATCAATGGTGAATATCTGGAAAACCACCAATGAGAGGATTGAGGAAAGGTTAGAAGAACTCTGAGTAGACAAGGAAGTCCTCAAGTTTTAAAATAAGGAGCTAGTTGAGTATATTAAATCTGCTCTTGGTAGTACTTCATCTTCTCAGTTTGGCCCCAATGCGATAGAAAATAAGAACTTGCTACTGAAGTTGCAGCAAGAGAGCTAGTTTGGGAAAATTAGTAGAGCATGGATAGAGGCCATGAAGGTTCAAGGCCCCATTGTCATTGAGAATTTGGGGAACCTTCTACTTGATGCAGACAAGTTGAAGGATACAACATCAAAGCACCAGGAGACCATTTATAATGCATCCACTGGATTGACAGAGCAACTGGCCACCTTGCAGGAGGTGATTGATATGAAGACTAGTGTTGCAATCTCCAATGGTATCCTCAAGACCGGGTAGGAGCCATTGTTTCATTGGAGGCAGTCTCTGGAATTCGTGATTGAGAGCTCAAGTAGATCAGCAAATGAACTCAAGACTATGATTGAGTTAGTGCAAAAAGAGATGGATAAACTTTTCAAGTTTTTGAAAGTTTTGCACATGGAATCTCAAGTTTCTGGAAGTGACAAGTTGGTGAATACAGAGGGAATGAAACCTAAGTTTCTTGCTTTCATAGATGAGATTGCGCATTCGGCTAACTTCCAAGTGTCAAGAATCAGTGAGCTCTCCTCGATAGATGCAGTGATCAAAATGGAATCGAAGAAGCTCCAATCACGGATTGCCAGGTTGGATGAACTGACAGAAATGCATGATTTTTGGATGATCCGAGCTGACAATATAATCATTCTGAATGCTCAGGAATTGGGCAAGGTAACGGATGCAATGAAGGCTTACAGAGGAAAAACCGTTACATAGAAGAAGGCATAGAATCTGTTGACCTATGTGATCTTCCCAATTTTTGTATATTGTAGCCATTTTAGGCATTTTGTCAGCTTTGTCAGTTTTTGTAACTGACCTGGTTTATTATTAGAATGTTCCTCTTGGAATATTGTAAAGAGGAATCATTTTTGTAACAGGTCATTTTCTGAGAAGACCTATATATGTAAATTTTTGTAAAGTAAATAACATCGGCAGAAATTACTTTGGGCGAACCCCTATAGCTGGGACTGCTGTGTGCGACTCTAAGTTTGAAGTGATTTTTTTTGTTCATCTTAGTTAGTTGTGTGATGTTTCGAATGAGGATGCTAATACTGGAAATTGAATGAATAGTAATGAACCAAGTTTTGTTATTTTCATTCAGTGGATTGTATGTTTACTGTCTTCAGCATAAGCACTCTATTTTATTTACATTGCACATCTTAGTTTGATAGATTAGTTCTTGCATAAGGATTTGGGAAGAGGGTTAATATAATATGGGTATTGTTGAGGTTTCACAATCTTAGTAATCCAGGAATTGCATTGTTACACCTCTTTCTTCATCTCTGCTGGTAGTTGGTAGTTTGCATTCATCCCACACTGCATAATAGTTTGCATTTCAGATTGCATGTCATTGAGTAAATCCCCATTCATTGCTTGAGTTGTTTGAATCTTTGAGAAACTTGGTTAAACCTCTTATGCTCTCTGGTTAAGAGCATACCCCTAAAAACCGAAAGACAAAATTGATTGCATATATTTCACATAAGGGATACTGTACCTTTCAATTTAGGGGTCATTGATAGATTCCTACCATTGAGCCAGTCTGTGGTTACTTTTTGTTCTACGAAAGCCAGCATTGGGTATTTTTTAAGAGTCATTATATAAATCAAATTTAAAGTAGACAAACTGTAAACCAACAATTTTTGGCGACTCTACTGGGGAGAATTCCTAATTTTCCTAAGATTTCTTAGTAAGTCTATCTGTGGCTTTACTAAGCAACTTAGAACTTATCTGTTTGGCATTCCTAATGCTACATTATGCATATCACTCTTAAGGAGAAATGGTATTGCCTCACGAAGGACAAGTCCCACTAGAGCAACCTAATCTTCGCATCTAGGATGAGAAAGACAACATTATAAACTAGTTGAATATCCTTGCCTAGAAAATCCAAAAATCCCTTGACCAATACAGAAGAATCAACTTTGTGCTAGAAAGAGAAGAAGCCAACGTTGAATATTGGGAGGGAGTGTTACGGGAAATAAGATTCAGAGTTACGCAGCTGTAGTAAACAAGTTTAGCAGCTCTAGATCCCAAGTATACCCGAAGTGTCCGGAGAGAAGGACATAAAGATCCTATGTTCAAAGAATTACAGAAGGCTAAGTTTCCTCTGTTAGAAGACACTCTTAGAAGAGGAAGAACCGACACCTAGGATCCTATCTTCCTAGGTATCCATGGTTCTCTTTTGCCACCACCATGCCTTGTTTCACGAATTCATAGCCATTATTCTATACCTCCCGTCATCCACAATACTACCCCGTTACTATGTAATGCCCTTACTCTTCACAGAGTAGTTGCTTCTACCAACATCAATTTTTAGGTTGTGCCAGTAACCCTCCCTATTTCAATGGTCATCCTTTGGGGTAATTCCATTAGGCCTCTTCAGCTAGGAGATAATAACGACTTACGTTGAGCTTCCCAAAATAACTTTCCAAAGTTCAATGGAGAGGGGAAAGTATCCGCTGATGAGCATATTGCAGCCTTCTTTGCCGCATGCATAATTGTAAACCCTCAGCATGAAGACATGGCAGTAAGAATGTTTGTAGAGACTTTAATAGAAAATGCTGCTAACTAGTTTCAACATCTCCCTATGGGATGCATAACTAGTTGGAATGATATGAAGAACCACTTTGAAGCTCGCTATAAAAGTACAGAAGATGAGCACACACTTTTGACTCATCTCACACAAATAAAGAAAGAACCTAGTGTTCCTATGAGGGACTTTATTACAAGGTTTAATAAGCTGTCTAATAGGATCCCCACTGCTAGCATGCCTACAGATGACAACCAGAAGATGTTCTTTATCAGTTCCATGCCTCCTGACATAAGTTTCCAAATTCAGATGTGCGCATGTGGCTAATTTGCAAGCCGCTTAGACTCTAGAAATTGAGCTAGAGGATGACCTCACAGCTGCCAGGAAATGGAAGTGAGAAGTGCAGAGTGGTTCCTCAACAAGTTCTATTTCCGGTGCAACCAGAAATACCAAGGCAATGCTTCAGAAGTTATCTAATGAGATGATTTCCCTTAAGCGGCAAATGGGAAAGTCTACCCCATCCTTTCAGCAGCCTTACCAGGATATTCCCAGAAAACAACATGAAGGTAAACAGTTGCAGTTGTCACCTCCTTAGCAAAAGCTCACCATTGAGGCAGCTAAAAAGCATAATATGTGCATTTTTCATCTGAGAGCGGACCATGATGGTAATAGTTGTCCAGAGATGAATAGATACAGGTAGCTAGCTTCAAGTAACGAGCTGACTATCGAATATCTCAAAAGTGAAGAAGGTTCTACTCCCCATGGCGACTACGGTAATTTCTTTTTGGAGTATGAATCTGATTCCGAAGTCGGAGGTGATTGCTTTGCCACCATGGATGGAATTCAAATGGCAGTGGCAACAAGAAGTCAGAGAGACAAAAATTCAGGAAACTCTTTTCCTTCCTGAAATATTGCACCTGGTCCTTCAGCTGGTGCACCCAGATCTTCTACTTCTTCATCTTGGAAGAAGGATCATTCAAAGTCTGAAACAAATGGTAAGTCTCTGTCTTCCTTTGATATAATTCAATAATGCAAGGATGCTAGAATCCAAGTGTCTCCCTTAGAATATTTAAAAACTCATCCTACTGAACTTCAGAAACTTTTAGATTACTGTAAAAGTGATGCTAATTCCAGAATACAACCTAATATTAATTTTACTGTTAGTGATGAACCTCCTAGTAGTGGCCCTTTAAACGATGAAGAACCCGTCCTTCCCTTGCTCTTTCAAGAAGAATATTCTTCAATCTTAGCCACTGCTCCTGGCCAGAAGCCTGACCCATTCTATATCTCCCTATTTGTAAATGGTCATAAACTAAGCAACTGTATTATCGACTCTGGAGACTCTGATAATGTCATGCCCACCTCCGTTGCTAAAGCCCTTGGATTTACCCTCACCAAAACCTTTGGCCATTTTTATTCAATGGATGCTACACAGGTTCCACTCTTAGGTCAGGTAAAAGATGCACAAGTTGCATTGGCCACACACCCTATAAAGAGGATGAAGCTAGCCATCCTGGTAGCCGATATTCCGGCTAGCTACGACATGCTTCTAAGTAGAAGCTTTTGCAGAGATATAGGTGGTGAAATCAATATGGACTGGTCTCATGCTATAATCTCGGTGGGTACTAAGAAGATAAAGTTGGAGCCTGAGGAAAAGGCCAAATTCACAGTAATGAAGTCTAATGACCCTAAGACACAAATCCTCTACCAGGAGATGGAATTTGGCAATTATATGTTGTTTTCATATTTCAATCATCAAGATGAAATGCCAAAAAATACTAACAATCAAGATATCTGGACCTTGGAGTTCGATGGCAGTTGTACTATTGCAAGATCGGGAGCTGGCATAGTTCTTATTTCCTGGCAAGGAGACATGATACAACTTTCTTAGAAATTGCAGTTTAAGAACACTAATAACATGGCGGAATATGAGGCTATGTTGCTAGGCATTTCTGCTGCGAAGCAAAGAGGGGTGAAAATCCTTAAAGCACTCGGTGATGCAGAGTTGATAGTGAGGCAAGTTCGAGTGCAGTACGCAGTGAAAAATGTGAGACTGCGAAGTTATAGGAACATAGTTTGGGACGAGATAGAGGAATTTGATGCCTTTTCAATACAGTCTGTTCCAAGAGAGCAGAACACAAGAGAAGATTTGTTGGCCGCCTCAGCTTCACTTCTCCTCCCGCATCCAAAAATAGGAGATAAGCAATACAAAGTTAAATTTCTCTTCAGGCTGAATGTTCCAGATAATGTGAAAATCTGGCAAGTCTTCATCAGTGACAAGCAGATAGAAGCTTTCATGGAAGGATCAGATCAGTTCAGTGATCAATACTTTGAAGGAAGTTCTAGTACCTGCAAGGATCTCTCTCCAGATAGCAAGAAGGAGTTGGATCTTGGAGAAGAACAGTTAAAAGGTAACAAAATCCCTCGACACCTAACCTCCCTTGAAATTTTTTTTGATAGACATGATGCATATATTAGAAAAGAAAGAGATAGGAAAGGTGGTACCTCAGGGGATTTCGAGGGAATGAACATAGGCACTGAAAATAAACCTAAGATGATAAATATTGGCAGTTGTTGCACAAAAAAGGAAAAAGAAAAGGCTAAACACCTACTCTCCCAATATAAGGATGTGTTTTCTTGGGGCTATGAAGACCTCAAAACTTTCTTGAATGGAGACTTCAAGCACACGATCCCTCTCAAGCCTGAAGCTGTCCCTTTCCGGCATAAGCAACGAAACTACAATCCTAAGATTTCAGATGCCATTTTTAGGGAAGTTCACAAGATGTTGGAGGTGAAAATTATCTATCCCATACATCACTCTACATGGATAGCCAACATCGTGCCCGTCTGGAAGAAGAATGGAGAAATAAGAATTTTAGTAGATTTCTGGAATCTAAACCAGGCTTCTCTGAAGTATAATTATGCCTTACCCAACATGGATCATATACTAAAAATAGTAGATGGATCCGAAATGATGTCCATGTTGGACGGTTTCTTAGGTTTCAACCAGATTAAGGTGGACCTGGAAGATAAATATAATACATCGTTCACCACTCCTTGGGGAATGTTTTCTTACAATAGAATGTCCTTCTGGCTTATCAATGCTGGAGCTACCTTCTAGAGGGAAATGAACTCTTCATTTGCAGACCTCCGAGATAGAATAATAGTTGTATACTTGGATGATTTAATAGTCTTCTCTAACAAGAGATAAGATCATTTGAAAGATCTTAAGAAAGTGCTAAAGAGCTACAGAGAGCATGGCATCTCTCTTAACCCCAAGAAGTCTGTATTATGTGTTACCGAAGGTAGACTGCTCGGTCATATTGTTTCCCACGATGGAATCCGAATTGACCCTGAGCGTATGAAGGCCATCCAACAATTGAACCTGTCGGCAAGTAAATCTGGAACAAGATCGTTCTTTGGGCAGGTAAACTTTCTCAGGCAGCTTGTTCCTGACTTTTTTGAGATTAAAAAATGCATAATTGATATGATGAAGGGTAGTCAAAGTTTCAAGTAGAATGACTCTAGGAAGAAGGCCTTTGATTTAATCAAGCACGCTATAGCCAGCGCACATGTGTTGGTGCATCCAGATTATACCAAGGAATTCATATTATACTGCTACGCATCAACTCATACATTGTCCGCTATCCTAATGCAAGAGGACAATGAAGGGATTCAAGCGCCTATTGCATTCATGAGCACTCCGCTCAAGGATCATGAATTGAGATATTCTCAAATGGAGAAGCATGCATATGCGGTGGTAAGGGCACTAAAGAATTTTAGATTCTATGTATTACATTCCCATTCTGTTATTTATATTCCTGATTCTACTGTTAAGAGCATTTTGACACAACAAGAAATAGGATGTAATACTAGAGGTGCATGGATAGCGAAGGTATAGGAGTATGATATTGAACTCAAGCCAACAAAGCTGGTCAAAGGAAATGGCATGTGTAAAATAATGGCAGAAAATCAAGAAATGGCTCAAGAGGAGGATTCTCCAAAGGTGTTAATGGTTAGTCTTCTTGATCCCTAGTTTTCCAACATCGCCTATTTCCTTACTTATGGAGATTTCCTGGAAGGATTGACATACAAACAAAGAAGAGATTTGAAGACCAAGACAACCAAGTATGTCATTTATGATGACCAATTATATAAGAGGGCAATAGATGGGACTTTCTTAAGGTGTGTGGACAGGCCACAATAAGAAAGATTGCTCTAGGCGTTCCACAATGAGGCATGTGGTGGACACTTCTCGTCCACAGTCATTGCATATAAAATATTGAGGTAGTGTTACTATTGGTCTGGCATGTTTAAAGATTCCTACAATTGGGTGGCCAAGTGTGATAAGTGTCGAATGTTTTCCAGTAAGCCTCAGTTAGCTGCTCTTTCATTGAAGCCGCTTGTAGTAGAGGGTCCCTTTCAGAAATGGGGGCTTGATTTCATTGGTCTGATAAATCCTCCCTCTTCTGCAGGTCACCTATATGTCATAACTACCACGGATTATTTTACCAAGTGGGTTGAGGCTAAGCCTACCAAGAAAACCACATCTGAGGTGGTCTATGAATTTATCAAGGAAAATATCTTGGTAAGGTTTGGAGTGCCATTGAAGCTAGTGATGGACAATGCCACATATTTCTCTTCTTCAGAGATTACAGAGTTCTACTACAACAACAGTATCCATCTTATTCACTCATCTGATTATTTCCCTCAGGGAAATGGTCAGGCTGAGTCAAGCAACGCGAACCTGATTAACATAATGAAGAAACTAGTTTCAGAGAGTCAAAAGGATTGGCACAAGAAATTGCACGAAGCTCTATGGGCGGATAGGATAACACCTAAGTGAGCTATCATGATTTCCCCTTTTGAGCTGGTTTACGGAATTGAACCTAGTCTCCCACTTCCGCTGGAGTTATCCATTTATAGACTGTAGTAAGTAATTGAAGATCCAGTTTTCCAGAATGGTTTGGAGAAACAAATCATGTATCTGACCAAGTTGGAGGAAGAACGGGAAAATCTTGTTGACCACATCACTGATCATCAGAGGAGAGTAAAAAAATTCTTTGATAAGAAGGCAAGACCAAGAAATTTTATGCAAGGTGACTTGGTCCTCTTGTGGGATAAAAGGCGTGAGTCCAAAGGAAAGAATCATAAGTTTGACTCGCTTTGGAAAGGACTATTCAAGATTATATAGGTGAACCAGAATAATTCTTTTATGCTAGCATATCCTTCTGGAGAGATTCTTCCATTCTCCTACAATGGCCAGGATCTGAAGCTCTACCAAATACTCAAGTGAAAGCAGGCAATCCCTGCAGGTTAGTGTTAGTGTAGGTAGGTTTATTTTGCATTTCTCCTTCTTTCTTCCCTGCTTTCTTAGGCTAGTTTAGTTTAGTTTCCTTTCCTGTTGTGTGTTTTAGTTTAGTCTGCTTGTTGTTTTTCCTGCTGGTCTTGTTGTATGAAACCAGAGATTTTGGGTCCCTTCTCAGACATTGGCATGTCTAAGTCCCCAGTCGAAGCTAGCTGCTGCCAAATTTTAGTCTAGGGTATTTAAGGTCCTAGGGGGGGTAAAATTGTTCTTTGGTGACCTACTTCTCATTCATCTTGAAACCTTCCCCTAATGTGCTTATCAAATAAAATTATTTTCCTTGCCTATTTGAGCCTAGCGGGTTTTCAATCTTTCTGCTTCATTCGGTGTTTAGGTGATTTAGATATGTTAGAAAAGGGGTGTCATAGCGTCTTCAGAATGAGAAGTAGTCACCCTCAGATCTGTAATGCTCAATATGTTTTTTCGAAAGGTAAACATGTGATTCACATAAGTGATTGATTAAGCTTTTGTTCGTAAAAAGAGTTTTTCAACTCTCGGAGATATCAAGTTGCAGAGTAGTGGCGGTGATCATGCAGCGTCCGAAAAAGTTGGTCTCAAAGGTGCAACCCCGACACAAGTGAAAAGAGCAAATAGGAGGTTAAGTGCTCCCGACGGAAAAGAGGTTGTTTAAGTGCGAAAAGGATAAAAGGTGAAGCCGTCAGAATAATTTTTTGACACAAAGGAAACAATCTTATGGGAAAAGTATTCTCTTATGTTCTTTTCCCACACAAGGAAAGATGGTCTAATGTTTAATCATTTTGGCATCAAAAGGAAAGTATGTTCTTTTTCCGCAAGACTAAGGATTTGTTTCAGCAAGTGGCTAATGAACATAAAGTTAAGTGTAAGCTTGAGGATTTTAAGGCCGTTATGTTCTCCAAAATGGGAAGTTTGAATAGCTATTGATTATCAAAAATTAAATGCTAATCCTTTCATTGTGTCTGTTAGGTCACCTTAATGTCATTCATGTGGTGCCAACATTCAGATCTTCGCGGCTATTTCTTCAGCATTCACCTTCATTCGGTGCTCACCGTATTTGTATAGCAAGTCGTTTGTTTTTACTCATGTTCTCAGTTTTACAGTAAATGGCAGTTAAAGCTTCTGGTTATGACAGATTAATTGGTATTGAGAGTGAATTGAAAGAAGTTTCCAACACATCTCTAAGATTCTTTGATCTTGGAGATTTGCACAGAAGATTGAATTCTCATCCAATTCACCCTATTACACATAAGCTCAAGGACAACGGTCTGGCAGAAGCTACAGGGTTTCCAATGGCAGTTCAAGCTCCTGAGCTCGTCTGAGAATGTATAGAGAAATATGACCCGGTGACAAAGAAAATCCTATTCCCAGATCAGTCTATTTTGCTAATGATTGATAAAACCCTAATCCAATCTGCTTTCGGCATTCTGGTGAAAGACGTGTATTGCGACATCGACTTTGGTTCATCCGCGTATATGTTTAATGAAAAGAAGACTCTAAGGAGAGAAGACATGCAGAAGACCTGGTTCCACACCCCTCGATCAAAGAAAAGTAAGATGCCGAATTCTCTCTTCGGAACAACCCTAAGGAGGCAAATTGTTGATGATCTGGCCCTGCTGACCAGATTGGAGGGAAAACCCGAGATCTTGGATCTCATTGAACATAATTTCTTCCTTGTTCAAGCTGTCTGCGCAGAAAATATGTTCATAGATTGGGAAGAAATCCTGTGTGAGAAGCTAGCATCCTAGATGAGTTCCTATCAGGGATTCAAACAGTTCTACATGTCTTCATACTTGATCTATGCTCTGGCGACTCAACACCTATGGCCCGGCTTACCAGCAATCCAGAATTTCGACAACACCAAAATATATGAGTTCTACCCAAATTTGCAATTGCATCAGAGCTTTGAGGAATATACTGCTGTGAATGATGCATTCACAATGAGAATTTGTTGGGAACTTCAAGGTTTCCTAGAAAGAAGATTCTCGCCAGAGGCCATCTCGGCAATCAGTCAGTATGGATGCTCTTTCATCCAATTCCTAAGTTTCTCTTATCTTTGGATAGGAGCCTTCTCCAGATTTCCTAAGAGATTCCCTTGGTATCTTGAAGATAAGGTGGTCTTGGTGGAGCTTTGCCGACAGATATTGGAAGTGAACACTCTGTGTTCAACTGTGAAGAAGATCGCCAAAATTTCCTTCCCCGTGGTTGTTGGTCCATATTCCTGTGCATCCAGATCTGATGCGCATAATTTGGTAAAGAGTTTTAAGGATAAGATCAAGCTACTTGATTATGAGGTCCTTAGGCCTCAATATGATCCTATGGGTTTTGTTAGAGATCACTTGAAGCTCGAACATGCCTACAGACATGTCCCGGATATTGAGGATTTCTGGGCCAAATGTTTTAATGAGTATTAGACATAGGAGAAATTGTGGTCCCGTTTAACTTTGGATGAAATTACAATGTATAATAATGATGTTGATGTATCTGATCTTGTAGATGACGGCCTCTTCATGCATCCCTCATCCTACAACCAGATCAAGGTGTTGCCTATTTCTTCCTCCCCACCAACTGGTCCAGTGGTTGATTCATTGGAGCTTCTCATGAGAGGCATTATCAAGAGAACTGACAAGTGGCTGGAATGGACCAGAGTGCGACAGAAAAGAACTTTTGGCGCAGGTTCATCCAAAGGAACGAATTCAAGAGCTGAGCAATCATTTTCAACAGTTACTTCTTTTGTGGTGCCATCAATTTCAGCATGTGCAACATAATCTGCCAGGCAAGGAGGTGACCAGCCCCCAGAAAAGAATGTTCCCATCACTCTGACCTATGGAGGTGGTTCACTCTTGAACATTGGAAATGAAGAGGAGAAGGAAGAAACAAGCCCCTCCCTCACCAATTCTAGTTATCACCTTGGATGACACAAACCTCGTGGATGGTCAGGACTCCTCTCAGCCGGTAAACACTCTGGCCCTTTCGGTGACTAAGGTTGCCTCCTTCCATGTTCCACCTCAAGACAAGCAGACTCCTCCAGTGGCCCAAAATCTGTTTGATCCTACAGCTCTTCAGTCTGCAATAAAGGTGTTATCCACAAACTCATGGTTGGAAGAAACCATTGAGAAGAAGAAGAAACGACATGAGGAAGTCATTTCTTCAAAGGACTTGGTCCTTAAGGCAACCTCATCTCAGCCACTGGCAAAGAAGCAAAAGTCCATGGCGTCCCTTTCCCATGATTCCACAACCGGGCATATGTTAATGGAAATAACAGAGCCACAAAAAGAAGGAAAGTTTCATCAACTTTCAGCTCAAGATTTCTAGATAAAAACTGTGGACCTAGGAGTGCCAGTGCATGAATCAATGGTGAATATCTGGAAAACCACCAATGAGTAGATTGAGGATAGGTTAGAAGAACTCCGAGCAGACAAGGAAGTCCTCAAGTCTACAAATAAGGTGCTAGTTGAGTATATTAAATCTGCTCTTGGCAGTACTTCATCTCTCAGTTTGACCCCAATGCGGAAGAAAATAAGAACTTGCTACTGAAGCTGCATCAAGAGAGATAGTTTGGGAAAATTGGCAGAGCATGGATAGAGGCGATGAAGGTTCAAGGCCCCATTGTCATTGGGAATTTGGGGAAACTTCTACTTGATGCAGACAAGTTGAAGGATACAACATCAAAGCACCAAGAGACCATTTATAATGCATCCACTGGATTGACAGAGCAACTGGCCACCTTGCAGGAGGTGATTGATATGAAGACTAGTGTTGCAATCTCTAATGGTATCCTCAAGACTGGGTAGGATCCATTATTTCATTGGAGGCAGTCTCTAGAATTTGTGATTGAGAGATTAAGCAAATCAACAAATGAACTCAAGACTATGATTGAGCTAGTGCAAAAAGAGATGGACAAACTTTTCAAGTTTTTGAAAGTTTTGCACACGGAATCTCAAGTTTCTAGAAGTGACAAGTTGGTGAATATAGAGTGAATGAAAGCTAAGTTTCTTTCTTTCATAGATGAGATTGCGGATCCGGCTAACTTCCAAGTGTCAAGAATCAGTGAGCTCTCCATGATAGATGTAGTGATCAAAACGGAATCGGAGAAGCTCCAATCTCGGATTGCCAGGTTGGATGAACTGACAGAAATGCATGATTTTTGGATGATTCGAGCTGACAATATAATCATTTTGAATGCTCAGGAATTGGGCAAGGTAATGGATGCAATGAAGGCTTACAGAGGAAAAACCGTTACATAGAAGAAGGCATAGAATCTGTTGACTTGTGTCGTCTTCCCAATTTTTGTATATTGTAGCCATTTTGGGCATTTTGTCAGCTTTGTCAGTTTTTGTAACTGACTTGTTATATTATTAGAATGTTCCTCTTAGAATATTGTAAAGAGGAATCATTTTTGTAATGGGTCATTTTCTGAGAAGACCTATATATGTAAATTTTTGTAAAGTAAATAACATCAGCAAAAATTACTTTGGGCGAACCCCTGTAGCTAGGACTATTGTGTGCAACTCTGAGTTTGAAGTGATTTTTGTTGTCATCTTAGTTAGTTGTGTGATGTTTCGAATGAGGATGCTAATACTGGAAATTGAATCAATAGTAATGAACCGGGTTTTGTTATTTTCATTCAGTGGATTGTATGTTTACTGTCTTCAGCAAAAGCACTCTGTTTTCTTTACATTGCACATCTTAGTTTGATAGATTAGTTCTTGCATAAGGTTTTGGGAAGAGGGTTAATAGAGAATGAGATCAAGATAATCTGGGTATTGTCGAGGTTTCACAATCTTAGTAATCCGGAAATTGCATTGTTACACCTCTTTCTTCATCTCTGCTGGTAGTTGGTAGTTTGCATTCATCCCACATTGCATAATAGTTTCATTTCAGATTGCATTTCATTGAGTAAATCCCCATTCATTGCCTGAGTTGTTTGAAGCTTTGAGCAACTTGGTTAAACCTCTTCTGCTCTCTGGTTAAGAGCATACCCCTAAAAACTCAAAGATAAAATTCATTGCATTTCTTTCACATAAGGGATACTGTACCTTTCAATTCGGGGGTCATTGATAGATTCCTACCATTGACCCAGTCTGTGGTTACTTTTTGTTCTACGAAAGCCAGCATTGGGTATTTTTCAAGAGTCATTATATAAATCAAATTTAAAGTAGACAAACTGTAAACCAACAGAGAGCAACATAATAGGATCAAGAAATGCTAAGGTATGTTTGTGATATTAAGGAATAATATGAGATTCGTAGTTAATGTAAGAAGACATCTATCTACCAAATCTTGAAAAAATTGCCTAAGTTCCACACAATCAACAAGAGAATTTCTATTACTATGGTGAAAATGAAAATGATAATTGTCATTAATATATCTTTGATTTTTTGGAAAATGTCTAAAAGGAAGGTGAATTTTACTATCATATTTAATTCTCCAAAAGATTCTTTTAGCCAAAGCCAAAAAGTCATCAAAAGGAGGTGTAACAACAGATGGTGTTGGTAAAAGAATACTTAAGCAAGGAGGGTTAGGTTTTGAAGAAATATCTAAAGGAGTAGTCAAGGGGTTAGCTTGAGGTATAAAATCAAGACCACTTCTAGTGACCTGTGCATGAGGGTCAATAGGAACTTTTATACCTTGCTCATTAATACCAAGATTGTGTCCACTATAGCCTTGTTGAGTGGTGATGTCATACCATATATTGTAGTTAGGTTTTAATGTGGAGGGAGAAGGAGATTCATCTTGAGGTTTATGAAAGTGTGTCATATAAGGAGGAATAGGACTAGGAGAAGGATTCTCTTTAGGGAGATTAAGATTCTTATCGCTATTCAGAGTATCTTTGGGTGGGGAAGAAGAAGATGGTTTGTCAAAATCTTAATTTCTACTTAATGTCACTCTAGGAGATAAATCATCAAGGAAATGCTTAATATCTGGATTATGTATGATATTTGTATAAAAATAAGATTGATGAAGATCATGTAAAGAAGTGCACAAACTAGCCTCCCTAAGGCTATCCATCAAGGTGGGTTGAGGAAGAGGGGATATAGGTCTCACTAAAATGGGAAAATCAGGAGCTAGATTATCATCATCATGAATAGTAGGCACTATAGGAGGATAATTGAGTTGGTTTATGTCAATTTCATCCTTAGATTTAACTTTCTCAATAAAGAATTTTATGAGGTCAAGATATTCCATGTATTTTGTTAAAAGTTTGATAAGAAAACCGCATAAAACATTGATAAAAGTCCTGACATACACCTTAGAAGGGAGACACATATTTGAAATCCACATAATAATATATGCTAAAACACAATCAAGGAATGCAAACATCATCAAATGCAACAAAGTTCACTCCATGCGATTGACAAGGAGAAGTAAGGAGAAATGTAAGAACATAAGTGATCACACACCAATCTACTTTAGTAATCTCCATGACTATTATGAGATAAAAGAGATCTAACACCCAAAATTAGAAGTATGTAAGAAGAGTTCAGGTTCACCAAAATGTACAATAGGTGAACCTAGATATCTAAATGCATAAAATGCAGCAAAGATGCAATGCATATAAGAAAGATTTAGACACCAAACCAGAATGGAAATGTCAAGTGTCAAGTTCACCAAAATGTACAATAGGAAATGGGGATCACCTAATAAGATATAAGCTCTCCCCAAATTCATAAGGTACATTAGAATATGAAGCCTCCTCAAGTCAAATCAGATCAACACCACAAGAGAGGATAGAGTGATGCTAATGTTGGATTTGGGTCTTAAGAGCTTCTATTCTTTTTGTTGTTTGAGAATTGGAAATTGAGAAGACAAATTAAGTTACCTGATTAATATAAAATAAAAAGTGTTAAAGAGGGAATGAAAATGAAATGTATGCACCTGGAAATGAAATAGAGTGGATGTTGTTTGTTGTTATTTTTCCAATTGTCGGAGTCCCGAAAACACCCGTACTTCTATATTGGAGCTTTGTAACATGTATGTGACCTGTCCTAAAAAATTGATCTTGTTCCTAAGGGTATAGAATGGTTGGAATGTTTTGTATCGGGGTACAAAATATTTGGAACATTTTGTACATGATGATTCTATCCCAGATTTGGTAGAGACTTGTGTCAGAGTCTGCAGAATTGGGATCCGAAGACATAGCTTCCTAGCTTGTACCTACACATAGGAAAACAAGGAAGAAGGTTGAATAAAGGGGTTTGCCTCAGTCAGACCCCTGTTCGAGAATCAAACTGGAAATGCGAAAAAATAAAGTATGTAGATATCGAGTAGTGATCATATCTAATAAATAAAGTAGCTCATTCGGGAAAAACAATGCAGATGCCTCTTTAAATGTAATCAAGTATAATGCAATAGCTTTGAGTCAACATAAAACCAAAAGGAAATCATGAAAAGATAAAACCTTGTGTGATGAATGTTGCAACTTGCCAATGTTGAAATGAGGAGAAGAAGAGAAGATATGTAGATGGTGCCTCCCCTTGATGAAAACTCCTTTACTTGACCTCAAGTGGAGAAAGAAACTAAATCTATGGAGAACACCACCTTGAATGCTTGATAGGAAGAATTGATGCTAAGACTTTGATAGATCTTGAATTGCCTTCAATTGCCTTCAATTGCTTGATGACTTTGATTTACTCAATTGCTTTCATAAGACTCTTGAATTGATTACTTGCTTATAGATTTGAATGCTTGAAGATGGATCCCAAAATGAGAAGTAGGGGGTTTATATACTTTCTCGCTACATTTCAGGGGTTTAACCTTACCTAGGTCGACCATAAATCTGAATCTCACATCTATTCTCCGGATAGAACCCCCTCCATAAATTTGGGCGACTTTTTGGGGGTGCACAACACCTAGAATGTTGTTCACCTAGGTGCAAAACGTTTGAAACATTTTGCACCCTCCAATCAGGGCTCAGATTTATTTTGTGGGCTTCGGGGAATGTGTAGATGTGAGGATTTAAATTGTAGCTAGTTTCAGGACTCAAAAAGGTAAGAAAGGCCATTAATAATTACATAGGGCCTAGGTGATGAAATAAATTAAGTAATTGGAGGAAAAATAGAGGAGCACACCTAGAAATGAGGGCTAACCTTGATTTTAAGCAAAATAGAGGGGAAATAGAGACAAAAGAGGACCCATATTTGAATTTAAGTGTCAACACAAGGTCCTATTACTAAAATGAGTGCAAAATGGTCCTTAAAATGTACACTAATCAAGTGCTTACTTTTTAGGATGGTACAGGAAGAGAGTTTATTCCTATTGTTGACAGGGGGAGCATTTTGTTGTTTCTACCAATGACAAAAGGGGAGATTGCTCAACACATGTTGTCATTGATCTCAATTGTTGATGCCAAGGAATCTTAAGGAACATGTCAAATGATGAGTGATGTAAATGAAGCTTAAGGAACATTTCAAAGGATGAGTGATGCCAAGAAGCATGAGGAAGTTGTTGGACAGACAGTGTCATTAATGTCAGCTTGGATTATTAGTTGCGGAATGGTAATATCCTTGTTATAGAAGCAACATTTAGATATTACCATAACCAACTATTCTTGAATGTCTAATACATTTGCATACGTTTGATAGTATATGCATTGAGTTACTAAAGCTTGTTCAAAAATGGTATTTGTATCAAGTTGTAGTATCATTGTTTTTGATACCACATTCTACTACAATTGAGTGTTTTAGCTTGTAGTTGGGATATTATGTAAGGCTACATGAAGAGCACTCTATTCAAGTTTTAGAGGGTTTGCTTCAAATAACAGAAAATTAGAAGTGACAAAGTGTACACTATGATAGTTTATTGTTTGTGCAAGAGTCTTTGATGAATGCACTAGAGAAAGGAAATGTGTGTCAATTGAAGGTAGTGTACAAAGATGAATTGGGACCAACTGAGTTCATGATAACAAACACATAGTGTGTTCTTACTGTTAGAGTAATCATTAGTTTGCTTATTAATTAAATCATGTTGATTTAATTAATTAAGTTATTACTCTTTAGTGCTTCAGCTTTCTCTTAGGTGCATTAATAATTAATTCTTTTATTAATTATTAATGTGCAACCTAGCTTTTTTAGGCTTTAGGGTTTTGTTCACCTTTACAGGTTGAACCTTGTAATTCTTTTTTCATTCATTCATATTATAATTTCGCTCTCACATTTTGAGCAACTTCTGAGTTCTTCTTTTTCCCTCTTTCTGCTTCTCTCCTATAACAGGTTATTTGCATGTAGGTATTCTTGGCATTCTATGGATTTGTATCTCTCAAATCCTACATGGCATCAGAGCCACACTGCTACTACCTGGTCTGGGATTTGTGAAGCTGTGATTCGAGGGTAAAAACCATAGCTTTTCTGGGGTTTCTTCTTCATTCTGGAAGAGACGCTTTTTCTGGAGTACTTTAAGCTAAAACAAACACCACCATCGCGCTCAGAAGGCCCGGGAGAGTTAATTTTCATATAATTTTTTTCCATTTTTGGCCACAGTAGCCTCTAGAAATTTTTTTCTCTCTCCCAGGCCGTACGACTCAAATTTTGAGAAAATAAAAAATAAAAATAAAAAAAATAAAAAAACAAATTTTGTTTTTTTACAAAGTTTTTTTCAAAAAAATAAAAAAGTACACCTTTTTCTAAAGTTTCTAAAAAGCTTTTGTAAAGTTTTTTAAAAAAAACTTTGAAAGAAAAGGTGCGTACCTTTTGGAAAGGTACGAATGTGTAGGCAGTGATGTCATCATCTGCAAGTTAACGTTCGGGCTTAAAATTGACGTCCACGAAACCGTCACACAGTTTTGACACTTCTTCAAAAAAGGCAGCCTTCAGTGTTTTGGCCATATCTTTTGCATACGGTGTTTATTTTCAAAAAATGAAATATCGTCGGAAAGCTCTTTCCGAGCCGGAGACGATGATACTAGTTTTGTATGCATATTTGGTTGTTTGAGTACCTATTTTTAGTGTCAAAGTTGCAGCTTCCGCTTCCCTCCTCCTTGCACCAGGTTTTGATCTAAATGCAGTAAGGTCAGATTTCTCAGTTTGTTTTTCATTTAGAAGAGTTATCATGGGTTATTTTACTCACCCTTTAGTTGTTATTCTGGAACGGGGTAATTATGAGTCATGGGCAAAGGGTATACTTACACATTGTAGGTGGCTTAATATTTTACCTTATTTGTATGATCTCATACCTGAACCAGCCACTTCAGACGGAAAATTAGCATGGGATATTGTTAGAGATCACATAGTAGGACTTATAGTGTCTAGTGTTGACCATGACACTGTGTTGGCTATATCGGACATTGATTATCCTCACCCACTTTGGACACGTCTTTGGGAGATCTATGGAGACCCTAATCTCTCTCCATTCCCAGAGGATCCAGCTTCAGATTGTCTCATACCCATTGCTTGGAGAGAGAATAAACCCTTTGATCATGATACTTTAGAGGAGCTTGAGTATTTAGACACCCTTACATAGAGGAGTGTCTCACAGTTCCCACTCTTCAGACTGAGACTTCATCGACATCCCCTGTTGCTCCTAATTCTGTGCAGCAGAAAATCATACATCTTCCAGACATAGATACTTTGGACTCTTATGTTGTAGACATATCTTTCTTGTTTGTTGAGTCTTATACTGTAGATTTGGAGGATTATTTTGAGGACATTCATCACCTCTACCTTGACAGTCAGGTTATCACTGCTTGCCCACCATTATCCGTGCATTCTGCTGTTGCATTTCAGGATTCTCCACATCAGTTTGGATTTGGCATCATTTGTTTCAGTTCAGACGGAGAGATTCTTCAGCATCCAGTCATGGCACACATCCTGAGACAGATTGGTTCATCACTCTTCACAGACTTTCTTCGACATCGTCCTTTGGATTCGTTTCTTCCCAAGGGGAGGAATATCATTTGCCGCTTCAGGATCTCCTTTTGGATTCTACATCAGGCATCTACCATTGTGACATGAGTTTCTTCATTCTGGGGGGACTTTGGTGTCTTATCCCTCTCTCATGGGGGGGCTAATTGTACTTATGGTCTTGAGAGAGTCTCTTGAGCCATTTCTTTTCTGCATTTTTCTATCTCTTTCGAGAGGGCTTTTTCCCATTGGGTTTTCTTCTTTGTCTCCGGTTTACAGAGATTTCCTTGTATTGGCTACCTGATCAAGCCTTGTTGCCGGGACCCATTTCCTGCTTTCATAGCTGTGCTAGGTTAGCTTACCCCCCGCGCTTAGCTTAAGGGGGGGTGTTAGAGTAATCATTAGTTTCCTTATTAATTAAATCATGTTGATTTAATTAGTTAAGTTATTACTCTTTAGTACTTAAGCTTTCTCTTAGGTGCATTAATAATTAATTTTTTTATTAATTGTTAATGTGCAACCTAACTTTTTTAGGCTTTAGGGTTTTGTTCACCTTTATAGGTTGAACCTTGTAATTCTTTTTTCATTAATTCAGATTATAATTTCGCTCTCACATTTTAAACAACTTCTGAGTTCTTCTTTTTCCCTCTTTCTGCTTCTCTCCTATAACAGGTTATTTGCATGCAGGTATTCTTGGCGTTCTGTGGATTTGTATCTCTCAAATCCTACACTTACTCTCGGTATAATACACTTGGTTTAGGACCAAACCAGATACAAGTTACATAGTATCTAAATTAAGGAATTTATCTTTGGTTGACTTGAGGACAATATATATTGAGTCAAAGTCAACATGAAGATATATTGCGAATCAATTTCATTCAAGTGTGGTTGTGTGAGTTAGCAATGAGGTGAAGAAGGTTGTGAATAGATATATGTTGTAAACTGTGTGAGCCAAGAAACAATAGGCTAACCATACTATGATTTGTTGTGAAGCACATTTGATCTATCAAATGATGTAGAGTGTGTTGAAAAGGCTCGCATGATAATACTTTTATTATTCCTATACATTCATTGTAATGGAGGTTGGTGTCTTTTGATGCGAGTTATTATTTAATTTTGGGGGCTAGCTCAATCGAAGGGTGTCAATATCTCTTGCAAGTTGGTGCCTACAAATCAAATTGGGGACTAGTGTCTCCTTCTTAAGTTGAAATTCATATGGGTTGGTGTCTATAAAGTTGTCAGTTCATTGTAATTTTGTGAGACGAGATTTATTTAGTAGATCCAAGCACTATTCTCATCATGGTTTCTCCCTTCTAGGTTTCCATATAAATCTTGGTCTTCTATTGTGTGGATGTGTTTATCACTTGCACAATTTTGTTGATGTTGTTTTAAGACGTGGTAATGTTATCGATGCTGCACTAAGTTTTGAAGTTAAAATTGGTGCATAACAATATAATTAGTGTATGTGTGAATGCTTATTGCATATCACTTGTATGACTTGCATATCATTAAAATATTGCATGATAACAATTAATAAGAGTTGTTAGCATTCAATGTTTATCTTGATTAATACTTACAAAAATTTATGATTGCATTTTTAAGATTGTTACATAATGAACTATCTAAAAGATTTTTTTTAAAATGAAGCAACTCGCCATAGAATCTATTAAGTCATTTTGCAAGTGTTCTCCAAGAAGTCAAGAGGATTTACGCGGGAACATAAAACTCATCAAAACAAAATTATAAAAAAACAATTTAAAAAGAAAAAGAAAAAATAATTTCCTAGAAGTTTCTAATTGTTTTTATTCCGCAAAGTTTGGATTTTCCATAGTAGTTTCCATGTCAAACTTTTCCAAATGATACACTCTTTCATCTTGTAGTTGATGCTCAATTTCTAAATTTCCCAACTCGTTAGAAATTTTAAATTATGGGAGAGGAGCCAATACATGAGCGGGGTCAATAGGTGATATAGAAGGTGAACAAAATAAACAACTATGTGAACAAAATAGACC
This sequence comes from Thuja plicata, assembly GCA_018584345.1. Lineage (NCBI taxonomy): Eukaryota > Viridiplantae > Streptophyta > Pinopsida > Cupressales > Cupressaceae > Thuja > Thuja plicata. The sequence continues at coordinate 417,969 of MU225917.1, forward strand.
TATAGTAATGCACTCAAAATGTCCCCTCAATGTATATTTCCAAAAAGATGTCTTCAAATTTCAAAAAACAACTTGTGTGGTGTCACATCAACGCACCATTAAACATGACTTAGTGCATAGCTATTGGTCTTATCACTTTTTGGGATCATTTTGGACACCTTCACAAAAAACAAAAAACATGTTGATGTGGCATCATATTTGACCATGTGGACTTGAAATTTTATTTTTAAGTATGGAACTTGACAAATAAACTGATGTAAAAAATTGAGATTAATTTGAAAATTTCACATAAGATTTTGAGAGTGCAAACTTAAGTTAACTTAAGGTGAGCACTTCTTGACTCCTCTCCCCTATAATCAATAATGAAGGAATTTTACCTCCAACAAGGTGACACTAATAATTTTTTTTGGTCTATTTCCAAACTTTTGTATGAACTGTCAGCTAGATCAGTATCAAGGCCATATATTGAGTTTTTCCTATAGTTCTTAGTCCTAGGACAACATTCTTCCCATCTTGGGTATATTTACTCTGTACAAAATTTCTGCATGAAATCAATTTTTAAGAAAGAGAGTTTAATTTACCACGGCTTTAATGCTGTGCACTATTTCAAGGCAAGGTGTATGCAGCACTCAATCTGTACTCATTTTTTAATTATTAATTAATTAAAAATTATAATACAATGAATATTCTAATTTCTAATTGATTAATAATTAGAATAAATGATACTGTTTGGGTGACAATGGTCTATTTCGTAGTCGTCATAAGGCAGAAATGTGCAGGAGTCTCGACCTCGACAAGATTTGAGATTTGGGTCTCTCTACATGCAAAGCTTGTAACATGGTTTTTTAAGAGGATGCAAACGGCAATTTATTGAGATATTGGCAAACAAACTTAATATCATGTTAACCTGGATTTCCTCCACAAAACGGATTGTAGTATTGCATCCCAGTGCTCATGCAATTCAAGGTTTTCTTTCAGTGACGCTAATTATGTTCATAGGTTTTTGGCGATTAAAAGGTACTGATATGTCTAATTGAGACTGGCAAAGGCTTGAAACACTGATTTGTTACTTGTAATAGTCATTAAATTGTTCTGTTTGTAACTTTGACTTGCAACGACAATTAGATGTGAAATGTTGAAAATAATTTTGTAAATTTGAAACCGACATGCATATGCCAAATTCTTTAATTACGTCAACACAGTGGTCTGGATACTTCAAAGAAAAATATTCTACATTATACAAAATGATATTGTTGGGAACAAATGTCAATTCTAATGTAGGTGAGCCTTTTTAATTTGGAACAAGTGACATACATAAATAAATAGGGTTTACAGTAAATTGCTCTGGCTAAAAATGATTGTTATCCTTGAAGATGGATAGGGTAAAGGTATGTATATGTTTCTCTATCTGACTGCTAGTTGAGATAGGAGATTTCAAAAGAATAGAAGGAAAAGAAATTCATAGTTCATCTTTTGGCAGAAAAGAGAAGCTATGCGTGATAGCATGCTCTTCCTTGCATTGCTGGGATCTTTGAAGACATGACTGAGGGCGGACAGAACCGATGGTGAAACCTATGGCATTTTCACAGAAGGTTGTCGGTGTGCTTCCTGAAGATAATGTGAGATCAATGTCGTCTAAGACTATGTTCTCACAAGGAACCATGTCACTGCAAGCAAATCTCATCACTTCTTTGGTTGCTGATGTTCCTTTGATGTTTTTGTATGTAATGTCACTTACTTTCACAGCTGATGCCTACAATTTTATGCACTACAAGAAACATTAGTATGCTCAAAATTCTGTCTTATTCCAATGCCCCTGCTCTACTACAAGATTTCCTAACAAAACCATTGACGCTATAGGAGTTTTAGCACATTGACATTAATAATATTTTCTCTCTCTCTCTTGAGAGCAGCATAATTGAAAAATGGTAGAGTAGAGAGACCTTAGTTGGGCATGGCTTCATAGAGTCGCAATAGAACTGATTAATAATGATAGGATGTTTGACATTCTCCAAGTGGACATTCTGAAATTTGATCCCCTTGGCGAACCCAGAACCACCCTGCAGAATAACAAGAGATCTTCAATAAACTGTTTAAGGCTCTTAGATACTAAAGCTCTCCAGGCCATCATTTTCACTGTTCTCCAAAAATCTGCACTTTTTCCATTTTTTCTTGTTTGCATGTGGTCCTTTGAGTAGTCTGTGTGCAACTTGGCATGGCAACAGAAAGGTAACATAATTTTCAAAAGAGGCTAACCTGGTATCAATTAATATTCACAACTTCATTTACATCAAAAAGTCTATATCATCTAGAAGTGCAGCTCAAAATATTTTTAACCATAAAATAAGCAGGAATTATTTCTCAAGATTTTTGAATTTTGAGCAGACCTGCCATGTCTTAATCCTTAGCCCATTTGTTGTATTATACAGAGAGGCACCATGTACTGTCACCTTAGATACCCGCGCCTCTGAATTCCCTTTGCCCAAGCTTCCAATACTGTTAATATCAATAACGACATTTATAAATTTCAACCAGAAGATTTTGTTTAAAATTTAAGTGGAAAATGACCATTTTATGATTTGATTTACATGGCTTTTCTTACCTGATCCCATGGCCTGGTCCACAAATGATATTTTTAATTTTGACGTTGAATGAGTCACCTACTATGGAAATACAATCATCACCTGCATTAAAGTTCAATATGCCACAAATGTATCTTAGAGACAGATGGATGAATGATAAAATGTAAAATTTGATTCGATACCAAAATATTTTGTGGCATGAAATCTCTGGTGTAGGATGTGGAACCATGGACACCAGGACCACTAACCAGGACAATGGAGTGGTCATCACGTTTAGCAATAATTGTAATGAAATGTTGAAGCTTCTGTATAACATGTTAGAGAGATTCCATTCACTGTCTTTAGCATACCAGTTCCAATAATGCTGTTCGTAATAACTACATGTCTGCAGGCACTGATATGAAGGCCATCAGTGTTAGGAGTATGGGCAGGAGCTAAAACCTTGAGATGGTCTGCATGTACCCCAACACATTTTCTAAACTTGACATGCATTTGTTGACTGTTCTCTACAATTATATTCTCCACTCTCAGATTGTTGCTTGATTCAAATATGACTGCCTGATAGAAAAGAAGTTTTCAGTCCAAAAACTTAAAATTTCAATCATCCTAAAGATGACTAATGGTCCCATTCCAAATTCATCAAGCACTTTTTTACCCCACTATAATATGCTGGAGTAAAGTTGAAATAAAGAATTTAGTTCAACCAGAAGTATGGCTGTTGAAAAGAGGGGTGGAAAAGGTGCTTACTGTTGGAGCTGATTGGCATGGCTGCAAAACACAAGAAAACATACAGTCATGGACATACAATTAATACCAACAAGCCACTGATTTGGTCACAGGAATCAGCGGAAACAAATCTAAAGCGAAAATCAAATTTAATGAGGATAATATAAATCCCCTATATTTACATTTGTTTTGTTGATTTTGCAAGATTGTGCCCACCATTGGGCTCCATTTCCATAAAATGTCCCTCCACCCGTTACCGTTAAATCATTTATTCTTACAAAACGAAGCCATTGCCTTCGATTTAATCCTTCCCAAACCTTGGGGTCTCCAGGCGCAATGATTGTTCCAGAGATCTGAAGGGTCAAAGCAGCTTTGCATGGGCCAGAGAATCTAACAGGTTTTACAAGATACTTCTTCCCATGGGGCACAAGGAATATTGTATGGGCTGATGAACACACCTCTTTCCATGTTCTCTTGAAAGCCTGAAAGACAATTGCACTTTACTTCATAATTGTCATAATTCATTACTGCTCCTTAGAAACAGTTATAGAAACACTCCATGTTACCACAAAAAGTTAACTATTATATAGAAAATGTTCGAGAGATAAGATTTTTTTCAGTTTTTATACAGATGAACAATAATTATTAAATTTTAAAGATAGCCATACCAATATATAGCACCTCCTAATCATTCAACTTTCTTAAAGTAGAAAGATATACCATACTCTACTCTGACTCACTCTCAGTGCTACTAAACACAAAGTAAAGTTCACAGAGGATGATAAACTTAATTGCTACATGTTTGGCACTGGATTACAACTTGGGTATAAATATAGAATATAAAATATAATGCAGGAAAACTATTCAAAATTGCAACATAAGAATGATTGTACAAAGAGTCCATCTCAATGTAGAGCTCAGAGTAATAATGGAAGAATGCAATTATTATGTACAGATGTTGCAATGGTTACGGGATAACAGATATAATTTTTCACTGTTTTGTTTATTGCTGATTTGTTAAGTCATTTGTTCAAGGCCAGAAATGGCCTTAGAAATGCTGGTTTCTTGCCAAACAAATTTTGGAATGTGATGGATCCGGGCTATTCTATTTTTGGTAACCTGGGGAACACAATGAACTGAACAGGATAAAAGCCAGTTGGACCATCAATTCTTTTTCATACGGGAAGCAACTGAATGCTGCTTGATGCAGTTCTTTTTTGTTCGGATTATTGTTATTTAGGGTGGGAAACTATTTTTATTCCTATGTTACAACCATTGGCACTCTGTTGCTAGCTATTTTTGCTGGCCGTACTTTCAGCACCATCGATATACATTGGTCCTTCATGGGTGTTAATATAATTTCCTTAGTTATTTGTAGCATTTACTGGAATTAGTGATCGCAGAAGATGTGGTGGCCATCATAGACATATGATTCTAAAATCAAAATGAAAACAAAACAATCTGAAGTCGGCATTTCAAATAACTTTGCCAAGTGTACTCTTTAGCTCCATAAATCTACTCTAGTCTTTTGTTATTCTTGTGCATAAACATTGGCTCTTTCATCCGCAGTCCATTTATTGGATTTTTCAATTGCAAAAGACAAGTGACATTGTAAATATGTGAATCTAAAATCAGAGAAAAAAAGAAGAATAAATTCATGTCCCATTGATCTATTTTGATCATAGATGGGCATTTATATCATTATTTTCTTACTTTATAATTGGTCGCAATTGAATTTAGTAATTGCAGAAGCTGTGTGGCACTGTAAAAGATATGAATCCATTTTTTATTTTTATTTTATATAAAACAAAAAATCCCTGAAGTGGGTATCTGAAATGCTATTTTTTCTAACTGTACTTTTCAATGACATCATAGATGTATGATTCTAAAATCAAAATGAAACAAAACAACCTGAAGTCGGCATTTCAAATTACTATTTTGGCAAGTGTACTCTTTAGCTCCATAAATCTACTCTAGTCTTTTGTTATTCAGGTGCATTAACATTGGCTCTTTCATCCGCAGTCCATTTATTGGATTTTTCAATTGCAAAAGACCAGTGACGTTGTAAATATGTGAATCCAAAATCAGAAAAAAGAAGAAGAATAAATTCATGTCCCATTGATCTATTTTGATCATAGATGGGAATTTATATCATAATTTTCTTACTTTATAATTGGTGGCAATTGAATTTAGTAATTGCAGAAGCTGTGTGGCACTGTAGAAGATATGAATCCAATTTTTATTTTTATTTTATATTAAACATAAAATCCCTGAAGTGGGTATCTGAAATGCTATTTTTTCAAACTGTACATTTCAGTCCTATTGATTTGGTATAGTCATCCACAAATACTAACATAATTTTCTTCTGACAGCTATGTATTGATTTCAGCAATTGTCATTGAAGAGTCTGATTGAAAACATGTCAATTCAATGTCAAAACAAAAGCAATAAAACGTTAAGTAGATAGTTCAAATGCTATTTTTACTAACTGTATTTTCAAATCCTGACACGGTAAGGCAAGGGGTTCTAATTAAGGATTCTCTAAACCTTGTAGCCTAAGTAAATGCCCATAAGATAAATAACACACCAAGCTGCCAGCATAATCACATACAGTTTTCTAAAACAAATTCACCACAAACCATTTAAAAAATTGAATTTATGATTGTTAACAGAGCACAGTTCCACTAAAATCCATTGTTTTACTTTACCAAAACAAGTATATACAGAACTTCTCTAGGAAACCAAATCTCAAAGCTACTCTATTCAAATGATATATCTAACATATTATTGTCCAGAATACAAAGGGGGGGAAAAGCTTTGCACTTTCAGTGCTGATTGTTTGGATTCTATCGCTAGAAAAACTGTCTGAAAAAATACAAATCCAGTTTCCTTGATTCAGTTTGGTAGTGCCATGTTCATTCCCTACGGTTAAGTGCCATCTCCTTCAGCAAAAACGTAAAAGTTTCACACTATTGACAAAATGTATGTATATATATGTACTGCACAGAGTGTCCGCCTTAAACTTTTGGCATCTCCACACTGTTGTGGTAGGAGAATAGCAGTTATAACAAAGGACCCTCTACAAAAGCTACATCATTACTGAATGTGATAGTTGCTTTGCCTTTTTGGTTAATAATTGACTGTCTCAAGTTTTTCTGCATCATAAACTGGAGTAATCTACTGATTAGATGCCAACAAACTTTGTTTTGCCCTTTTTCCTCCAAAAACAAATGGTCTTTGTGTTTCACACCCTTAGATATGTACAGAAGATGCTCATGAAAAATTAAAGAGACTCTTTGGATTCCAAAAAATTGCAGTTAATGCTTCCAACAATCATAGGAATTGGTGGCTCCAATTTTAAACATGTGAGAGAAGAGGAGCATACCATGTTGACTATGAACAGTTTGATGAAATGCCAATACCCAAAACAGAAGAAACACAAAAATGATAAGAAATAAAAATGTTGTTATTTTCCCTGTTTTGACAATGGGGATTGCGGTCAACCAAGGATGCTCCTACATCATACACCTTAGGTAGAAATTTGGTGAGCTCGGCAGTCACAAACATAGGCTGACCACTCTTTTGGCCAACTGTCATGGTCGTAGTGTTCCTTTCCACCATGTCAAGTACTTTTTAGATTGTGACAGCTTCTGTCTTCTGTCTTTCCAACTCACCTCTCTGTCATGTACTCTTCCATTTCGATTCAATAACCCTCTAGCTGTCCTTCTTCACTTAGTTATGACCATCCCCCTCTTTGATCACTCTCTTAAGGAATTTTCACATATTTGTTCATTCCCGTGAACACTTTCCTCCTTTTTTACATTATATATAATGCAACAGATGACTCTAACCAGACAGAATTTTCCTATAACTGATGGGGAAATGCTGGTGGCTTCTTGCAGACCATTTTTTTTCCATTTTCTTTTTGTTTTCTATTTTGGTATTTTCTTTATCTCCACTTTTTGGCTTCTGTAAGTGGGTGATGTTGTGGGGAGAATAAATTGGTTTTGTTTTTTTATTTAAGTCAAAATAATGGTCCATCTTGGTAGAGTTAGCGTGGGAGCAGTAGAAGGGAAGTTTTTTCAAAATAGAACTAAGGGAAACAATTTTTGTGCTATATCTTTTTTCATTTTCAGAGATTAACAGAAATTAGATGTTGCAGATTACTGTGTTTTGGCTATTTCCTGTGTTCAATGGCTGTTTGGAATTATCGAATGCATTTGCAGTCCTCATTTTATTTTTTGTTAGTAAGAACTTGCAAGCGCAGAGGCATTATCTGCATCAGTTTTGGTATCAGAGCAATCCATGATGGCCCATAGGGGCTCCGCGTTAATTGCAAGAGAAGGGGTTGGAGGAATGCAGGGCCCCAATGGAACATTGGATAAGTGCTTCAAAGATTAGAGACACTTGAGGCAAGAGAAAAATTGGACGAGTCTAAAGAGGGACCAGAGAACTTGGAGAATGCTACTAGGATATCCGATTTTATGGAGAGGCTTATTGAAGCATTGACAAAACACAGCTCCAAAACAAAGGTGGATATTTCAAATTTTAAAGGAGAGCTTGACCCTGATATATTCTTAGACTAGATCCAAGAGTTCGAAAAATACTTTGAGATGGAAGACATAGACGAAGATGATCCAAAAAGAGTAAAGATAGCTACTTCCAAGATGAAGTTCCGTGCAGGCCCTTGGTGGGAAAACATGTAGAGTTTGATGAGGCAGGGAAAAGATAAAATTTGGATTTGGCCTAAGATGTTGAAACATTTTAAAGCCCAATTTTTGCCCTTGGATCACCAACAAAAATTGTTTAAAGAAGTTCAGAATTTAAGCCAAAATAAATCAGTCAGTGCAGGCTTATACTGAACTCATTTTGAAGCTTCAAATTCAGAAAGATATACAAGAAAGTAAAAGTCAAGCTGCAGCTCGATATGTGAATGGCCTAAGGTTCCAACTTTGGTAAGAGCTTACATTAGTGAAAGTTCCTACAATGACGAAGCTTATAATTATGCTGTAAGGCAGAAGAGAAGCTGACCTGAAAAAAAAATTGGCTAGTAACGGAGGTAATAGAAACCAAAATAGAGGAAGAGGAAGTACTAAACCTGTCAAAGATGAAGAACCAGAGGATTATGTGAAGCCACATATCTGAGGAAGGGAAGGCTTCAATGGTAGAGGACAAGGAATGCCCTTTATAGAAGGAAAACCATAAAAAATGTTTTATTTTTAGTGAGTCTCATAAAGCTGTTGACTGCCCTCAGAACCTTAAAAGGGCAATGGTTGCTCAAGAAGGAGAACATGTGATTGAAGAAGTTGAAGCGAAGTCAGGAGAGAACCTGATGCTGAGAAGAACCTTAATATCTGGAGACAAAGAAACCCCTAAGGCTGACTGAAGGAAAAAGAGAGTCTTCAGAACAACATGCAAATGCAAAGACTATCTGATCATAGATGGTGGATCTACCGACTATCTGATGAGTTTAGAAATGGTTGACAAATTACAGCTTGCTTGCATTTCTAAATCTAATCCCTATAGAATCTCTTGCCTGAAAAAGGATCATAGTGTGCTTGTGGATAAGTCTTGTCTATTTACATTCAAAATTGGTCCTTGTGTAGATGAAGTGTTTTGTGACATGGTGCCAATGGATGCATGTCATATGTTGTTGGGTGGGCCTTGGTAATATGATCGAAAAGTAATCTATCATGCTAGAAAGAATACTTATGAAGTTGAGCATGAAGGAAAGAAAACACTCTTGAAACAATGGAAGATAGAAGATGCTTTGCGCACATTAGCCTTATCCATTGTATCAATGAGATAAAAATTTTGCAAAGAGATCAACGAAACAATTTTCAATTTGCTATGCCCGAGAGAAGCATGTGAGCCTAGTAGGTTACAAACTCAACCAAAGGTGCAAAAGTTGTTGAAAGAATATTCTAATATGACTCCACCAAAGTTGCCAGCTGGTTTGCCTCCTTCAAGAGGCATTACACACCACATTGATTTAGTGCTAGGAACAAAGCTCCCTAATCAAGCAGCACATTAATTATCTCTAAAGGAAAATGAAGATATGAGAAGGCAAATTATTGAGTTGATACAAAAGGGGTTTGTTAGGGAGAGCATGAGCCCAGGTGCCCCACCAACTCTACTCTCACCCAAAAAGGGTGGCAAATCGAAATTTGTGTGTAGACTCCAGAGCTATTAATAAGATCACAGTGAAGTATCTTTACCCTCTCCCTAGAATGGATGACATACTAGACTGTTTGGTAGGTGCTAGAAATTTTTCCAAGGTGGATTTAAGAAGTGGGTATCATTAAATTCGAATTTGAGAATGAGATGAATGGAAGAAAGCATTCAAAACCAAGGATAGTTTTATATGAGTGGTTGGTGATGCCTTTAAGAATGTCTAATGCCCCTACTACCTTCATGTGCACCTTGAACCAGGTATTTAAACCCTACATTGGAAGAATCGTCGTAATTTATTTTTATGATATTTTGATTTTTAGCGGAGATCATGGAATAACATGTGAAGCACCTACAACTCGGGTTTGATACACTTAGTCTTCAGAAGGGAAAGATTGTTTGTAAATCTTGAGAAAAGAGAGTTTCATAGGGACAAATTAGTTTTCCTTGGAAAAGTTATTTCAGCAAAAGGAGGAATAATGGATCTTGAAAAGAATAAAGCTATACTTGAGTGATCTATCCCTCAAACAATTACAGAAATAAGAGGTTTGCATGTTTGGGTAACCGGTAAACTTCTATTAAATAATCATCAGAAATTTCAGTAGGATAAGTGCTCCTTTGACTGATTGCACGGAAGGGAAGTATTTTTCTTGGACTTGGGCAGCAGAAAGGAGTTTTGAGCAACTTAAAAAGGTGACAGAAACCCCAATTCTCACATTGCCAAATTTTGAGAAGATTTTTACCTTCGAGTGTGATGCTTCTGCAGTAGCCGTTGGTGGTGTGTTGAGTCAAGAAGGTAAACCAATTGCCTATTTTAGTGAGAAGGTAAAAATGATGCTAAGAATAGGAATAGTACTTATAAGCAATTGTATACCATCGTTCAAACTCTAAAATAATGGAGACACTACCGATTACATAGAAAATTCATCTTGTTAACTGACAATGAAGGATTGAAATATATCAACCTCGGGCCAAATTATCACATAAGCATGCCGAATGGGTCTCTTTTCTGCAAATCTTTACATTTGTAGTTCAAAATGTGAATGGAAAAACCAATGTAGTGATTGATGCTTTACGTAGGAGGCATCACCTACTTGTCACAATGACTGATGAGATTGTTGGGTTTGAGGAAATGAAGGAACAATACACAATTGATTTCTATTTCAGAAAAGTTATTGCTGCTCTCAACAGTCCTGCTACAAAAAAGGAATACTCCAAAGACTTCTTGTTGAAAAATGGATTTTTGTTCATAAGGATTGCAACTTTCCATGCCCACAGATCTAAGAGAGAAAACTTGATTTCAGAAGTGTATTCAAACGATTTGGGACGACACTTTGGAAGGGAAACCTACAGCTTGGTAAGTGAGAATTTTTTTGGGCCTCAATTAAGGAAAGATGTTATTAAGTTTGTTTTTGTATGTAGAGTTTGTCTAGTTTCTAAAGGAGTACAGCAGAACACAAGCTCATATAGACCCTTACCAATTCCTAGGGGCCGTGGATTGACATATCCATGGATTTTGTGTTAGCTTTGCCTCATACTCAACGAGGAAATGATTCTATCTCTGCTGTCGTGGTTCAATTCTTCAAAATGTCTCACTTCACTCAATGCAAAAAAAATGCAGATGCAAGTAAGGTTGCTGATTTGTTCTTTTAAAAGATTGCTCACTTGGATGGGCTGCTCTATTACTAGTGATCAAGATACAAAGTTCTTGAGTCAAATTTGGAGGACTTTGTGGAGAAAAATTGTTATCTTATTACCCTCAAATATATGGACAATCAAAGGTGGTAAATAGTAGTTTGGGTAATTTGCTTCAATGCTTAATTGGGGAGACTCTGAGGCAGTGGGATCTGATTTTGGCACAAGCTGAATTTGCTTTCAATTACAGCATTAATATATCTATTGAAAAGTCTCCCTACCCAACTATTTTGGGAAGCAATCCTAAGGAATTTGTTGATCTTATAGATCTTTTGGATCAGACATGGGTGAACCAAGCTGCAGTAGACTTTGTGAGACATATCCAAGAAGTTCAACAAGTGAGGCATCAACTGCAACTGATCAATGAGCAATATAAAAGGAATGTTGATTTGCATCAACGAGAGAAAGTGTATAAGGAAAGTGATTAAGTTATGGTGTATTTGCATAAGAAAATATTTCCCCAAGGAATGTACAACAAGTTAAAACCGAAGAAATGGGGCCATACAAAATATTTTAGAAGATTAAAGAAAATACCTATTTGTTAGACTTGCCTAAAGGTCTTGATAACAGTCCTGATTTCAATGTGGCAGATCTCTACCCCTACCATTCTGGGAGTGAACAGATTTGTGATGACAATATGTTGGAAGATTTGATCAATCATTTACCCTAGAAGAAGAGGGAACATATTGAGGAAATAGTTGACACTAAGATGGTAACTACAATATCTCGAAATCATAAACTGTATTTGGTAGGTGGGTTGGTTTACTTGATTCCAACATCGCTTTTTCTAAATCAGACTCCTTTGAACCAAAATTTTCAAAATCTATCAATAATGGGGAAGATAATGTAACAAAGGACTCTAATCATACAAAAAATTCCCGTAACTAATGGGGAATGTTGGAGGATTCTTGCAGACCATTTATTGTTATATTTTCTTTTTGTTTTCTATTTTGGGCTTTTCTTTATTGCCACTTTCCGGCTGTTGTAAGTGGGTGATGTTGTGGGGAAAAGTCACTGGTTTTGGTTTTTATTTAAGGCAAAATAATGCTCCATTTTTGTAGAGGTGAGCATAGGAGCAGTAAAGGGGAGTTTTTTCAGAATAGAACTAAGGGAAACTTTTTTTATGCTGTCTTTTTCCATTTTCAGAGATTAATGGAAATTGCATGTTGCAGATTATTGTGTTTTAGCTATTTTTTGTGTTCAATGGTTGTTTCATATTATATAATACACTTGTAGACCTCTTTTTATTTTATTTTTGTTAGTGAGTATTGTTGGTATGAATAATGTTTTGGAACTAGTAAAGATCTTGTACCTAGTGTTTTTGCTAATTCCTAGTGAGGGACTTATGCACATGGCTTAAGTTTACTTAGGTCCGAGGTGCTCTCCTAGAAGATTGATTAGTTGTCATATGATTGTCTCTTATATCATGACAGCTACTTTTAGCTACCTAGATCAACACTTTAGTTAGCTCGTTGCATAGGATTATAATACATGTCATAGTCTTGTGACTCTTGTCTAATCCTACCTCTCACCTTGCCTTCATAAGAAAGGCCGAGCATAGGATTATGACACATGTCATAGTCTTGTGACTCTTGTCTAATCCTACCTCTCACCTTGCCTTCGTAAGAAAGGCCTCTCAATGTACATTTTCATGTCCATTTTTGCATTCACAATGAAGCAAGCTATTCTTGTCATTTTTTCTCTTGTGGAAGTTTTTTTGGTCTTGCAAGGTTCCTAGGGGGTTAAGTCACCAATTGACTCCATGCTAAGAGAGGTCCAAATATGAAAACTCCTTCACATTTCTAAAGGTGAATTGGCATTGATCTATTGTTGGGTGCAGTATGGAATGAAACCAACCTCATGGTTGAGTGCAGGAGGTGTTGAACACCCGGTATATTGAGAGAGGAGGGGTGAATCAGTATACCCTTGAAAAACTTAAAGCACTTAACTAATTTACCATATAACATATTTCAACTTTTTTGGAAAGGAAATAACAAAAAGTAAACACTGCAACACGTAACAACATAAATTTTTTCGTGGAAACCCACGATGGGAAAAACTACGGAGAGGGTTAACTCTCAAGTATTATGTAACCGGTTAAATAATACATAGGGTGGCTCACTTCCGGTGTGCCTCACTATCCTGATACAAAAGTAGCACTGATGGCTAGATATACAAAATTGAATTGATAGACATGCATCAACATATACACTAGATACAATTCTCGGTGTAATACAGTTCTCTTTACCGATACAATATTCTATATATAGTTTGCTTACAACAATTCGCATATACATAGCATCACATTACACAATAATTGCGTATCAAGAATTCATGGTGTACTAGTAATTATATACCAAGCATTGGTATATACAACCTTCCTGTCAGCCAAACATAAAACATATGAATATATTTTCATTTTAGATCTATTGTCAGCTAAACCAAAATGAACTCGATTGGGTGTAGGATAGGTTTGGACTAAACATGCTGCGCTCCAAGCCGATCCTAAAATTTTGCTGATAATCTCGCAATCCTATATTTGTCGGCAAAGCCTGTCGATGATCACGAACACTGATACTGGAAGATACAATAGTGTAATCATTACCGAAACATACTGACTGATACCGATAACTCCAAAATAGTGACATCAATGAAAACAAAAAACGGGAAAGGCCAACAATCTCCCCCTTTGTCATTGATGGCAAACCAAAAAATATATTTTGGGGAGCCAAAAACTGATACTGACAAAACTGAAGTGCAAAAAAATCTGAAAACTCTGTCATTCTCCAAAAACTCCCCCTGAGAGGGACATACCGAAAAACAAGAGTATTTTTTCAAAACTTTTTTTGAAAAAACATTTTGCTTCTTTTCTACTGCCCTTTTTTCCATTAATGATAAAGGGACAACACAAATAAAAAAAGAACCTACTAACTTGAGACATTAGTCTCAAGGGTCTTCTTGAGCTGCCGAAGCTCCTCAATCCATTTGTCCTTGTTTGTAGTCCATTAAAAAATAGTTTGGTCCAGATGCGTGAGATGGACACGAACCGATGTCATCATCTCTTCTGCTTCAGCAATTGTTGTCGGTTCTTCTTCAGTATATCCTTGTGCACTAAGAATTGCATTGCACAGATTTGAGATACACAACACATAAATCTTGTAAATTTCTTAAAGACATAATGGTGTATTCTCTTTGTTGTTGCAGGTGGAAGAATTTCTTTTGTATGTGGTCCAATAGACCAAATAGACCTGTCAAGATAATCGGTAATATGGTATGATTTGTAAGTAGCTTTGATCTATGATTCAATTGAATCCATTGCTTGTTTTATCTTTATTGTGGCCATAGGCCATTGCACTGTGTATTGATACAATTCATTGTCGTCTTCCAACAACACTTGAACTTCTTGAATTAATATTTGTAATTCTGAAAAGAAATTGTGATGCCTGTTTTGAAGTTCCTGCAAGAATAACCTTCTAGTCTCCTCTTCATTCATCTGAACTCAGGTATCAACCGAAGCTATAAGTTTCTTGACTGCATTTACCAGTAACTTACATTTTTTTCTTATGGTACATGAGGGATCTATGGAGCACGAGGGAGCAAGGGCATAAAGTGTCAATACCGTTTCTTCAATGACTTCCTCTTTCTCATCTGAATCTCTTATCAACTCTTCCTGAGAAGAGACTGTGATAGTTTGTCCCAAATTAAGCTTTTTCTTTGGGGTAACTTTGTTGAAGTCAATAAGATATGTAGCATTAGTGATTGGTTGAATAGCTAGCGGTGAAGGAATAAAATTTCTCAAAAACCTGTGAGAACAAGACCCAAAAATAGGTCTATGATCACTACGATCAATAATCTCAACCTCAGGTTCTTTCATATTCGAACTGGTGGTCACAATGCTATCGATGGATACCGACACACAAACTTCCTCAGAATACTTGTCCCTTCTTCTTCACTGGTTTTTGTTCGCCTTGTCCTTTGGTTTCCTTCTGTTATTCCAACTTCTCTTCTTGCCTCATCTCCTCTCCATCACTTACAAGATTTGTCATGTCCCCTCTTAAGTGACATGTCATTTTTCAGTGGATTTGCCTATCATGGACTCTCGTAGGCAGATGGTTTTGGTGAGAGAGTCATTTTGATGATTATTTGGAGATTGGATGGTCTTATTTG
>MU225917.1:439268-478825 GCA_018584345.1 Thuja plicata
ATGGTGTCGAGCCTACTTTTTATTATTATGTGTTATGCGGGGCCAAAATGTTATAATTTTAAGTTGAGTTGCACTTTTTATTTGATAAAGTTACTTTTTATAAAAGTGCATTATAATGAGATTTTATGATGGATGCTTCTAGAAGTTCTTAGTGACTTCTTAGAAAAGTGAATAAATAGACGTGCTTGGCCTCTCATTTGGACATCCCTTAACTTGTGTTTACACTACTTCTCTCTATGAGCATTTGTGGCGCCATCTTGGTTTGCAGATTTTCATTTGATCATTAGGAATGGAGTATCCTAAGGATTTGCATAATTGAGGAGGTGAAATATCCTTTGAAGGGTTGCACTTTGGAGGAGCCGTACCAGGCCGTACATGTACGACTGTACTTGCAGGCCGTACAGACAGCAAGTCTGAGGGCAGTTTGGAGTTGCATTTTCATCATTTCGTCTTCAACATTCAGTCTCCAGCATTTGCTCAATCCAGGTTCTTTCATTTTAGTTTGTAGTTGCAAGAAATTCTCAGTTGTATTCAGCCAGTAAGGGTTTGTTTGTAATGTGCCATGTTGTAATGCTTTGAGCTAAAAATTGCAATATCATATGTAAACATTTTGTTATCATTGAATGAATATATTGGCACTATTTTACATCAGCTATTTGAGTGGATTTGTTGCCCAACAATTTCATATACTCAGCATTTTACTTTTAGCAGTGTATTTAGTTTGCATGCCAAGTGTTTGACGAAATTTCACAGTTCAGTTTTAGTGGTTTTTAGTGGCCTATTTGGTAAGGGTCATTACAAGATTCTTTGTTTCTTCGTCTTTGTTTTTATATTCTTCTTCATCAATAATCACTACATTAACTTCAGGCACAACCGTTTTTGTCGGTATGATAGTGTCAGGGCTTTTAATGGTTTCACCTGTCCTGATTTCTTCTGTAACCATATTGGTTTCCTCTTTCTCTGATTCCTTCTCATCATCATGAATTTCTTCTATTAACACAAAAGATCCTACTGGAGCAACATTGTGTGGCTCAATCTTGGGAGGATTTTGATCCAGATTGTATATTTGACTGTCGGTAAACTCTGTACTACTTGCAGTTTTTGACAACATATTTAGTTCACCTACAAGAGAAGTTAGATTTGCTATCATATCTTGTTTTATCTGCACGATAACTGATTTGTCAGTCATATGAGACTGTATTCTTTTCTTGGACTTTATGACATGACCTTTTGCAACTACTGAGAAAGTGCCAACATATTGTCCACCGACTACAGTTCTACAAACTTCTTCAATAGCAACATTGAATAGGTCTTTTTCTATCTTCCTTGCTTCCATTCTGATTTTGTTTGACTCATTCCATAAGGAACTAAGAATGTCATTCTTGTAGTCCTCTAACTCTACATTTCGCTTGTCATTATATTGTAGAAATGCATCAATGATGGCCTACTTCCCATCCTCAGATGTCGGTTCATACAATTTACCAACACTTGTGATTTCACCACTAGTCAAATAATCAAACATAATACTTGAATCCAAGGGATTTGAACCGAATTCAGTATTTGAATTGTCCTCTTTCTGTTTACCTTTCTTATCTGGTCTTACTTCAACTCAGAGTGTCGCTATCAGAATCAGTAGATTCATTACCATAATCAATAATAGCAAGCACTTCACAGGTAATCTTCGCCTTAGCTTTCTTCGAGATAACAATGGCAGATCCAGATGTTTTTCTTTTCTTAGAGGGGCTTCCCCCTTCCACTTTAGTTGTAGGAAGAGATGCAATAGCTACACCGGTGGGATTACCGGAATAACTACGAGTAGTTCTTCTCAACATCTTATCTTGTTCTTTAGTGATTCCTTGTTCATCTCTGACCTTCCTCAAGAGATTTTCAATATTTTTCTCTGCATCTTTCTTAGATTTCTTGCGGTAAATCTCCATATTCTTCTCTTCTGCAGTACCAAATCTCTCCTTTGTGTCATCAATGGGGCTCTCTAAGAGAAATTTGGCATAGTCTTCAACTTCTTGTTCAGTCAGCTAATATCCAAGTAGGGGTAACCATGTATTTCTGGGTTGCACAGCTTGCATGATGCAATGATCAGTAGAAACAATGAAAGTAATATTCTTTTTGTATTTTTCTATCAAAGCGGGTGGAATCTTGTCCCTTTGGTGCATCTTCCTTTGCAAGACTGCAAAGAACTCAGTAAACCTATCATCCCTATATGCCATTCTCTCTTCATTAACCTTTTCTCAATTTGATGTGCTATAGGGGTATCATTAGACCAAAATACTCTTCCCTCACCAAGAATATATTTTGAGAAGTATAAAATCAAGCATATAGCTAACGAACCAAAATGAAAGCATAAATGTTTCTTGCTGCTTTTAATTGCTCTTAAATTCTCAAGAATTTGATCTTTGATTAAAGTGTAGAGGTCGTAATTTGTACCTTTCACCATATGGTGAGCTATACAGATTGCAATAGCCGATACAAAATTTTCAAGATTTGTATAGAAAACTTTGTAACCAATGACCCGTATTGCAAACTTGACTGCAAGGTCCTTGATGGTACAGACTTTGAGCGACCTTCCATCAGACGTAGCACCAGTTAGAAGCTTTGCTTCTTCAGTGTTAAAACTCTTGATCTTCGGAACTTCGCCAACATCGCACAGACCAATAACCCTTCTCATTACATCCTTTGTGCTCAGATAATAGTTGTCTTTAAGCCAACATAGGTTTTCCTTTTCTGTCTTCAAAACTTAATTCGTTCGCTCAGATATTCACAATCCTGTAATGATCAAATTTTTCCAATTTTCTCTTTAAGTGAATGTGGACATCTTCATTAGGAATGACACCGTGAAGTATTCTTGACAAACATCCTGACATGTCATCCTTTGTTGAAATACTAGGGCACAATTTGAACTCGGGACGCGACTCTTGTGACTCATCAACCAACATAGGGGTAAAATCTCTAGCCATTGCCAGAAGTGAATTCAGGAACAACTGAGATGCAACCTTCAAATTCATGAGAGAAATTTCCTCAAACCCTTTTGATAACCCTAGCTCGTCTTTCTCACTCTTCAACTCCTCGACTTAATTTTCACAATGTGTGAAATGACTAGTGATACAATATTTATCGTATAATCTAGAGGTAATGACACATTAAATGCGTCATAGGCCCACTAATTTTGCTGAAAGGAATATTTGCCACTTTTTTTGCCAACTGATACCTCCCACAAGGAGTAGATTTGTTATCTTTTTCTACTTTGCAAGATAGGAGATGGATGAAGGGTATTTTTCTCCCCCTGACCAACAACCGTGAGGCTGTTTAATTTTCGGTGAGAGTTTGTGTATAGGTGCAGGTGCTACTGATATCCTTCTTAACCCAAATCTTCTTCATTTATTCTCTGACTTGTTCCTTATCAATAATCTTTGTCAATTATGTCCTTTCCACATTCATAGATTTACAATACTTTGCAATGTGTCCAATCTTGTTGCAATTGAAGTATCGATTTTCCTATTTCGTTTGCCTTGACCTGCACTGGTTAGATTTATGACCATCGATAAACATGTATAACAATATCTAGTAAACTTCTTATTATCATTACTTGGTTTTCTACATTGACTTGCTTTATGACCAAAGGTATTACAATTGAAACATCTACCGGTAAAGGATTTGTTTTTATTAACATTAGTCCTACTTCTACAGGTTGCTTCTTTATGTCCAGATCTATTGCATTTGAAACGACCTTTAAAAGAGTTAAAATTCATATACTTACCTGGTGACTTACTGGAGCCTTACCTTTGTCTAATCGTTCAAATGTGGTTTCATTTTGACTTACCAGTACTTCTTTATCTTCCTCCTAGATTTTGTTGTGAGAGGATTCACCAGTTGCACATCCAAGTCCCTTCTTATCTTTTGGTGATCTCTGAGCACTCGAGATCTCATCTAATTTCTCCGAACCAGTTTTCATCTTTTCTTCGCTTATTTTGATTTCAGCCTGATTTGATTTGAGAGAAAGGATTTCTTGTCCAATCTTTTGGTTTTCATAAGATTTGCTCTTGTTTAAGTTGTTCAGAAGCTTCTTGGCTTGTTCATCTTCTTCAAGTTTGGTTCTCAAATCGGTGATAGTCTCATTTTCCACTTTGAGCTCATTGCTTACTTCTTTGTGTCTGGATTTAAACTTTCGGATCTGCTCCTTTAATTTTCAAATACAATCATTTGTCATTTGAAGATTTTCAGATAGAGATATGTTTTCTTCTTCAACCGATTCTAGATCTTCATATATTCATAAGAACTCATTCTCATCCATAGTGAATGTTGGTGATAAGGGTTCAAACTCCTGGATCTCCTTCGAGTGGTTAGACTCTTCCAAAGGAACTAGCTCTAATACCAATTGGTGAACACCTGGTATACTAAGAGGGGAGGGGTTAATCAGTATACCCTTGAAAACCTTAAAGCACTTAACTAATTTACCATATAACATATTTCAACTTTGCTAAAAAGGAAATAACAAAATGTAAACACTACAACACCTAATACCAGACATTTTTTTCATGGAAACCCAAGATGGGAAAAACCACGGGGAGGGTTAACTCTCAAGTATTATGTAACCGGTTATATAATACATAGGTTGGCTCACTGTTGGTGTGGCTCACTGTTGGTGTGGCTCACTGTCGTTTGGACTCACTGTCCTGATACGAAAGTAGCACTGATGGCTAGATATACAAAATTGAACTGATAGACATGCATCAACATATGCACCGGATATAGTTCTTGGTGTAATACATTTCTTCTCTTTACCGCAACATTCTATATACAGATCGCATATACATAGCATCACATTACACAATATTGCGTATCAAGAATACAAGGTGTACTGGTAATTATATATCAAGCATTGGTATATACAACCTTCCTGTCGGCCAAACATAAAACATATGAATATATTTTTATTTTAGATCTACTGTCGGCTAAACCAAAATGAACTCGATTGGGTGTAGGATAGGTCTGGACTAAACATGCCATGCTCCAAGCCGGTCTTGAAATTCCGCCGATAATCTCACAATCTATATTTGTTGATGAAGCATGTTGGTGATCATGAACACCGATACCGAAAGATACAACAGCGTAACCGTTACCAAAACATATTGACCGATACCGATAACTCCAAATTAGTGACATTAATGACAACCAAAAATGGGAAAGGCCAATAGGAGGTACAAAAACCCCTTTTTCTATAAAATTCATTAATTTTGGAGGTCAAAAAATATTTGGCCAAGGGTTGCAAATTTGCCAAATTCTTGTCCATATAGTTGTATGAAATTCGTATTGGTGTATCGATCTATATTGTATGGCAACTTCATACATGGGGTCGGCATCAATCGACAAAAAAATAGAGAATATTCTCTATCATCAACATAATATTCAACTTCTATGCACTGCCTACGTCACCGTTCTTGTCGACATAAGCCATTGTCATCCTTTGAGCTTAATATTATTTTAGTCAACATTCTTTATTAAAACAATTATTTGTATTTCATTGGTTTAAAAGAATTTTTATGGTCCCAAAGGAGGTCTTGTGGGTAGTTTGTAGGGATTAAGTCTAAGAGCACAAGGAGAAGCACGACTCGCCCACTGCCCCTTTCGCCACCCCGACACTACTCCAAGTGGCGGCATATTTTTTAAAACTAGAGGCACTTATCTTGTAGACATGCGGTCATAGGGGTTAGCTCCCACGGGGGGTTAGCTCCCACGGGGGCTTTATTTGCCCAAAAGCCCTAAAACAAGTGTTTTATTCAAATGAGCATAACTTTCACATAGAGAGACCCATTTTTTGAAAACAAAATATTTTTATAAAGGTGCATCTCTAAGTTTTTCAATGGTGCGGGTGTTTTGCAATTTCTTTTTGTTGTTTTGTGCTTTTTTTCAGGTTGAAGCGATATCTTCTTTTTTCTCCTCTAAGCTCATAAATTTTTCGGTTAAATTCTGAATTTTGCAATTGTTGTGGCATTAGAAAGGTATTTAGGAGCACTACAATTCTATACATACACTTTTTGTAGATCTCTTTCCAAAATTTCAGAATTTCATTTTGAATCCAATTTGGTACTTTTGTATATATTGTTGTAAATTTGCAAAACAATGTGTCTTATCATGAGTAAAGGAGTTATTTGCTTGTATTGTGAGGGGTAATGTGTCATTCCTCTATTGCGTTCTTTGATTTTATCATGGATTTTCCAAAATTTGTACTTCTAACTCCATATAACTATCATGACTGGAAATAGAAAATGGAGGTTTTGTGGTTGAAATTGAAGTTGCAAAGAATCGTACTTGGCACGAATCGAGAATCTGCAGGTGCTACAGAAAGAAGAAAATGGTTTGATTGAAGAGATGAAACTCTTGGTACTCTCATATGTCTATTTCTCCTAATCATAAATATCATGTTGTATCTTGTAAAAAACCTAATGAAATTTCAAATTTGGACTACTTTATAGTGTCACTTTGAAAAGCTAGATCCGATGAGGAAATTTAAAATGGAGAATCAAGTAATAAATCTTGATCCTTCAAATTTTGACCATATCTAGGACTTATTTGTAAAGCTTAATTCTATTGGATTGCAATTGATTGATTGTGGGATCACTAAAGAGGATGAATAATTAATTCTCTCTATTGTTGCTAAGTTAGGTCCTAATTATTCAGTGTTTGTTTTAACATTTTATGCTACTATGAATGCCTTAGGAAGTGCACACAAATTTCGTTCTCTTGATGGTTTTGCAACTCAACTCACAATGGAACAAACCAAGTTGGCACACATGGGCACATTGAAGTCTTCAAAGTCTTCATCTCTTCTTGCAAAAGATCCAAATACAAATGCTTCAAGTGGCAAAGGTTAGAAGTAGAATAAGGATCCTAGGTCTCACAATCAATCTAAGGATTCTTCATCATAGTAGACACTTGAATCCAATCCCTCTTCTAAAGAGGAATTATCTAAAAAGAAGTTGAAATGTGCTCATTGTAAAAGACTAGGAAATAATGAGCATAGGTGTTATGTTAAGAAGAATGATGAACTCCAAAACCTTCAAAAGAACATCCTACTACCCCTCATCAGTGTCTTCCTCTTCTTTTTCGGCATTGCTGCTGACAACATTATTCACACAGTCAAGAACTATAGGAGCTTCACATGGAATTAATAAAATGAAAGGTAAAGCTCTCTTGGCTTCTACATTTCCTGAATATGGGAGATGGCTTCTTGATTCAGGAGCATCTCATCATATGACATCTTCTAAGGATATGCTCTCTTCTTTTGAGATGTTTAATTCACCTAATATATTGATGGGTAACAACACATACATGAAGGTTTATGGGAAAGGTTCTATTGACACGGGGGAAGGAACCTTTAATGATGTACTTTGTGTCCCCTCGTCATTTAATCTCCTTTCTATTTATTGAATTGCTCATAGTGTTGAAGGTAAATCAATTGAGTCCGCTTCTGACTATGTATACATTTGGAACATAGAGACGAGAGATATCATTGTTATTGGGGTGGTTGATCATTCATCTCCTTTTGCATTTTGCTCTTGATGATGATAATGTTCCTTTGAATAATGTACAAACCCTTTCATCAAGGGTGAATACTGTTTTTGAGAAGTTTGGTCACTCAAATCTTGGAGTTTTGGAGGCCAATGTTGAGCATCCTACTCTTCCACCTCCTACTTTAGTTTTGAGAGATTCTCTTCAGTAGGTTGACCAAAGTGTTTTAGATCTTGCTTTGTAGGATGAGTATTTGATAGGTGTTTTAGACTTGTTTCTAGAGTCTCATATTGTAGACTTGGGAGACACACTTGAGGGGCTTTCTCTACTCTTTGATGCCAATTTTTGCACAATTATTATCTCATCTTCAACATCTTTGGATACTAACATTCATGAGTTTTCTTCTTCACTTGATTAGTCACGTTTCATGGTCAAGTTTCAACATGATTAAATTGTGGCTTATTCAAGCTTGGACACTCCTCAATTTTTAGAGGCAAATATTTGGAGACTTCCTCATTTCAGTTGGAAATAGAGTGGCTTCTTCATCAACATTTGGACTTGTTTCTTCCTAAGGGAAGATGTGTTTCTTGCAAGAATGTGATCATCTTTTGTTTTTGGCATACTTCATTGGCATTCGAGCTTCTTCATTATGAGGGAATATCTTGTCTCTCTTTTTCCTTCTAGTGGGGGATTCTTGATTGTATATTAAAAAATGATGTAGTACTTTGGGAATATCATTGTGTCATCCAATCATCATTTTATTTTTATTTTTTTTCCTTTTCTCTCTTTTGGAGAGGGTTTTGTCTCACTAGGTTTTCTCCTTTTCTTTATTTGTGAGAGATTGCATCTGCTTATACATGGATACCTAGCATGGCATTGTAATCGAAACCCGTAATCATCATCAAAATAATATTGCATTGTTAGCATAATAATATACTCCCTAAGTTGCACTAGGGGGGAGAGGGGGGGTGTTGACGTGCATAAGTTTTTGGACTTGTTGGTGTGGTTTTTACGCACATTCAACACATAATAAAATACCAAAGGTACTCTATCCTCTCTTGAACAAAATCTCCAATGTGCTAAACTATGTGATCACAAAGTTGGCTCCAAGGTTCCCAAAATAGGCAATTTTTCTGTTTGGGATAGACTCAATTGGTTTGATGTGTGCTGGTAACCCAAGGGGGACTTGCGTAATTGTTCTAGTATTTTTACTCGATTCCAGGTTTTGCCAGCTTCCTTCAACACTTTTAATTTGAATGATATTTTTTTGAGTTCTCTGGACTTACTTCTACAAAAATGTTTGAAAATAAAATACAAAAGAGGGTTTTAGGAAGATAATTCTAACCCTAAACTAATCCTATGAATTCAAGAGACCAGTACTACAAAGGTGAAATCAAACCTATCTTTACTTTTCCAATTTCAACAACTCCACAAAAACGGTGCAATCTTCTAAGGTACCTAATAGATTTTCTAATCACTCATGTTGACCAACATTTCAAACAATGAACAAAGTAATACGAGTTAAGTTTGTCATTCAAAAGTTCAAGCTAACCTTACACTACAATTGAAAATTATACAATCATAAAACATATGAACTTAACAATTTCACTATAAGCAATACTATCAATCCTTCATTCATCTACTTACAAATTGCAAAATAAATCTATTCCAGTGAGAAACCAAAAACCATGCTAACTTGCAAATGTAGACAAGTGTTCACCCAACTTCAATGAATTTTGTTTATTACTTGAGTATCTTTGCAACAATTTCTCTGGAAATCTCCCTTGCAAAATGAAAAGAGGTCTTAAGCCTTATATAGAGGCTCCAAATACAATGGACAACTCAAATTGATCCAAGATCAACAACCAAGATTATTTAAATTAACCCTAATTAGGGTTTACTAAGCATAATGCAAACAAAATAGAATATTCTCCTTATTATGAGGAGCAAGAATCAATGAGAAAATTAGATGACACCTTATCATCTAACAAACTATCCTCTAGAATTTGATTTCCCTTATCTCTTTCCGTGATGGCCTATTCAATGAATTTGGTTGTCACTAACTCGAGCTCCTCCATTGTGACACTTGACAAGACATCATGCTGAAGTTCCATCACATCCAAACCTTTTGCACATGCATCAAGATATTTTCCCAATCAAATTCTTGTTTCTGGAGATTGCCCATGAAGACCCTGAGGGAAAGAAAATCATCCTATTTATTTCTCTTGACGGACTCTAGCTCTAAAAAATAAATAACTTTTAACTTCTCCTTCAGCTCTTCTAAATTCAAATCACCTGCAGTAGTAGCCTCTTGGCCCAATAGTTTCTCAATTGCCATTAGGATCTTTAGTTGTATTTCCTTGATTGATCCTTCCATCTCCAAGCAATCCTTCTTTGCTTGGTTAAATGTTGATTTCATCATTATTAAAGAACAATACCAATGATTGAAATTGTATGTCTCCTTCAATCACCCCTTCCTGGATCAAAGGTGGTGTGGGAATTCTTTTCAATGCTTTAAGTCAAGGAATTGTCTTGTCTTGAACTATTTGGAAACCTCCCCACATTTCCTCTATACTTTGTATTCGTGATGCAGTCAAGGATAGAGAATCCCCAAAGGAGATGTCAAATTCTTGCAGCAATTATCTACACAGTGGAAATCAACAAGATACAATCAACAACAACATGATTTGCATCCAAACAACAAGTTTTATTAATCAGAATTTCTTTATACATGCCAGGTTGTAAGGCCTTCCCGGTTTAGGCCAAGTACAAAGAAAACCTAACAGCAAAACCCCAACTCAGACCTATTCCTAGATCTTCGTTAAGTGTCAGAGCAATCCTCTAGCAGCTTCTCTGCTATTCAGCCCTTCACCAGACTTCTTCCTTCTTATTTCCTCCCCCCAAATAACTGCAAGCCCTAAATTTATACACAAACACAAATAGGTCGGCCTCAACCAACTTT
This sequence comes from Thuja plicata, assembly GCA_018584345.1. Taxonomy (NCBI): domain Eukaryota; kingdom Viridiplantae; phylum Streptophyta; class Pinopsida; order Cupressales; family Cupressaceae; genus Thuja; species Thuja plicata. Next base: position 449,755 of record MU225917.1, read on the forward strand.
ACATATCCCAAGAAAGAAACGTGTTAGACCTGGTCGGCCTTAACCCAAATTAAATACAACATTTAATTTGTTTCTCGAGGACCTATCTAACAAATCAATTTGGCCACACAGATCCACATGGGAAATCACGTCATTCATCACCAACGATCAAAACAACGACCGCAACCTCGATCAATCAATTGATTGACTCCAAGAAGCAGTGTCATGAAGAACACCAACTGATAGAGAAATCAGCAATATCTCACAAAATACTCTACCAAAAGAAGTGCTATCAAAGACATAACATCTATGAAAAATAAGGAACAAACCCTTTTGACCACTCCTGTCCAAAATTTCTACAGACCAACCGCTCACCAAATCTCAGAAAACTGCCTGGAACCATAACTCCTCCATACATCCAGTCACATAATGCAACATAACCCGAGCACGGTAACTCCAAACGAGTTGCTATCATAGGACAAGCTTCCTAATGACCCCATGAACAACATATCATGACCACACCTTCTGAAGATCCACAGAACTTCACTGAGCCAACAATCACCCAACCAGTGACCAAGAACAACAAACAAACATAAAAACTTGTAACAAGAGTCCACCATAACACCGATTGTTTTTGGATGATGCAAGATTACCAAGGACCCAAGATGCTCCTTCATCAGAAACCTGGGGTACGAAAAGATTTTCCATGAGAACAAGTCATGAAAATCCCGAAGAACAAGGGATAGTAATCCCATACTCGCTCTTCCTCCACAAACCTTCCTCATCTGCAACTTGCACTGCCTTCCTCCTATCATCAACCAGGTTCAGCAAATGATTCAGGTCCAACTCACCGTCATGTCCAACCTTAAATTCATCCTTCAAGTCTGCGCTCAACTCATATCTTCTGCAAAGACTCAGATTCTTCGCCTTGTTCTCCTTATCCACCAAAGGAATCAATCTACACCTCTTACCATCCTTGCTAATGGTAAAGACATTCTGTCTACCTGTCTACAGTCATGAACAACCTCTTTGTCATACTGCCAAGGTCTACCAAGTAAAACATGACATGCACTCATGACCACAATGTCACATAATACATCCCTATAAGAACCAATGCAAAAATTCACCATGCACTGTTCCCTTATTTCCACCATATGATCATCATGCAACCAACCAACCTTATAAAGTCTTGGATATCCAAGTCTTTTCAAACCAAGCTTCTGCACCATCTCTTCAGAAACTAAGTTATCAGTACTTCCACCATCTACAATCACATCACAACACTTACCACCAACCTTGCATCTGGTCTTGAATAAACTCTTCCCATGATAAGGTTATGCATCCTTATTCACCATCAACCTTCGGAGCATAAGAGTTTCCCCTTCCATGACCTCATTCCTAAAACCGGTGATCTCATGCCTAATCTCAGCTTGGAGATCTTCCTTCATTTGCTCCATCAACCTAGGGCTCATTCTTGGCGACATCCTTCCAGATCTTAGGTGTAATGCCTCCAATCGGCGATCTGATTCACCAAAGATAATACCCCAACCCTTGTAAAACCTTAGTTCTCAAGAAAAACTCAACAAGTAGTAACAAATCTTCCTACCGGCCACCTTGTGCAACTCCTTCGCTGATGCGAGTCAGATCCAACCTCTGCCACCTCACAACAACACCACAAGATCACCACAAGTCCAAAATTCAGATCGGTAGCCACCACAACAAGATCAAACTAGCTCAGATACCATCTGATGCAGTCAAGGACATAGAATCCCCAAAGGCGATGTCAAATCCTTGCAACAGTTATCTACATAGCGAAAATCAACAAGATATAATCAACAACATGATTTGCATCCAAACAACAAGTTTTATTAATCAAAATTTCTTTATACATGTCGGGCTGTAAGGCCTTCCCAATTTAGGCCAAGTATAAAGAAAACCTAACAACAAAACCCCAACTCAGACCTATTCCTAGATCTTCCTGAGTCTTAGAGCAATCCTCTAGCAGCTTCTTTGCTATTCAGCCCTTCACCAGACTTCTTCCTTCTTATTTCTTCCCCCCAAATAATTGCAAGCCCTAAATTTATACACAAACACGAATAGGTCGGCCTCAACCAACTTTACATACAAAGAAAAGATAACAACAAAACCCCAACTCAGACCTATTCCTAGATCTTCCTAAGTCTTAGAGCAATCCTCTAGCAACTTCTCTGCTATTCAGCCCTTCACCAGACTTCTTCCTTCTTATTTCTTCCCCCAAAATAATTGCAAGCCCTAAATTTATACACAAACACAAATAGGTCGGCCTCAACCAACTTTACATATCCCAAGAAACGTGTTAGACCCAGTCGATCTTAACCCAAATTAAATACAACACTTAGTTCATTTCTCGAGGACCTATCTAACAAATCAAGTAGGCCACACATAGATCCACATAGGAAATCATGCCATTCATCACTAACGATCAATACAACAACCGCAACCTTGATCAATCAACGGGTTAACTCCAAGAACCAGTGTCATGAAGAAGAACAACAACCGACAGAGAAATCAACAGTATCTCACAAAATATTCCACCAAAAGAAGCGCTATTATAGACATAGCATCTATGAACAATAAGGAACAAACCTTTTTGACTGCTCTTGTCCAAAATTTCTACAGATCGACTGCTCACCAAATCTCAGAAAACTGCCTGGAACCAGCACTCCTCCATACATCCAGTCACAGAATGCAACATAACTCGAGCACAGTAACTCCAAACGAGTGGCTATCATAGGACAAGCTTCCTAATGACCCCATGAACAACATATCATGACCACACCTTTTGAAGATCCACACAACTTCACCGAGCCAACAATCACCCAACCGGTGACCAAGAGCAACAAACAAACATAAAAGATGGTAACAAGAGTCCAGAACACTGATTGTTTTTGGATGATGCAAGATTACCAAGGACCCAAGATTCTCCTGCATTAATTCGGCTCATAAGAAACATTCTTTTGTCATATATTTGGACGAATTATGTTAGAAACTTTTTTGCTTGCTCTGAAATACCTGCAATCCATTCCTTTACTTCCTGATTTGTACTCTTCATTGCTTCATAACTATTAAATGAATCCCGAGGAATGGGAATTGGTGGGGCAAATGCATCATTCTCTTGCCTTATTGGATTCATCAATCTTTGTATGTACTCCTTCAATCTCATGTTTTCCAATTCCAACATGTCCTTCTCTTCAACTCTATCTAGCCTTGCTTCAATTGGCTTTGTGGTATTATTAAGATCCTGAAATTCCTACTTCTTTGTTGATGACTCAAGATCAAGTGTTGTGACTTCATATTCCATTAGAGTAGTTTCTTCTCTAGACTTGTCAACCATTGGAACTACTACTTGCAAGAAGTGTCATCCTGAACTGAAGTGTTCTGTTTGCATATTTATGTGTTGCAAGTTTTAATAGCATTCATAATGCTTTGATATTCATAAATGAAAACTAAAAATGTGATGATTTGATTGACAAACAATAACCATTATTCAAACAATATGTTGTTATAACAGAGATATTTTCTCTTACATAAAATTGATATACAAATCAATAAGCTAATCATGCCTAGGAAAACATATAACTTTTTGACATCAAAATGCAGCCGTATAAATTGAAACATCCATTATTGATGCCATAGAAGGAACAACAGTCTACTGTGATGTCTGTGCCAAGGAATGAAGCATCAATGATTCGGGAGAATTTCTTAGCCTTCTTTTGCTCTTTAGCTTTACCAATCCGTGCTAGAAAATCATCAAGTCCTCAATTGGCTGGACTTCTTCTATTGCCTTCTTCTCCATGCCGCTATTTAACCAATCAGGCATTGTGGATCTAGTTCCAGTCCATCCTCAAGTTGTCCATCATCACTAATTCCCCTCAAGGCTGAAATGATCTCTTTATCTACTTCCTCATCAAGATTGGGGACATTGGATTCCCCCAAATCCTGCCCTAAGATAGCAATTTTGTTTTAGATCCTCGTCCTAATTCATTCTCTGCGTTTGAAGTATCATGCATATCAATTTCCCTGATAGATGAAGTGCTCATGGTGGAATGATTAGTATTTGACTTTTGTTTCTTACACCTTGATCCCTCACTAGCAACCTCCTCACCCTTAATATCTCTTTCTTGGGAACTGTTGTGAGATTTTCACACCATTTCCCCATTGCAAATGGGGACTTGTTGATGTGTGTTTTATGACCCACCAACAATAGAACAAAATTTTGAGATACCTTATCCTCTTGATCAAAATCGTTTGTATGCTGAGATTGCGAAAGATCATACAATAGATTCCAAGGTTCCTTTTATGTCAGTTCTTGACCGTGGATAAGCTCGATGGTAAATGTGATATGTTGTTTATCACGAGGGGCCTTATGTTTGTGTTACTCAAGTTGATTTCAGATGATACTAGATTTGGGAGCTATCGAGAGATATTGCAATAGATTACATTTTTTTTTATGTTTTGCAAAAATGCAGAAAGCAAAGAGGTAGAAGGTTTAAGAATTCTATTCTACTCCTAAGGGTAATGATATCAATAAATATTGCTTTGATGGACAAATTCCAAAATAGCCAAGTTTTGCTTTGCCAAGATTAACTACAACTCTGTAAGAACTTGTGCAATCTTTAGTGGGTTATGCAAATGATTTTCATATCACAATGAACACCATCAAATGTTCAATGCACATTGAATGATAGAAGTTAAGCATCCATAAAAGTGAGGGCTCAGCCTAACTTTACACAACTTACAATCAACAAACCATTAAAAGTATGAGTCATGGAATTCATCAAACATAATTACATTCTCCATTGAAATGAAAACACTTCATCTAGCAAATCTAATCTAAATGAGGGAACAATGAAACCATGCAAGCACCAAAACACTTCAAGCAATCACCTTGAAACCAACAATGAAAACTCTATTATTTTGGTAGCTCTTAGCAACAATCTGAAAATTCGTTGCGTATAAATGAGAAATGAGGCCTTTATATAGGTCCCCGATTACAATGAGTGGCCCAGATCGAAACTAAACCGATGACCCAGATTGTGCCACCTCAACCCTAATTAGGGCTAAGGCATGAAGAGACAATCTACATTTAATTCACAGGTCCACACGAACTAACCAGAAGAAAGACCACCTTCTTAGTGGGTAATAAATGTCCACTATGCATGCCCATTCAGCAAAATGAATGCCCACTATGCATTAAATGCTTAGTCTTCCCAGAATAACCTGTCATTTATTCCTTTCCTTCAACGTAGAGAATCTGGACATGTCAACCTAGGAAGGTGATTGAGCGCCATTCTTGTTGACTATTATGTCATTGCTGAAGTCTTTCATACATGAATTAGATCTCAGGAAGTTGAATATTTGGAATCAGAACTCTTCCTCGTTGTTTTTTCCTGACTGGGGATCTTTGGATTTTCCATAAGAACTTCAAGGTATTGCACTCTTCCTTTTTCATTTATACTTGAATTTTTACCTTCGAATCTTGAACGTCTTGAACTGGATCGCTCGAAACTTGGATATCTTCAACACTGGAACTGGAATTCAAGAACTTGATTGTCGTCCTTGATCATGTGGAATTGGAATTCTTCCTCTTGAAAAATGAAATAATCGACACAAGAATCCCATAAAAATTCTTGCAAATTTTCTCTCTTCAAAAAATCCTTCTCTTTCTATCATTCTCACTTCAAAACTTTGCTTTTCTTGAATACTCCAAAATCTTTCATCATTTAGTTTTGTCCATAGGTGCATTCTCAAATCGGTTGGAATTTGAATACTTGAGCAATTAAATCATTTATGATGTTTTAAATATTGAATGTTAATTCTTTTCCAAAATGATTCCAAAAAAAGCAATTTATTTTCCATTTTGCCACTTTCAAAGTTTTTTACTGCTCTTTTATTTTTTTAAAATTTATTAATTAAATATTAAATAAAACTCAATATTTAATTAACTTTCATTTGATTTCCAAAAACCGATTTATTTTCAATCTTGACTTGAATTTTGCAATTGACGAAGCCTTTATTATTTGCAAGAATCCCGTGTAACTTGAATTCCTTGTTGTAACTTAATTCATGAACTTGAGCGTGACTAAAATTTCTTTGTCTCCAATGTTTCTCAACACCATTTCGAACATATCTTTGGTGAAAAAAAATTCCTTATCAAAATACTTTATTCCAACACTATCATCTCCCCCATTTGGAATATTAATTACCTTGCCCCAATGAGTAATTCACAAATTTATTAGCAAATTTATATTAGAAGGGGCACTTCCTTTTATATTTCGTATTGCTCCTTGATTTTGATGGAATTGTGCTCTAGGCACACATAAGCCTTTGCCGTGGATTGCCCCTTTCTGACCATGTTGGAAATGCGCCTAGAGCACAATTTGACTTAACTCTGGATGACAAAACTTAACTCGTTATTAATAATTCATTTTTATTAATGTAAACCTACTCAGTTTTTAACAAAATATAATAACAAAATTAGTTTTCTAAAATATAATTTGCTCATACAAATCACCTGACAAATTTTTCAAAAATATTTATTTGAGATTGCAAAGTTGGATATGGGTGGCCTATATGATCATTTTTTTCTCAAATATTTATTTGCAATTATAAAGTTTTAAAATGATATATACAATATAATTTCATATTTATATTATTTTATGCTATATATTATATTATTTTAAATTAAATATTTTACTTATATTAAATTATATTTATTATAACATAATTATATTCTATTTTATAATTATATTTATATCAATATTAAACTAATTATTCTAATATGAAAGTTCAAATTTATCACAAAATTTAAACGACATGCCAACATTTTGGCAAAAACTCCGCTGCTCTGCGGCCTTGTTAAACATTCTTTCATTATGTTGATTTCGCGCCCTGGGCGTGTTAGAGGCTCCACTGTGGAGTTTTCCTTTTGGAGAATTCCATGACTATGTTGAAATGCGCTCAAGCGCATTTTGGGTTGTGTCGTGGATTTTCCCTCGTTCAATATTCCTTGAGTAATGGACATATGCGTCGGGCGCGTTTTGTCTTTCATCCTGGACTGTCTTTTTTACATTCCTCCATCCACTGCAATGTGCGCTCTGGGCGCGTATTAGTACACCCCACGGATACTTCCTCTTCACCACATTCCTTTGACACATGAGTTTTGCGCTGGGCGCATTTGAGGTAATGTGGAGGATTTCTTTTTATTCAACATCCTCAGACTTTCGTTTTGCCGCTTTGGAGTTGCGCCCAACGTGATCTCAACTCCACTGAGGACTTGCTTCTCCGTGAAAGCCCTTATGCATGCATTTTATCTTCTGAGATAAGATTTTATTAATAACTTTCCTCTGCTCGTGGAATATGCACTCGAGTGTATCCGAGCCTTGAGACGGATGGTGTCGTTATGCAATCAGGGCACTGATGAATTCATTACCACTTACGAAGCCTACCTCTGCCTCTTCGATGACTTTCTTCCTTGGCGGACATGCCAGTCGATGACACTTTGTGCGTAGCTGTGCATTTGTATGGGATTTGACCTGTTTTGGATGTGATTTGCCATATTCGAATTGGATTTCATCAGACCTTTTCAACCCTCCCGTTGATCGATTTCAGGATCTTTGTCGAGCATTTCAGAGATATGGAACTTAGTAATGGCCGCCTCTGAAAAGTATTCTGGATGAGGATATACAAACATGAATACAAAGTCCTGATGCCTGCTCTCTTATTTTGTGCATGCGTATCTCTGACCTAGTCTTCCAACGTTTCCTGTGTATTCTTTACTTGCAATACTCCTGGGCGCAAATCCAAATAATGGAAGAATTTCGAACTCTCATTTACCTTCATGGAACTTGTGTTTTAACGTTATTGGGCATATATATACAACAAAATAGAGGACTTCCATCAACTACGCTTGAATGTTTGATGGGCACCTTCAGGACTTGGAGGTAGGATTTTATCTCTTTATTTCTCAGTTGTATTCCTTGTGTAATAACTAAATTGAGCAGTAAGGAATTATTTCTTTCACCAAAAATCCCAAACTTTATAAGCTTTTCCTCAAAACTAATGAAACAGTACTGTTGGGCGTGGATTTAATTCAGAGTAGGATTTTGATGCTTAGAATGAAACCTCTTACCACATAGATTTGATGTTTGTGGGAGTGCATTAGATTCTTTGATACATTTCGCAATTTCCAGACTTTTCAGTGACTTCATGCCTTTGAGAGCAAAAGAGGCTTTGACTTATATTTTGCTTTTCAAACTTTCTCTTGGTGCTAAGTTTGGTCAACAGTTCACTTTGGATAAATGTTGGGTCACTTTAATGGGCGATGTGTGAATAGGTCACAACAAGACCCCCTCTTTTCACTTGGCAGTAGGATAGTTGTCTCATGTAGTCTTAGTTCAGTGACAATTTTCAAGTCTCCGAGTCTAAAAGTCAAGTTTGAGCAACATTGGTGCGCTAGGGAGTCAAGTCAGGGATACAAGTGAGAGTTGGGCTAGTCAAAGATAAGGAATTAAAAGTCAGGAAATTTGTGAAGAAATGAATTTACCAGAGTGTAAAAGGATGGAGTGAAAGATGCAAAGCGAGAAGAGATGAAGTTTTAACCTGAAAAAGAATACTGATGGAAGCATGCCAATTCCTGAAATTTGGCCGAGTCTGAAATTTTTTAGAATTTTCCAAGATCTAGTATCTTCATTATAACTCCTATGAATCTAAAACCACTCTCAAACATCCTAACAGTATGTACATCAAATATAACTTAAAGTATAAGAAATTATAATTTCTTATACTTAAAATGTTTATACTTAAAATGTTATATTTTATGTTCCACTCTGCCACTTGAGCCTCTTAATTCCACTTGCCACTTGAAGCTCTTAATTCTGCTTGCCACGTAGAGGTTGGATTTCCACATGGTATTGCCACATGATGCCTTCAAATCCACACTTGCCACATAAGCTTGAATTTCCACAAGCAACTTGACGCATAAGCATGAAAGCTCTGAAAATGTCATTGGGGCTTGCCACATGAAGCAAGAAGTTCTGAATTAAAGTGGTAAGGAGTACCACCAAAGATGGATGATTCTGAAAATCTTATGACCCAATGGGGCTTAACTTTCCAAAATTGATACAAATGTCTGCCCAATGGAAGAAAATTCTGAATGATCATCATGATATTTGGCCCAGTAGGCATGATCAAGTTCTGCCCCATAAAAGCTAATATCTCTGAAATTCTCACTATGATCACATAATTCTGATTTGGTATAACCGGGGATCTGCCAAATGCTTGATGAATTGTCACAAATGATTGATAATTCTGCCCAACCTCAAGTTGAAAGTTCAGGAAGAGCTTATGATCCGCCCAATTTGAGTTTGAATTCGGAAGTGGGTTTGTTTGATTTCGCCCCACAAGGCCAAGGAACCCGAAAGTCCACCGGAGGTTCGCCCAATGGAGATAAACTTCCGAACCTGATCTAAAGCTTTGCCCAATCTAATGCTAAATGCCAAAAATGCTGATAAATGTTCTCCCAATAATGCCAGGAAATTTAAAAAATCAGGTGGTGGATTCGCCTATTAAGCCTTGGATTTTCAAATTGATCGAGGATCTTAGCCCAATCAAGTTGAAATTTTTGAAAGCCTTGCATTTTTGCCCAATAGAGCTTAAATCTCCGAAATTGTCTAAGTCTGGCCCTATCACACCACGATCTCCGATCTGGTCAGATGACATAAAAATTTCGAATAGAAAATGTTGTATATGAGGTCGGCCTGAAGAAAAAATTTGAAATCATTAAGTGATGGGGGGTTGGCCTTTGAAAAAATTTGAAATCGTTAAATGGTGGGAGGTGAACGTTTGAGGGTTTGAATTTAATTAACAAAGGCCACGAATTTAATTATAGGGGGCCTCGAATTTAACCCCAAGAGCCATGAATTAATGAAGGGGCATGAACTTAATACCCAAGGGCCACGAAATTTAATCGGAGGACGCATGAATTTAAGATGAAGAGCTGTGAATTTAATGAGGAGGTGTTTTAATTTAATTAATTTTGTCTCTCCAAAGCCAAGTTGGCCTCCTTGGAGGGGCATGCCTTTTAAGCACCAAAAGGTATATAAGTTGGGTGTTGAATCCAATTCAACACCCAACTCAAATCAATTCTCCAATAAGCAGATCGTACATACAGAGCAGGGCGAAATTATTCTACAGCAGCACTAAAATTCTTAGAAATTCGAACCTTGAGGGCGTTTATTTGGAGGTGAGTCTGAGGTACTCACAAACCTGGGCGACTTGGATGATATATACATATGATCCAACAACAATTGGGCCTGTTTAAGTTTGAACCATTGGCAAACCTGAGTTTGTTTTAGACTCAGAACCTGATCATCAACAGCAAGTTACACAGTGGCAATCTGAATTTGGAGATAATATTATAAGCAACTGAAATCAAACTCAAAATATTTCCAAGGCTTGGACAAACTGAAAAGAGCCAGGTTCAGGTTCGACACATATACCAGACACTTTAGGGGGTTGAATTAGTTCAGACTTAAGTCCAGACTCAGAAATTCTCATCAGCAGCAAGGTGAAGTGGATTTGTTTTGTTAAATTCAAGGTGATGAGGGGGTTTTATATGCACTTTAAGATTTCAAATTTGAAAGTATGGAAATGGAGTGGCAATGGTCAAGTATTTCAGCTTAAGCTAATCAATGGCATTAAGGGGGCACCGAGGCTTGGTTAAGGACAACTTAGTTTGATTGGCAAAGGTTCGGAAAATATGGTAAACTCTTTAAGTTCACTTTTCCACATCAAGTGGTGGAATCCTCCTTGTCATGCGCCACTTTGCCACATGAAGCGGTGGAATCCACCCTCTCATGTGGCAATCTTTGACACGTGAAGCCTTCAATCCCACCATACCACATCAAGTTCTCAAATTCAGCCTACCCTATTAAGACTTCAAATGCAAATGGCCATCAACATTTATAGAGCATGTCTCTAATGGTTATGCTAAATTGTCAAGTCTAAGTTATCAAGTTCAAGTTTGGCATGCTGATGTGAAAATGAAAGTTTGATTTGATCCCTATGCTGAAGGTTGCCAAATCAAGTTGATACTTGGGTATAAAATTCTGATTTTGTGTTGTCGTAAAGATCTGATTGGCTAAGTTATCCTTGCTTCATTGAGGCCTGATGTGCTGACTTTGATAATGCCTGGCCATATGAACTGGTTGAATCCACTCCCTCAAGTGGCATTTTGACACATCAAAGAGTGGAACCCACTTCCCCATGTAGCAAGCCTTGGTGCAACAGCTACTCAAATCTGATGTATAACTTAGTCATACAAATTGTTTAAGTTGAATTGCCATAAGGAAGAAATGAAGATCAATATGTTATTTAGCTCTTTGAATATGATTTCGAATGCTATATGAAAGTTGGAGTTTTTTGAATTCAGGCTGCCACATCAAAGAGTGGAATCCACTTCTTCATGTGGCAAGTTGACAGATCAAAGAGTGGAATCCACTTCCTCATAATTCTGACCTGTGATGAATCATTTGGAAACTCAACAAACATGGCCAACAAACCATCATTACATGAGGATTGAACTTAACTAGATGAAAATGAAAATTTGGTATTGTATTCATATGCTTTACCATTAGATTTTCATTTGCATATTAGACTTCAGGATGAAATGGAGAAGTTCTAAGGTAAAATATTGAAAGATTGTTCATGAGTAGCCTTGGTTTTGAATTTAATTTCTTGTTATCCAATTTTCAATCTAAAAAAAAAAGAATTTCAGATTCAGTACTTAATGGATGATGATGTATGTGGGTTGAAGATGCTTGGAGAGCGAAGGGCTATGGCAAGATTATGTTTGAGGCCTTCAAACAGAGATTAACAAGTTGCAAGATGTTCATCAAGGAGATAAGCATGATGGTGTTCAAGATTGAGGTTCGAAATGAAGATGCAAACCCAAGTTCGAGTACAAAAGAAGATCAAGGTCAAGCCATCAAGACTTCAAATACAAGTGCAAATTAGTGAACGTGATAATAGGAAGGTTTCAAGCCCAAGCTAGTACAAGCATGTCGATGAAGAGATTTCAAGATCAAGACATCAAGATTTCAAGTACAAGTGCGAGTTCAAACAAATGCAGTGAGAGGATTTCCAAGGGTGGAGAAGACTACATGAAGATGAAACAATTTGAGAATAGGGGCCATCACAATTGAAGGCTTGACAATGTTGAAATATTTTCTCATCACCAAGAGGTATTTATTAAGCCTATAAGATAAGCATAATGAGGTAGCGGCCCATTTCTCCAACCAATCACATCACACCAAGTGTCCCAGTGGGAGAGCTCAACAATATTATGTCCAGATTCATTGAATTTTCCCAAAGGGAAAAGTCAAAGAAAATTATCTTCTGAAGGAAGATTCGTTGTAAGCCCATGTGGCATTTTATTATTGGCTCATTGATTGGTGGCTTCTTCTATAAGCTTCTACCTAACATATTTTCTCATTGCCTATCAAAGCATTGTAATTTTATTATTGGCCCACAAGGTGGTGCTCTTTCGTAATTGGGTGGGCATTTAATAATTGTTAGTGGTGGTTATGAAACCCTAATTAGGGTTGTGTTCGATTAATCTTGCCCTTTGATTTCAAATCAATCTTGGCCACTCATTGTACTGAGGATTACTATAAAAGGCCAAGGCCTCCTCATTTGTAACTCATGAGATGAGATTAGATTAGATTAGCTAAGAGGAGAGACTTGGAGAAATTGTTGCCATTATGCTATCAAAGTAACTGCTAATTCATTGTTGGTCTTCATGGTGGATTACTTGTATTGCTTTGGAGTATTGCATGGTTTCTACATTTTCTCACTTAAAGTAGAATTTCATTTCATGTTGATTAAAAGTAGTGCTTAGTTGGATGGAAGATATTGTGGATGCATCTTTGGTTAACTCGCTTAGGCCAAACCACTAGTTGCTTGCTGATTATAAGTACGTCTTGCGTGGTCGAATGACATAATTATGGGCTTTACTTCGATTATTGCTTGCACATTGATATGCATCGATGGATGGTGTTGATTTAATGATAATAGTTTGAACATCTTACATCTACCTTAGGAGATCACACTAGCTTGGTTGATGTCGATGGCTAAACTAAGTGTAGTAGAGTTACAAAGGCATCCATCATCTCCTGCATTTTAGGAGTAGAATAGCTTTCTAAATCCTTTCCTTTGCAGTTTGTATGGTTGGAAGTGTTTGAAGTAGATAGCCATTGAATGAACAACATGTCCCTTTGTGATACCCAACATATCACATCATTATAACTAAGTTAAGTCCACAATAAGAAGGAACCTTAGGGTTGTCTCACTTGGTCACACAATCTATATACATTGTTTAGCATATGAGCATCCTTATTCAAGAGAGAGTTGGAGGTTTGGTGTTTCATCTCGGAATACTAAGTATTTGATTATGCATGTTGTAGTGGCATAAAACTCACATCAACAGGAACCTCTAACATGTCCTCCTTCTTAGAAACCTACAATTCCTTATCACTATTCACTTGTTCATTACTTTTCATCATTTTGTCCTCTCTTTGGAAGAAGATTCTTCATCCTCCATTTTCCCATATGTCAAAGGAACACCTTGCTTCCTTAACTTGTTAATCTGTTGGTCTACCCATTCCCTTGAATAATCAATCACTTCTTTCATCAGTATGTTTAAGTTTGTCATTTCAGGTTGTGCCCAACTTGGTGCCGGAATAGGTCTATCTTTCTCTTGCTCATATAGAGGATGTATGTGGTGTTGGTTCCCAAAACAACAGATTGGAAATCCTAGATTGCTTCAATCGATCTTGGCCAACAAACGGGAATAATCTAATTCCCCTGCACTTTAGGCTTCACTAAACCTAGGTGGGTAAACCCTCACCCCAAACACAAAGGTGTTTTTCTATAGCGAATTTACAATTCCTTGATTTCTCAGGATGGCAAATGTTCCTTGAGATTAATCAGAATAAGAATGTTTAATTCTTACTTGTGTTTGAATGTTTTGTAACAATTGAATAGTGTGTAAGAAAATGCTTTAGATATGAGATAATAAACTGGTAACTTCAAACACACAAAGATGAAATGAAAGAACTTCAATGCTCATGCAAATGTAAAAAACCTTCTTTGAGGAAATACACAGGCCAATCCCTTATCCAACTAATTAGGCAGAATGTAGTCAAGCTTTGTTTGAATTATCATGTACACCTTACAATTCAACTTCCGATCCCCTCCCCCATGACATTAAGGATAAAGTGGTTATAATATTTATTTTAGTCTAAATGAATTTAATTCCTTGGCAGGAAACGAATTAGACAAGGAATTGTATAGATGAGAGATTCGTATACAACCCTTGATACTCAAAAACCAATATTTAACATTTCAATTCTCCGACATCTAACAGTAAAGAATAAATTCTTGAAACTGAAAATGCAAAGGACCAATCCAATAAAAAACAATGAACTTACTTCCTCAATCTTGGACAGAAAACATGTTTTCTTTGTATTAATAAAAAAAGTGAATACAGTTGATTTGCATATCGGTTGCAGTCACTATCCAAGTAGCTTCAAAAATGATAGTATAGTAAAAATGATATATTACAATGTGATTCTTTTTTATGATTACATTTTATACCACATATATATGTGGTTGAATAGTTTTCATAACCCTTTAGGGTGAAAAGACATCATTCTTCATTAAAATTTAGAAAACTCTTTTGAGAAAAAACTAATCAACTAATTAGTTGATGACTATCTATCTTTTGGATTTTGGCTTGGTCGGAAACCCAAAACAGATTGTACGAACATAAGAATTTGACTGGAGATAGGAAATTTGATTTTCCGAACTGGGCTTGTTTTATATTTTTAAAATTTCGATCTGTTTCCTTCTTTGTTGACTTCATCTTTACAGAAGGTCGAAATTACAGCATCTCTGAAATCTTTGCTCACATAATTTTGATTGTTCCTGTCAAAAACCTTCCTTACTCATTCCAAATTACTTTGATCTCTTAGCTCTAGTCCTTTCACATCCCAGCTCCAAATAATCTAGCAAATATTTTCACCATTTCGCAACTCTCTAATATGTCCTTTGCGAAATAGCGAAAAATTGTTGTTCCGCTATCCCTTTTAATGTTACCCGCGAAATAACGAAAAATCACTATTTCGTTGCCTTTGTTTCCTGTCTTTGCGCCAATGCGAAATTTCGCCATTTCGCAGCTACCGACTTCATGACCTGGGAAATAGTGAAAATGGTTCCTTTTGAATGTTTCCAAAGTGATTTCACATTTTGACCTCTTCAATATGCCTTCATATTTGATTTCTAGATAGTCTTTATGCTTTAAGATGCAAAATTTCAAAAATGACTCAACATGTGGTTTCCTTTGTCTTGTACTTGATCGGGGATTGAAAAGAGATTGCACTTTCTCATGAATCCTAGGGACATCCTTGACCACATCTTCCTTCTAACTCCAAATTCATCAATAAGGTTAGCCCACTAGTCCTCTAGATCAATTCTATGCTTGTACTTTTTTCCTTCAGTTGTGGAGATCTTATGAAAAAGATCAAAATGTGTTCTAGATTTGTATGTTCCGAGTTGATAGAATTGCAATTCTATATTGGTTGTTTCTACTATCAAGGCTGTAGGGCATATCTCTAACATCTTCCGAAGTGTGATAAGGAAGTTTACACCAGGCCTATGTTTTTCCTTTTGGATGTAGTCAAACTTGGACAATTGTCTCACTACCTCAAGTAATACCAATTTTTCAGCTGGGTACTGTTGATGTGAGTTTTCTGACCACCTTAAAGTGCAAGATAGGATACAAGGTATCCAATCCTCTCTTGAACAAGGAAGCTTTAAGTGCTAAACAATGTAACAATATTGTGTGATCAAGTAACGCAACCCCAAGGTTTACACTGCTTACTTGCAAGTTTGGTGTTGGACACAACTCAATTTTATGATGTGATTTGTTGATAATCACTTGGGGACTCACGTTAGCCTTTTGTGGAGGATCTATCAAATTTCTAAGTGCAAATGATTTGGCAATTTGAGTGCATCACTTACTTCTAACAATAATTTGAAATAAAGTACAAATGGGATGTGAGTTTAGGAATCTAAGCTACTTCTAATTCTAATCCTACTAATGCAAGGGACTATTGAAGGTGGGGTGAAACTAAACCAGTCCTTGCTTCGCCAAATCAACTATGCTAAGGAGGGTACTATCTTCTTAGGGTGCATGTATGATTTTCAAATTACTTATGCTCATCAAAACCCATCGACTATGCAAATCAATGAACATCAAAGAATTGAAGTGAAGTGCTTGCAATGGGGTTCATACCAACCTTACACTGTTACTTGCAATCAACAAGTACCAAAAGGTCTGAACACAAGTTTCACCATGATTCACTGACAACAATATCTTTCATTATATTCTCAACCACTTAACTTCAACTATTTCTAACTTCTATTTAGCATAAGCAAATTATTCTATTCTAAGTGAAAAATGTGGAAACCATGCAACACTCCAAAACATCACAAGTATTCACCATGAAGTCAACAATGAAATTGGAATAATTTTGGCAGCAATTTCTCCAAGTTTCTCCATACAATTGATTTGAGCAAGCCTTAAAATTTCTAAGTGCAAATGATTTGGCAATTTGAGTGCATCACTTACTTCTAACAATAATTTGAAATAAAGTACAAATGGGATGTGAGTTTAGGAATCTAAGCTACTTCTAATTCTAATCCTACTAATGCAAGAGACTATTGAAGGTGGGGTGAAACTAAACCAGTCCCTGCTTCGCCAAATCAACTATGCTAAGGAGGGTACTATCTTCTTAGGGTGTATGCATGATTTTCAAATTACTTATGCTCATCAAAACCCATAGACTATGCAAATCAATGAACATCAAACAATTGAAGTGAAGAGCTTGCAATGGGGTTCATAGCAACCTTACACTGTTACTTGCAATCAACAAGTACCAAAAGGTATGAACACAAGTTTCACCATGATTCACCAACAACAATATCTTTCATTATATTCTCAACCACTTAACTTCAACTACTTCTAACTTCTATTTAGCATAAGCAAATTCTATTCTAAGTGAAAAATGTGGAAACCATGCAACCCTCCAAAACATCACAAGTATTCACCATGAAGTCAACAATGAAATTAGAATAATTGGCAGCAATTTCTCCAAGTTTCTCCATACAATTGATTTGAGCAAGCCTTATCTAGAGGTCTCAAGTACAATGAATGGCTCAAATTGATCCAAGATCAACGACCTGGATTAATCCCAATAACCCTAATTACAATTCGTTACAACTACCACTCACAAACATTAAATGTTGACCAATGAGAAAATAACATTACCTTTGAATACATATTCGTCTGAGGATGAACCGATAAGAAAATTCCATGGAGGAAACACATTGAATGCACTCCTCATGCCACTTGGAATAACTAGAATGATAGAGATGAAGGTGTGCCACCTCAGCATTCTTATCTTGTAATCTTTATTTCAACTCAACTTCCTCATCCTCCTTGTCTTGGAAATCTTCTCATTGAGGTGTCCTTGAACTTAATGTCTTGGCCTTGATCTTTCCATGAGATGTGCATATTTGCAATTCGATCTTCACCCTTGGTTGAGGTTTCCAACAAATTTGGATATACAACATTGATTTTCTCACCAATGATGCTTTCTTTATGGAACATTGAATCATTTCGCAAGGCAAAATGTAAGCAAGGCATCTCATAATCCTTTCCCCTGTAAGTGATTGCACTTGCACCTCCATTTTCAGTTTCCAATCCCTGCCTTCTTGCTAGCTTGAGTATTGGCTTGCAAACGCCTTGTTGATGCACCTATGTCAATCTTGGTGTTGGAATCATCCTTGCACATGAAGAGGCTTGACATTGAACATTCTCTTGCTTGTCATTTTCATGTTGAAAGTCATCCTTCGATTAAGCTTCTTAATCCATGTACCATTGACGTTGCAATGGCTCAATTCTCCTTTATTTCTTGCAAAACAAATAGAGAAGACTTGTATTAGAAGTAAAATTATTGCAAAAATAAAATCATTAAAATTTTTTATCAAAATTTTGAAAGGAATTAACTTGAGAAGATCTTTCAACCTTATGTATCTTAGGGAATTAATTTATGTTTTTCAATCTAAATCCTAATTTTATTGGGGTTCACATTGCACACTCAATTCCAAATTCACACCTGATCGGCCTCTTTAAAAAATTTCTGAGTTTCTTCAAATTTCTAAGTTTGCAAGAAATTCACACCCTTCAACTTGTGGTTCGGATAACTTCTTGACTTCTTGGTCCTGATTGCTCTAATTTTAACAAGTAAATTTTCTTTGGATGTCAATCAAATATTCGATTTCCACTTTCCTCTCTGACTTTCGCTTGATCAGGTCTGCTTTGCTTATGAATTAATGTTTTGAATTGCATTGGTGGTTTGAAATGAAGACTTGACTTCCCCTTTATATGCTTTGATCTCAAGTGGCATGTTCATTGAAGAGTTTGCGTAGGTCGACCCAGCTTGGAATTTAATTTAATTGCAATTCATTTAATCCTTTCATGGTCGACTTAGTTTTAGATCCATTTACTTTCAAGTTTTCTCCTTAATGAGGGACGACCTGATTGGATTGAGCTTCATTTGTTTACAACTTTTCATTCCTAGGCCGGCTTGGCTTTGAGATCATCTTGTTTTGAGTTTGTTTACCCTCTACAAGCCGACTTGGCTCTTGGAATTTGCATTTTGTCTTAATGGCTATTGAACCCCTTAAAAACCCCTTGAAATGAAACCCCAAAATGTTGGCAGAAAAATTGGTCCTGCTTAGGCTTTGCCCCAACTTTTGGGTGGAAATAAGAATGCCCTTGGGCTAGGAGCCCCAAGAAATGGGCGGAAATGAGGGCTCTCTTGGGCTCCATCACTAAAGTTGATTTTGAAAATTCTCCTAAGTGTTGAAAGGATTGATTTTTCTTACCTTGCTCTGATTGCAGTTCAACACTAACTTTAATTTCCAGCCTTGTTTGGAATTCGCTACATTTCATTTTTGAATACTAAGCTTATACTCACTCCCTCTTTCTGATTTTCACCAGGGCTAAGTCAGATTTCTTTCCCATCGTTTGAAATTATCCCAGAACAAGACGAATTCGATCTTGACATTTTTTGACTTCACCCCACATGTTGGGGGAAGATCGGCTTAATGTTGGGCTTGGGGCCCCAACAAGGTAAGAAACCCGACCTTGCTTGGGCTCGAAGCCTGAAGGAAATTGGAAACCCGACCTTGCTTGGGATCCATCCCAAGTTTGGTCTTCTAAAAAAATGCATAGTGTTGACAAATATTATAACTTGCTCTTGATTTTTCAGTTGGAATTGCACATCAGGTTTGATTTCAATTCTTGTAAATGTTGTTTAAGGGTTGTTTATCTCCAAAAGTGGAGCGATCAGATCAAGAGACCCAAGCATTTTGCATCTCTTCAACAACAACTTGAAGCCTTTGCATCAAGTTTCTCCTTTAATTGCAAATTAGACTTCATCGAGCCATGGTTGGCAAAGTTTGGAGCCCCAAAATGTTGGGAGGAAATCAAGATGCTCTTGGGCTAGGAGCCCCAAGAAATGGTTGGAAATGAGGCTTCTCTTGGGCTCTAACATCAAATTCACCTCCAAATTCCACTAAGTGTTAAGCAACCTTCTTGCATTGTTTTGAATCCTCATTGTTTTCAAGCCTCTATTTCATCACTCAAATCAACACCATCACCACTTGATTGCAATTTACCTAGGGGTTGTTTGAAAGTTGCAAACTTGACATGGCAATCATATTAAGTTCAAAGGCAACTCTTGATTTGACTTAACCCTTAGCATTTTGCCTCAATTACAAATTGAATTCACACTTCCCTTGAGATTGAGAGCTTTGGGAGCCCTACGAATTGGGCGAAAATTTGGTTATGCTTAGGCTTTGAGCCCCATGAAGAGGGCAAAAATCCTGCCCCTCTTGGGCTCCTTCACTAAGGTTGGTGAGGAAATTTGGCTGAGTGTTGGAAACATGACTTGTTCAAATCAAAATTGATCCTTGATTCCTAGATTTTCCTAAATACCCAATCCAATTTCACATGCTTTCCCAAGCTTTCTTCCTCAATTTGAGATCAAATTTCAACGTGTGGGCCATGACTCAACAATTGAAACCTCCTACACACTACAAGA
This sequence comes from Thuja plicata, assembly GCA_018584345.1. Classification (NCBI taxonomy): domain Eukaryota; kingdom Viridiplantae; phylum Streptophyta; class Pinopsida; order Cupressales; family Cupressaceae; genus Thuja; species Thuja plicata. Next base: position 470,004 of record MU225917.1, read on the forward strand.
CCTTGATTTGCAACTAGGAACTGACTTGCATTTCAAACTTGCCCAAATCTTCTACCTTATTACTCTTCAAAACTTGAAAAAAAGTGCCACACTAAGACTAAGACTAACAACCACTAACTGCCAAAGCAAAAAGAGGGGTCCCCATTTGCAATGGGGCAATGGTGTGAAAAGGTCACACTGGGTACCTTGGAAGTTTATAAGGATGATATGTGCATCCTTGAATCCTTATATACGTGAAGGTTGGGAATTGGATAAACCATGACCCATATTTTCTATCAACACCTTAGCTTCCTTTGATAGTCTTTTGTGCAACCCTCCTTGTAGTAAACGAGTGAGATACATTGAGAATGCATCGTTTACCCTTCTATAGTGTCCTTTCTCATGCAATTGCAATTGGGGATAACAATCATATACCTTGAGTTGATCTCTCCTATATCCTACTTCTTTGCATATCAATTTCGTATATTTTATATTCCTAGCCAACATGTATACCACAAAGGAACTCATATAAAATGGCTTTGTTCTTTCCAAGTTCCTCAACTATATATCCAAGTTGGCACTTACCATCTTCACCTAGTTTATCAATATCAATCCGACTACAATCTCCTCTATGAAGTCGAACATCCATGTTTCGAACATTGCATCTTGAGGTGTCCCCATGATACTATTCAATAGAAATATCATATCACTATACTCATCATTAAAATCAGTATGTGTGAGCCTCTTTAGTAGTTTGGAATGATGTTTCCTTGATTAAATGACCCATCCATTATTGATGAGAGTTGTGAATTCATTTGTGTCTTTTTTGCAGCTATTCCTGATGCAGTCAAGGACAGAGAATCCCCAAAGGAGATGTCAAATCCTTGCAGTAGTAATCAACACAACGGAAAACAACAAGATACAATCATGAACAACAAGCTTTGCATCTAAATAACATCTTTATTAATCAGAATTTCTTTATACATGTCGGGCTGTAAGGCTTTCCCGGTTTAGGCCAAGTACAAAGAAAACCTAACAACAAAAACCCAACTCAGACCTATTCCTAGATCTTTCTAAGTCTCAGTTACCCAGCCCTTCTCAAGACTTCTTCCTTGCCACCCAAATGAGTGCAAGCCCTAAACTTATACACAACCACCAACAGGTCGGCCTCAACAAACTATTACACATCCCAAGAAGTGTTTTAAACACAGTCAACCTTAACCCAAATTAAATACAACTATTAATTCGTTTCTCAAGGACCTATTCAACAAATCCAGTCGGCCACATATAGATCCACCTAGGAAATCATGCCAATCAGCTCCACCGATTAGAAACACCGACCGCAACCTCAATCAATCGACCGGTAACACAACAAAACCAATGTCATGAAGAACAACAACTGAAAGAGAAAACAACAGGATCTCTCAAACCATGCCACCTCGAGAAGCGCGATCATAGAAATCGACTCTACGAACAGCACTGAGAAAACCCTTTTCACCGCTCCTGCCCAACATCTCTATGGATCGACCGCTCACAAAATCTCAGCAAATTGCCTGGAACTAGAAACTCCTTCCTACATCCAGTCACTGAATCCATCAGAACTTGAGCACAGTAAGTCCAAACAAGCTGCGAACATAGGACAAGCTTCCTAATGACCCCATGAACAACATATCGTGACCGCACCTTCTGAAGATCCATGGAACTCCACCGAGCCAGCAATCACCCAACCGTTGACAAAGAACAAAAAACAAACACAAAAACTGGTAATAAAAGCTCACCAGAACACCAATTGTTTTTGGATGATGCAGGATTACTGAGGACCCAAGATGCTCCTGCATCAATTCCATACTTCAATCTTGACCTAATCCTGTATGAAACTTGAAATTAGTGACTTTGGAAGGTAATTAAAATGCTAAGGGAGAATAATGCATTCCAAACTCGCTTGAGTTTTGATTTTACTAATGAATTTCAGGCATTTTAATCATCTAAAATCATAATTCGATATCAAATATTGCTCAATTCTTGAAAAGACAATCACTTGACAAAATCTGGAAAACAATGTCCTAGACACTTGATTCTTAAAAAAAATCAATGGGGCATGATTATTATTTGGAAATGTGGAATTTACCCCCGAAGCTCAGGAATTCTAACGATGAATCCAATGAACTCAGCAATCTTGTCCTTAATTTTGGATATTCGATCAGCCTCTTATCCTTCCTCCTTATGTGATTTGGAATTAAGAATTTCCCTCAAACTTGTTGGTTTGTTACTGGTAATTTTCTCTACCTTGAAGAGAATTAAATTTGTGAATTGGATGGTTATGGCTCTTCATATTTATGGACATATGAATCCTTTATTAGGGGGCCGGCTCGTGTTTTTCTTGTTTTTTTTTTCTAAAAAAACAAAAAAACTTATGTTCTTTCCCTCTCATATGTGATTTGCAAAAAAGAGCTTTTGATTTTCTCTTATTCGGCAATTTGCAAATTATAAGGAGATTCAATTCTCATTGGTGGAAATTCGATTTGCATAGGGATTTTTTGTTCCCAACATTTTCCCATACTTTTGATGCAACCCCGGTAATTTGATTTTTGGCCTTGAGTGGAAAATTGAACCTCATAGGGATTTTTTTGTCTTCAACTTTTATCCCAACTTTTGAAGTAACACCCCTTAGGTAATTTGATTATTGGCTTTGAGTGGAAAATCAAACCTCATAGAGATTTTTTTTGTTCCCAACTTTTTGCTTCCTACCACTTAGCATTCTAGATGATTTCCTTGATATCCTGACAACATTTTTGCATTTTGACTTGATCAACCTCAAAACCTTTAGAACCATATTGGCACTTCCTAAAAATAGAAACTTCTAAAAATAGAAATCTCCTAAATTGACCCATCAATGCTAAAAATGACACTTTCTTAAAATAGAAAAAATGGTCTTCTAAAAATGGAAATTTGTTCGAAATCATCCCAAAAAGTTGCATTGTTCTCCTTTAACTTGTCTAAGCACATTTGTAGCACCAGAATATCCTGCCAACCATGCTAGCACCAACCTGAAGACCAACACTGGTTGTAGCACTGTGAGGGTGACTTATTCGCCCTTTTCCTAGTTAAAACGTTTGAAATGTTGACTTGATGACACTTTGAATTTGACAAAAACCCCGAAAACTTGACACTTTGCACATGCAAGAGATCGGAGACCAAAACTAAGACACCTACACACTACCCTAAAAAGTGAAAACTAGGAGGGTCCCTATTTGCAATGGGGCAATGTGTGATAACATCACAACAGGACCTAGTAAATGTCTTGTACCTAGTTATTTTCCTAGTTCCTAGCGAGGGAATTATTCACATGACTTAGGTTTACTTAGGTTCTACATGTTTGTCTGTAAGATTGATTAGTTGTCACATGATCTTATTTTATCTCATGACAACTACTTTTAGTTACCTAGATCAACGCACTTTAGTTGTCTTGTTGCATATGATTATGACACGTCACAATCTTGTTTGATCCTACCTCTCACCTTGTTATAAGCAAGGCCCTCTAATCCACATTTTAATGTCCATTCCTGCATTCATAATCAAGCAAGTTATTCTTGCCATTTTCTCTCTTGTGGAAGTTTTTCTAGTCTTGTGGGGCTTCTAGAGGTGTTGAGGAGTCACCAATCAACTCCTACAACTTGTCGGCATAGAGGTGTTATCTAGATCATTATATGCCAATGGTTTCATCATATCTTACAAGTTCCAAATGATTTCCCATGAATTCTAATGCTAAACTTAAAAGAACCTCCATGTCCTCCCCTAATACTACTTTCATTGCAACATCAAGTTTTTCCTTCCCTTATACTTAAATGAAATATTGGCATATTTCAGTCCACCATTTCATTGAAAGCTCATCCAACTCACTTTGGAAGGCTTCTTGTACTTGGTCAAATGTTGCTGCTATACCTGAACTTTCATGTTCTTTCTCTTCAATTTCCACGAAAATGTCATCTTCTTCAAGGGCAGATGCAACCTCTTCTTGGTCATCTTCAACAAAATATTTAAATCTCTTTTCTCATTGCCACAATATGGACAAAGTTTGACCTTGTATTTTTCATTTTTTCTTTCTTAAATGCTTCCTTGAATAGCCTCTTTATTTCTCTCGTCAACTCTTCCAATAGGAAACTCACTTTTTTCTCTCCTAATTGCGTCATCCTCTTCATTTTCTTTCCATGAAAGAATTTTCTCCATCTAATATTAAGCCACTCCAAAATTGTTTGTACTACTTTCTTTCTGTAGGGGCTGCTCCCAACCTTTATCTTCATTGTAATCATCTGAAATTTATCGTTCCTTAGGTTCTACAATGCATCTTGACGTTCCTCTAGTGGTACATCTTCTTCTTCCTCTTCTTGTGGCAATATCCCTTTCTCCACTATCTATAGTGGCTTATGCAACCTCTAACGATTTCCTCTCTTCAATCTCCATCATGGATGCTATAGAACCAATCTTCTTCTCCCTTCTTGCCTTGCTTCCGTTTGAACTTGCATTAGCCTAGATGCAACTTTCAATTCAGCTACTTGGGTTGTATACTTCTAATACATCTCTTGCATTATTTTCATATACCTATCACATTGTTGCAATCTTCCTATTGCAACCCTATGTAAGATGTCTTCCTCTCTTGACAACTCTTGGCCTTCTCACTCCTTGTTCTCTCTCCGCCCACACATGATGGAGAAAAAATCTTGATTTCCTCTACCTATTCTTTTCTCAATGCAAGATACAAGCTGGCTTCTATTTGGACCCTTCAGTTCTCTACCCAACTCTCTTGTTCGAGAACTCTCTATTGCATACAACTACCTAACTCTCTTGTTGGAAAATATCTTCTTTCGTACTTGACTCTGGCTTTCTTTCCCTCTACCCATTTTTCATTGCTGGAGAACAAATTCCTCTTCACTGTTTCTCCATCCCCTACCCACTTACAATAGTAGAGAATAAATTGTCATCCTTCACTCATTGGCTTACTGCAACAACTTCTTTTCCACTTTCACTGGCTTCTCTTTCCGCTAGCTTCAATTCCCCAGAGTTGTAACCTGCTTTGATACCATACTAACACATCCAAGAAAGGGGTTCTAATTAAGGACCACTGAATACTTGCAGCTAAAGTAAGTTCCCTTGAGATTAATAACACACCAAGCCGACAACATAATCACAAACAATTGTCAATTTTCTAAAATGAATTCACCACAAACCTTTTCAAAAGATTGAATTTATGATTGTTAACAAAGCACAGTTCCACCAAAATTCATTGCTTTACATTGCCAAAATAAGCATTTATGAAACTTTTGTATAAAACCAAATCTCAAAGCTACTTTGTTGATATCCAATAATATTATCTTCCAAAATATGAAAGCTGCAATGAGCTATCCTCTTTTACTGTTCATTGTTTTCACTCTATTGCAAGAATGACTACCCTCTAAAAAAATGTACTTCTGATCTCCTTAATTCAGCTTTGATAGTGCCATGATCATTCTCTTTTGTTAAGTGTCTGCCGTGAGCAATAGGTAAAACTTTCACACTATTGAAAAAATGCAACCATTATAGTACATACCATAGAAGCAAAAATCTGCGAAAAATCCCGATTAATCCTGAATCCTAGAGCCAGCCAATTTTTCCTTAAAAGAATCCCTATTCGTGAAAAAAACATTGACAAATCGTTGACCCGAATTTTAATGACATTTTTGCATTTAAAGCGCAAAAGTTAAAATAAGATAAATTTATTAATGTCCAACAAAAGACCAACAAGAGGGTCCAAGGGACTACTGAAACAAAGTAGTAAAATAGCCTACAGCAGGAGCACCAAATGGTGTCCAGGGAAAGAGATAGAACAAAACAACAAGAGCAAGAGCAAGAGGAAACCACCAAACCAAACAAAACAACCTAGCTAGTTTCTCCGACCAACTGGGAAAAAGTCCAAAACTGACGGATAGGGCCTAGGGCAAGAAATCCCATGCCGTCTCTGAGGACCCCTGGAAGCGTTTTAAGGTCGTTGCTAAGTGAAGGATCTGTGGGGTCTCACATCTCTGGGAGATCCAGAAGGGGATCAAGCGGCCGCTTGGTACCCCATGTGGGAGGAACAACCGTAAAGAATGAGATGATAAGTTGATCAAAGTGCGGTCTCAAAGGGGAACAACCGCTGCAGAGTGAGGTCTCGGAGCCTCCGTGTCTCCTGAAGATAGAGCGCAAGGCACCTCTGATCCATACATCTGAAAAAGGATGGAAGAGACTAGGTCTCCCTGAACAAGCAGTAGAATATCCCTCTGATCTCATAGTAGATGGGGCAGCGAAAAATGAAGTGAGTCTCCATCTTAGCCTCCCCCATGCCACAAAGATGGCAGATCTTATCATCCCTAGCCAAATGGTGGTCGATCTGAGTGCGGAGCCTATGTGAGCCCAATCTGAATGAACCAAGAGAGATACGGAGCGCATGTGACCAGCCATGAGACAGGTACAAGGGGCGAACAATGATCCCGTCCTGTAACTTGAGAAAGTGCTCCGCATAGAAGGCCATCCTCGGGTGAAGCCCCCCAAGGGAACTTACCCAAGTAGTGAGAATATACTGTCTATAAATGTCCATCCGGATATGCATGTTCAGCTCTTATCGGGGCGACAAAAGATGAGAGGGGGTGTCCAAGGAATACTAGAAAGGGGGAAGGCGATCGATATCTATCCCAACCGAACCCAGAAGAGCTGAGGCCTGAGCGAACCAACACCGAGCCCACCCGGTAGGATCAAAGCGTGAAATAGCCTCCGAGGAGCAATAGGCAAGGTATGAGTATCTATGACATCCCTCAAAGGAGTCCGCGAAGCACCATAGGCGATGTAAGAACTAAACCAAATCGAAGATAGTACCAAGTCTGAAAGGATGGGCCCCGAACTGAGCAAGGACAATACTGTGCGGAGTAGACTGTCTGCATCTGATGATGCGTTGAAGGAAAAGAGTATGGACCCGCTCCACAAAGGCCTAGTCCGACTCTAGTTAAGACGCCCCCCAAACAATAGACCCATAAAGCAGAGTCGGTCTAATCAAAGTGTCCACAAGAGTCAGCTTCGGTGTCCTTGGAAGTGATGTCTGAAACATTCTCTCAACAAGGGCCAAAGAGCCATAATCTTGTGGATACGAGGCTGAAGTGTCAGTCTCATGTTGAAGTGAGGGCCAGAAAACTTGACCCCCAGATATTTGTAGGAAGAAGCAATCTCAATCTCCGCGCCTTGGAAAAAGAAGTGGAGGTGAGAGGTCTTGAGACAATCGAAGACCATCACCTTGGTCTTACCCAAGTTCACCATGAGCTGCCATGAATCATAGAAAGAAGCGAGGGCATCAAGGAGTCTCTGTAAGCCATCCAGAGAGGAGGCCATGAGGACCACATCGTCCACAAATAGCAAGATAGAAATCAAAACCTGGTGTAAGGAGCAGCCATCCCCGAGGAGGGAGTGCGCCTGAAGAAACTCCTCTAACTCATCAATGTAGAGTCCAAACAATGTGGAAGATATATGGCAACCCTGCTTCACCCCAATGGTGCTACGAATGAAGTCTGACATCCTCTGAGGGGTCCTGATGCGACCAACCACCGTCTCGTAGAGTCTCATGATGGCAGTCAAGACAGATACCAATGTCATGTAGTCTCTAGAAGAGGGTAGATCAAACGCCTTACGGAAATCCACAAAGTAGCAGTAAACCTTTGAGGAGCGATGATGCGCTTCCTCAATAATAGCCCTAAGAGTCAAGATGTGATCCATGGTCTGAAAATCCGGCCAGAGCCTGCCCTCTAGCCCGAATATGTATTTGATCCAACTCCCGGGAAAGAATAGCATGTAAGACTGCGGCGTACAGTTTAGAGAAAGTGTGCCACACCATGATGGTCTTATAATTGTTGGGATCTGAAACTGGCCCAGTCTTATGAATCGGATGCATGATATGATGTGACCAAGAGGGGAGAACCCCATGCAAACCACTTTGCTGAACAAATCTATGAGGAACGGGCCCAAAATGTGATGTCGTTCTTGAAGAGTTTCGCCTGGAATCCTTCCTCATCCACAACCCTGCTACTGTTCATGGACCTAACTGCCTTGCTGACGTTGGTGAAGGTGAAAAGGTGGTAGTAGGGAGGAGGGGTGACAATGAAGGAAGGTTGGCCAGGGATATCATAGATGGAGGTGTGGGAGACTAGTCAGCCGTGATCCAAGTCAGGGGGAAGGGAGGACCTGTGAGAACAAAGGGTGCGCCAAAAGGCCTTGGGGGACTGAAGGAGTGAGGTCCAAAGAGACCAGTTGCGATGCAAGGTGAAAGTGCGCTTCTTGTAGCGGAGGAAGTGGCGGTAAGAGTATTTCAGTCGCGCATAAGAAGTTAGGTGAAGGGAGGAGGTCATGCGCAACGTGCGATGGAAGGATTTGCAGTCATCGTCATACCACTTGTTCATAGGGAAAGAGTTCTTATGAACGGGAGAGGGGATCCAACAGGTGGTGCGGTGAGGGAAAGAGAGGAAGGCAGCCTCCCAAATGGATGCAGAAGGTGGTCGGACTAGGTGGATGTAATGTCCCCGTTTTTCAGACTTCAGGACTAGCTTGGTTTGGCGACCCTCGCAAGCTAATCGGGTGTTCAGAGGGGGTCAGATTGGGGAGCCAGCATTGGGATTCCATTCTGGAGATTCAGTTTATCAGGTCTGCTCTTTGTTTGGGTCATTTTGGCTGACTTACTATTTTTAGTAAGTGGGGTTTTAGGTATGGCCAGGATTGGCAGGGTGTCTGCACAGAGCGTCAGATATCTTAGGATCGAGTTTCAGAGAATCTCCAGTTTGAGGGACTTACTA
>MU225917.1:484304-496814 GCA_018584345.1 Thuja plicata
AGGGGGGGGGGGAGGCTTGAATGGTAAGGCTGAGGAGGGTTTTGGTCGACGAGGGGAAGGTGGGTGACGGTAAAGCGACTGGCAGAGGGAATGAGAGAGGAACAAGAGAGGGCGTAGTTCACCACACTCTCACCCTCATAGAGAGGCCAACAAGTGAACGAACTCTAACCAGGGAGGCTAGGAAGGTCGTTTAGGATCACCAAGTCCGAGAACTCGCACAGCTGGAGCAAGTGGCAGTCGTACCTCGTAAGGGGGCCCGAAGAATCATCCGATGACCTCTGAAGACCAAGGGGGACCGAATCTGACATAGAAGTGCATATCGGATCCGGCACCCGGTCGTGGATGGGAGTCTACAAATCCCTAGTCCATGCGTTTAAGTCACCAACGATAATAATGTCCCCCAACGTAGAGAACCTAGTAATGTTGTGATACAAGTCTGTGAATGGGTCCCCCTTCGACCCATTGTGTATAGCATAGAGAGAGGAAGTTGACAGAAAGTAACACACAATGATGAATAGATCTCTGAGGCGTGAGGCCACCTGGAAAACACGGTCCCACATAAATCTAGCATAACTGTTTGAGTGAACCACAGAAGTCGCGCTTTGAAGCCGACTGCTGACAAGGCAGGCCACCCTGCTAGAACCCCTTGCACCCCCAGAACTCCGAACCTCGTCTCTTTTAACTGACAACTAGTGACACTAGGAAGTGGCCAAGCGGGGCTCTCATGGGTCTCAGTGACAAGAAGAAGATCCAACGAGCCAACTGCATCATGAAGAAAACCCGACATGGGCCAAAAGTTCCCATTGTCGTTCCAACAGTTGACATGCAAGGAACCAACACTATGTTCCTTCATTCCCAACCGCCCTTGTGACCGTCATTTAGTAGCCATAGCCGTAGCCGTGGGTTTGCCTGCCCAACCAAGGGGGAAAATGTCATGAATCACTACCTTAAGATTCCTTATCACGACCCACTTGACGTCCTGATGCGCCGCTGCCACAAGAGCTTGAGCCTATTTAAGTTTTGTTACCTGTCATTTAGTAAAAGGTCCTCATCAAGATAAATCTTCGATGGCAGAGGAAAGAGTTTCCTACGTGCCCTGAGTATGCAAAGTCTATCCGAGCAATTGTGAAATTGTAGGAACAAGGTGGAATCATATCCAACCCATGCTCTATCGAGAGATATATCGGGAAGCTCAAGTTGGTCACAAAGAAATGCATAAACAACGTCCAGTGGCTCAGTGGTGATGGGCGAGAGACCACGAACCTTCAAGTTGAGCTCTCTAGCTCTTCTAGCTCTCTCATCAGCAAGTTTGGAGTGGACTAGTGCCTCCACCCCAGCAAGAGGAAGGGTGGTCTCCCTGTCGTTACAAACCGTTGCCCACGACTTCAACTTAGACTCGGTTTTCGTTTTCAATGAGGACTGTCTATTGTCCAATTCGTGTTGCTTTTCCTTAATGTGTTTGATCTCCAATACCTGCTCAAAGTGCGAGTCTAGAAATTGTTTACAACCAACGATCTCCATGGCAGAGGAAACCGTGGCAGAGGTTTCGGTAATCTGAGTTCGATTCATGTCAAGCAGTTGTTTTAGTTCAGCACAATCCTTTTTCCATATAACATAGTCGGCTGAGAGCGTTGTGAGCTTCTCTGACAGGGCAATTTCTTTGTTTTTGAGAGTTTGATTCTTTGTTTCGAGACTACAAACACGATCCAACAACTTAGAGAGAGGAGCATCTTCATTCTGTTGCGTTGATAAGTTTGAAGTGGGGTCGGGGCTAGCCCCATGTCACCAGAAACCAGCTCCATGTAGTTGCAACAAGTAGAAACTCTAACGGAGATTGGAAGCAAAAGTGTTCTGCACACCACACGGAAACAAGCATGGACCAAGAATGTGCGCATTAAAATCATATTAAAATCCCTAAAACTGGCAAAAAATGTAAAAAATCATTGCATAAACCTATCAAACCCTACAAAAAACTCATGAAATTGACGAATCACTTAGAAATAGGGTTGATTCTAGGACGGAAGTGAAGTTAATGCGGAATCAACGCGGAAAAAAATTGTAATTTGTAACTGGCAATCATCAACAAAATTTGAAAAGGCCTCAATCATCCTAAATTGTGGGGGCATGTGAGATAGTGTCAAAGCGGCTAATGAATTTGTTCTAAATTGCAGTTTCAATATGACCCGAGCTCTTTGCACGCCTCGCCTCATGGATTCTGATAAGATTAAATATATAATTAATAATATACACTAATTTTAAAATTATAACTATTATGCACTATTATAGATGGCCCTTTATGGTAAAGCAACAAACCCTTATAGTTTATAGTTAATATTACAAAGTAGTTTCAATTATCGATTATTAATATATATTAATAGCATAGAAGTAGAAAACAACAAAAAAGCGTGATTAATCAAGAGTTGGCATGTACAACAATTTATTCCCCCAAAAATTGGGATTTTTTTGTCAACTTTCAACACTTTTTTTGTGATTTATTAGGTGATTAATCGGCAAAAAGCAATTGTTAATTGGCAAAAAAAATGCGGGAAACTAGCAAAAAGCAAAAACCCTAAAAGCGACATTGACGGAAAAAACCTGCAAAAATGTGACGTAATTCTCTATGAAATCGATGCACGACGCTAAAAACATAGCAGGGAAAGTTGGGTCGAAAGTGTTGCAAAGTCCCGAAGTGTTGTAGAGTCCAGAAGCAGCGTGGGAAATAGGCGATTACAAACAAAATCTTCCTCTCTTTCTACATTGAATATATTGTATAGCTTGATTGATACTATTTCTTTTTTAACATTTGATTTTGTTTGTATAAATTTCAAATATTTAAATTGTCGCAATATGAAACAAAAGAAGATCGTAACAAAGTTGCCTTATTTATTTGTTGCGATATGATTTAAAAGAGAAGGGTAACAAAGTTTTGCCTTATTTATTTTGGAGAAAACAAAGAACCCTACAATAATCATTATAATCATTTTAGGCTTGTCAATTATGACACATAAGTTCTTACAATTAATCAAATTGCTAGATATTTAAAACTCTACTTAAAATTAACCCTAAGGTGTGACAGACAGAGACACTGCTAAAGTGTTGGAGCTTTCTTGGAGCTAGGGTTTCGCAACACTTATCTGTTAATGTTGCTGCGTGCAATGGAGGTCGAGCCAAGGCGAGTAAGGGGGAAGGCAGGAATGCATGTGGCGTAGGGTTTTTCCATGGAAAACATGGTGTTCACAAGTTTACTATTGTTTTGGATGGTGATTTTGAGAGGCTAAAATGGCGGATTCAGAGAAACGAGTTTGGGGGTTTTGAGTGACAGACGTCCCATTCGATGCTTGGGAAGGCTAAACACAATGGTCGTGTAGACGGGTTGAAATCGTAGACCAAGTTTTGTGAAGAATGGTTTAAAGAGTGAGTTCTTGGCATGATCTTGTGGCAGTATACGGGGGGTGTTTCCAAATATATGCCCTGTTTGTCGAGCTCATATAAGACAAGGTCCCTATAAATCACATAATGGGCAGATGAAGAATGTCGTATTACCTGCGACTAAAGCTTGTTTTGTGGAATTGAAGGTTGAGCTAGAGGAGATCGACCACAATGTGGTTGTCTTTTCGAAGCTAGGTCTGATTGGACGCTGGGGGTTTTGGCCTAGTTTGATTGATCTACACCTAAGTTACTAGATTTGTACCCTCGACCCTCGAACTGGGTCTGGATTCACGGACTGGTTCGTATTGGATCCACACAGGGTCTGTGTTCGAACATGTGGGTCCGTCCGAATTCGCACCACTGCGGATCCGGACGGACCCACAGGTCCGAACACGGACCCTGTGCGGATCTGCGCAGACCGCCAGGGACCCACGGTCCAAAGTGAGTTAATGTGCGCCCAAACTCACTTAAAAATGATTTTTTAATTATTATTTTTCTCCAAACCCTAAAACGACCCTAATATGGAGCCTTCACATTTGCTCTCTAATTTTGCTCTCCATTTTCATTTTGTAATTCAGTAATTCAATGTGATGATTTTCTTTAGAATCGTGAACATAGATCAATGATCAAGCATTTAAATTTTTAATGTTTATCTTTGACATTTGGCATTGATTAATGATCAAGCATCATGATTCATACTATGAAATGATTTAGTTTTACAATTATATATATTTCTCTATTTTTTTTGTATATATAATGCATATATATATATTTATATATATATACACACACACAAACCCATATGAATCATAATGGAAAAAAAATCACGAACCCATGAACCCACGAACCAGATTCTCGTACTCAAACCTGTCCTTGAACCCAAACCAGTAACTTAGATCTACACAAGTGGATTTCAGAATATTGGGAGCTGATTCTTGAAGGCTGTGTGCAGATTTATCCTATGGCAAAAGGTTTTTTTATTCTTGTTTTTTAAAATGTATAGGATATGAATATAAGATACTATGCAATTACCAGTGGTGTCGGGAGAACAAATTTTCACTGATGCTGAAGCACTCACACCCCAACTTTTGTGCTGCCAACGAAGTGTTTGATAGAATTTTATTATGGGTGAGACTTCTTAATCTGCCTCTACACCTTTGGTTTGATTCATGTTTTGAAGCAGTAGGTGATTCTATAGGGTATTTTCTGATGGTGGATGAAGGGTCATCAAATCGTCTTCACTCTACCTTTGCTCAGATTCTGGTGGAAATGGATGTTGTTGAGGGGCTTCTTGCTGAGGTTTTGATCGAAACCTCAAAGGGCAAATGGATTCAGCCTTTGGATTATGAAGGGGTTCCCTTCAAGTCTGAACATATGGCTGCTCAATGTCTCAAAAACAGAGTGCGCAAATTGGCTTCATGGTGGAAGGATGTTTCAGTCCAACACCATACAGTAGAGAAGAAAGTTGAGCAGCAAAAGAGCTTTGCTCAAGTTGTGTCTGGGGAATAGTCGCAGATAATGTGGAAAAACACATGGAGAACAAGGAGAGCATGGTTGTGACGGGTTGTGAAGGGGAGATGAAGCAGAGTAATGGGGCCACTACTCCAGCTGGAAGGGAGAAAAGTAAACCAGTGGGGACTAGAGATACGGGGGATGTTTAGATGGCTGTGCAGGGTCAGTTCCAACAAGTGGAGGGATGTGTTGATGGTCAAACCCGAAATTCAATGCCATGGTCTTTGAATTGGCAAAATGAAGCCGCTAGAATGGAGGATGGTTGGCACATTGTAAAAGGAAAAAAAAAGTGAGGAAAGCAAAGGACTCCTTTGAAATGACTCTTCGTTCCCATACGAAGAAAGGGAAAGTTAGCAAATCTCAACTCTGGTCTGTTAATGGACCTTTATTGTAGTGCTTCCTTCTTGGGAAGGTGGATTCCCTTGTTGTATCCACCCTTGGTTCAGGCAAAGCTTAATCCAGATTAATAAATAAAATCATATCCTATTACAGATAAAAATAACTCCACTTACAATTAAATTAAATTAATTCATGCAATTGAGTCTCTAAGTTCAACATATATAAAATTGTTTTGGTATATACATGTGTATATACTATATATTACTTCACATGTGTATATCATGCCAACTTTGTATATAATTGTTTGTTGAGTATATATAATACAAGGAACTTGAGAGAATTCTAGAACATGAATTCTACTTATATGAATATGAAGATTTTCTTTTATTGAAAATATTTTGCGAAGAAAGCTTCATTCTGACTTTGAAAAATAAGAAAGCCCACATCATATTTTGGTGCTACCTCAAATCACAGCTTCATTGAAATTTATACAAACAAAATCAATGTTCAAAATTTGAGTTCTCCAAGCTAAAAATATATCAGGAGGATGTTGTGCAAGTGCTTTGAATCATTTATATAAGTCGTTTATCATCTATGCTATGGAAATGTCCTTTAATTTTAAAAAAGTAGTTATTGACTGTTTTTCTTCAATTTTTCACTTTTTTTGGTAAATCCGATTTTCCCCAATTTTTACCAAATTTTTCCCGATTTTTTCAAAATATCCTATTCCGGTTTGCCAATTTATTCCCCAAATGATTAATGTTCTATGGTACATACATACACACATATATACACATATGTATGCATGTATATTTGTATGTATATATGTGTGTATATATATATATAGATATGTATGTGTGTGTATGTATATATGTGTGTATGTATGTATATACATACATACAGAGACATATGTATATGTATACGTGTATGTGTGTGTCTTCTTAATTTTTTTTATATAAACTGGAGTAATCTGCTGATAAGGTGCCAGCCCATTGTGTTTTGCCTCTCTCTCCCAAAACAAATGGCTCCTGTCCTTCACATCCTCGTATATTAACAGCAGATGCTCGTGGAAAATTAAAGAGACGGATCCATTAAAACTTCAAAGAATCGTAGTAATCAATTGCTCCAAATTTTAAGCATCCAATGTTGATTAGGAATTGTTTTAATGAAATGCCAAAACCTAAAATAGAACAACACAAAAATGACAAGAAATAAAAACATTATTCTTAGTTTCCCATTTTTTGTATTATGTGAATTGCGGTCAATCGAGGATGCTCCTGGGTAGAAATTTTGTGAGGTTGATGTTCACAAACATAGTCTGAGTGCTAGCAGCACTCTTTTGGCTAGCTGCCATAGCCATGGTGTTCCTTTCCACCATGTCAAGTACTTCTTGGTTTATGGCAGCTTTTGTCTACGTCCTTTCCAACTCACCTCTTTGTCAAGTACTCTTTCCTTTGGATTTAACAACACACCAACTGTCCTTTGCTTAGTTATGATTATCCTCTTGTTTTGCCATGCTCTTGAGGTAAACTTCCTACCTATATTGGTCCATTTCCAATTAACATATTGATATTACTCCTTTTCTGCATCATGTATGCCAATGGTTTCAACTTTCATCATATGTTAGCACGTCTAGATGATTTCCTATGACCTCCAACACTAAACATAGAAAACCTCCATGTCCTCTACTACTACTTCAATTGCAACATTAAATAACTCCTCCCCTTCTACTCAAATGAAATCTCCTTGGCATATTTCTGTCTTCACAATTTCATCAAAAAATTCATCCGACATAGTCTAGAAGGCTTCTGTTTCTTGATCAAACATCACTGCTATACCTGGACTTTCATGTTCTTTTTCTGCACTATCCACAACCATGTCATTTTCTTCAAGGGTGCATATAACCTCTTCTTGGTCATCTTCGGCAGCATTACTATCTTTTCGTATTACTGCAATATGAAATGTTTTTGACCTTACTTGTATTTCCTCTTTCTTAAACATTTCGTCCTATAGCCTCTTTGTTTCTCTTGTCTACTCTTTGAATATGAAGATCTCTTCTCTTCTATCTACTTCATCCTCTTCATTTTCTTCTGATGGAAGAACTTCTCCTAAAATTAAGTCACTCCAAAATTGCTTGTAGTCATTTTCTTGCTCAAGGGGCTGGTCCCAGCTATTATCATCTTCATCGTAGTCATACAAACCTTCGCCTTCCTTGAAATTTGCTAAGAATACACCTTCACCTCTAATGGCATACCTTCTTCTTTTGCTCACTTCCTTGCAGTAGCAATATCCCTTTCTAGAACATCTATAGTGGCTTGCACAACCTTTGACATCTTCTTCAGCTCTTCAATCTCGAGGATGGGTGGTATAAAACCACTTCTCTTCTTTCTTTTTCTTGCCTTCGCTGCCACATGAATTTGTTGTACCCTTGACGCAGCTTTAATCTCAGCTACTTGTATTTAATGCTTCTCATACATCTCTTTCATACTTTCCACACTTAATCTTTCTATTGTAATCATATGTAAGATTACTTCCTCTTTAGACCAGTCTTGGCCTTTTCACTCCTTGTTCTCTTTCCACCTACACAAGATGGAGAACTCTCTATCTCCTCTACCCACTGTTTTCTCGAAGGAGAATAAGCTGGCCTCTATTTGGATCTGCAGTTCTCTCTCCACCGCATTTCTTGGAGAACTCTTTATTGCATACAATAACTTAACTCTTTTATTGGAAGATGTCTTTTTTCACACTTAATCTCTGGTTTTCTTTCCTTCTACCCACCTCTCACTGGCGCAGAACATTTTTTTCTTCACTCTTTCTCTATCCTTTACCCACTTCCAATAGTGGAGAACAAATTGTCATCCTTCACTTGTTGGCTTACTGTTAACTTTTTTTTTCACTTTCACTGACTTTTTTCTTCCACTATCTTCCATTTCTTAGAGTTGCCACTTTCTGTAATTCCATATTGATGTAGTCAAGGAAGGGGTTCCAATTAAGGACCACCTAATCCTTGCAGCCTAAGCAAATTCCTTTAAGATAACTAACACACCAAGCTGGAAGAATAATCACAAACAGCTTTCTAAAACAAAATCACCACAAAACATTTAGTTCCATTACAATCCATTGTTTTACATTGCCAAAAATAATATGTAAAGAACTTCTCTATGAAACAAAATCTTGAAGCTACTCTATTGATATCTAACCTATTATCTTAAAGAATAGGAAAGCAGCAACAAGTCATCCTCTTTTATTGCTGATCATTTTTAGTCCATTGCAAGAATGTCTACCCTCTGACAAATATGTCTTGTCTCTTTAATTCAGCTTTGATAGTGCCATGTGTTGAGTTTTAAACAAGCAGATAAAACCTATAAACAAATCTAAAACAGAAAATGTAAAAGAGACAAAATAAATAACATAGGAAATTATAGTGGTTCACCAAAATTGGCTACATCCACTCTCAAAGCAGTAAAACATATTTATTAACATTACACCAAATACGCCATACATGGCCTGTACACATCCATTTATACAAACATATACAGCTATCAAATGAAGAGACGAGAAGATGAAGGTCATGTGACTGTTGGACTTCACACTCTCAACAATCTCCCACTTGAAGTCCAACCAGTATGGCCATAAATAGTGACATCCCTGCGTTTCCACTTTTAATGTCACATCGTAACCAGGCCAGTAGAAGATTTTAACTTTGCCAAAGATTGTTCAACGACACTACGAATTAATATTCTCCAAATTCTATTAGATTCAATAAATTTTAATAGAATTCACAAGCACAAATTCACCCATTAATCTAAAATCAGGAACACTTTCTACAGGTTCAAAAGACACTCCACCATAAAAGGACCTTGAACACATACACAATACGGTGACTTGTTCCTGTACTCCCCTTTTCTGCAACCCTGAACAGAGCATCTTGAAGCCCCTTATCTTCATCAGACACCATGGGATCTACCTCATCTTGCGAAAGATCGACAATAGAAAGAGCCTTCAGCTCAAGTCGATCCTTGTCAACAAGAGACAAAATCCCCACATTAAACTCACTGCTTGTACAACCCTTGGTGGCTCTGGCCGACGGCGACCCAGATCTCAATTCCCCAAAATTTTGTCCCTTGATGGGAACTTTTTGAGCCCTTGGTTCGACACAATTAGGCTTCATGAAGCTCGTGAGTTCGAATCCCCTAGCCAAAGATGCAACAGTTTGACAAGGTTGAGGCCTAGTAGGAGTTGCTTTCTAACTCCATCTGCCAACAAGAATTTGTCTGTCAATGGGCTTGCCAGAAAATGTCCCAGCTGGCTTGAAACTCTGCAATAACAAGTTAACATTCTTGTATTCCTTGAGCGATCTAATTGGGGCCCAAGCAAGGGAGATGTGAGCATCCTGCACAGTCTCATGGATGACCACCCGCTTCTCTTCAATACAATCCAGAGATCTTGTACTGGGTTTTTGTGGAGAAATGCACTAGGTTTGCCTAGTTGGTGAGGACACAGTTGTAACATTCAGAGTCCTGGTTTGCTGACTTGTGACTGAACTTGGTGAGGCAACCTCATTTACTTATGCCCTACTCTTGGCATCATATGCCTCATTCACATCTTCCTTAAGTTCATCTTCACCTGCTTTAGCATCCTCATAATTACCCTCTACTTCTTCATTCCCTTCTTCACCATCATATTCTTCAATTTCCTCGACATCACTCTTCGGTGTCACGAGTTCATGGTTTCTCAACCATTTATACATGCCATAGCTACATCAAGAGTGGAGAAAGAAAGAAAACCAACGTGCTCTTCTTCATTGGAATCCTCTTCATTTTTCTAGCTATCCATCACACCCTTGTCCGCATTTTCTTCATTTTTCAGCGGTGAAGCTTCTTTGTCATCGCTGCAATGGTCTAGTTGAACACTAGTTTTTTCACTCTCTTCAACCCACCAATGTACACGACGCTTTGTTTCAGCTTTCACATTGTTCATCCCAATATCCTCTTTCACCAAATCATGGCTCACGCTTGAAACAAGGTCCCATCCTCCAAAAGAACATTTGCCACAGCCAAATAAACAACAATAGACTTTTTCAAAATCCTTTTGCCAAGCTGACAGAAATGCTTCCCTCCGTCCTTCATCACACTCCTGTCCGAATTCATCCAAGGAATCTTCACCTAATTCCTCATTCTCAAACGCGAATGCATCTTCCTCAGTAGCAGCTTGTATATGCTCCATGTCACTGCCAGATTCCAATGTACTAAGGAATTCATCAATTACAAAATCGGCTTCATCATCTAATTGATACAAAAAATTATTCCAAACAGTCAAGGCTTCACACAATGATGAATCTGAAGTTGGATGAGCAACTCCCACTTCAATTTGACCTGCTAATAAATACAAGAAGGATGGAGAGGCAATGAACAAAAAACTGGAATCCAGTTCCCCAACATCAGCTTCTTCCATCTCTGCTCAATACCTTCTTCGTTGCTCTAACCAAGATTTGATACCAATTCTTGATAACTTCTTCGTAGCTATAACCAAGCTTTGATACCAATTCTTGAGTTTTAAATGAGCAGAGAAAACATATAAACAAACCTAAAACAGCAAAAGAAAAATAGAGACAAAACACATAACATAGGAAATTATAGTGTTTCACCAAAATTGACTACATCCACTCTCAAAGCAGGAAACTATCTTTATTAATGTTACACCAAATACACCATAATGGCCTATACACATCCATTTATACAACATATACAGCGATCAAATAAAAAGATTGGAGAAGACGAAATGTCATGTGACCATTGGACTTCAGATTCTTAACACCATGTTTGTTCCCTGTGAAGTGACATCTCCTTGAAGAACACAATGTATATGTATATGTCTAACGCTTGCATATATGTACATACTGCGTAGAATGTCCACCTTAAACTTGTAGGCATCTCCTCACCATTGTGGTGGGAGAAGTTAACAGCAGTTATGGCAAAGGGCAGTTCACAGAAGCCACATCTCACTGACTGTAATAATTACGTTTTCCAATTTTGTTGATACTTGATGACCTCGAGTTTTTCTGCAGCATAAAGTGGACTAATCTGCTGATTAGATGCCAGTTCACAGTGTTTAGCACCTTTTCTCCTAAAAGCATATGGAAGATTAAAGAGACTCTCTGGATCCCCAAAACTTAAAGCTTCCAGGAATCGTGGGAATCAGTTCCAATTTTGAACATGTGTAGAGAAGCATCCATTGTTGATTAGGAACTATTTGACGAAATGCAAAGAAAACTAAACCAGAACAACAAACACAAAAATGACAAGAAATTAAACGTTATTGTGATTTTCCTATCTTTTTGGACTATTGATGCGATCATGGACCTGGAACCCATTAAAAGGCAACCAATCCAAGCAGCTCATCTCACCCATAGTTCTTGTTTCAGCAACCTGGGTAAATCTTTAACATATGTCATATTATCACCAGAATTTAACTACAGAACTTAACAGCTCTAATGCATTTCAATAAATGAGATAGAAAATCAAGTATTCAAAAGGTTCCAATACAATGTCATTTACAGATGGATCTACAACATAAACTTGTCAGAGAGGGATTACACCCAGCAGAACAAATAAAGGTTCTTGTGATAGTCTGAGTCCTGAACCCACATTGAACTTATTACTAACAACCCATACATTGCTCTATGACAATACTGTTGATGTCAGTTTTGTACCACTACATAACATATAGGAATTGAATACTTGATACAGGGTATCAAACACTCAACCCTCTCTTGAAAAGTAAATACTCATGAAGAACATGAGAAAACTCCAAGGTTCCTTACACCTGTGGATCCTAACTCAGTTTTATTAATGTGATTTGTTGGTTAATCACGTAGGTGGGCTTACGTTGTTCATTCAAGGATATCAGATTCTTGCCATGATGATGATGGGACTTAGCTTTGCAATGTATACTCAATGGATCTATCTCCTTAATTTATATCACTTCAACCTTTGCTCATCAAAACGCCAACTACTAAACTATTCACTGCTTAGCTACTACTCCGATGGAATGGAAAGATTAGCAAATGGACGGAGATCAAACCTAAGGAAAGCTTGCCAGCAGCGCTACCTCCATAGATGCAATGATTCAAGGGAAATTCCTAGAATTTTCACACTAACACCTATCTTCCAACCCAACTTGAAGTACAAGCGGAAAGATGAAATGCAAGTAGAACTTGGGAGCAATTGG
>MU225917.1:523521-548589 GCA_018584345.1 Thuja plicata
ACTAGCACTATCAACATGTCTAAGAACCCTGTGATGCACGCAAAGACAAAACACATAGAGATCAAGTACCATTTTTTAAGAGAAAAGGTTGTAGACAAAGAAGTGAAATTGGACTATGTGAGCACCAGAGAATAGTTGGCAGATATTTTCACAAAGCCCTTACCAAAGGATACTTTTGAGTATCTCAGGGAGAACTTGGGAGTAATTCCCTCTCCTGAGTTTGTTTAGAAGAAGCAGCAAGAACATCAGTCA
This sequence comes from Thuja plicata, assembly GCA_018584345.1. Classification (NCBI taxonomy): domain Eukaryota; kingdom Viridiplantae; phylum Streptophyta; class Pinopsida; order Cupressales; family Cupressaceae; genus Thuja; species Thuja plicata. Next base: position 523,774 of record MU225917.1, read on the forward strand.
TTAAGTGACTGATGAATGGTTGACTACTCTACTTCTGGAGTAGTACCTATGCCGAAAGATCTATGGCACCCTTTGCCATTGATGTCAAAGGGGGAGTATATAGTAAGGGGGCGCATATACTCTGGGGGAGTATAAAAATAGTCAGAAGAACTAAAGTAGTGTAGAGGAATCTTTGATGAGGATATTGAGAAGATTGTAAAAGAAAGAGGACACCATGAATAGAGGATCTTTTTGATATCATATGTTTCCATCAATGTCAAAGGGGGAGATTGTTGGATATTTGTTTATGTTCAGTTGATTGATTGTATGTTTTCCATTGATGACAACATATAATACACAGTAGTGATTCTGTATGTACTTATTAGAATGATGACATGAAGACTTGCATGGTTAGATACATGTTGTTGACATGTTTATTATGTTATGTTCATACATGCAGATCCATACATGATGTTTTAGTCAAGTTGTGTAATTCTATTATTGGCAGTTATAGTTCTGGAAGAGTATCTATTCAGAGTCGACGTATGTAAAGTGTTTCTTGAGTTGCACCTATCTTCAGGATATGTGTGTGTATATTCATGATTAGTTATGAGTTGATTATATTTATCTAAAGGCGCCAAACATGTTTCAAGAAGATTGCAAAGTTAGAGTTAATTTGGTGATGCTGACTTAGTGAAGCGTCGCGTCTATTCAGTTTATACTTGCGCGGTTGTAATTATGCTTGCATGTTTAGTAGAGCTGACAAGGATGTTATGAAGAGTTTTCTTACAGGTCACATGATCTAATACTTTGAGGAAGATACTTATAGCAAGTCATTTGTGATACACTAAGTGTAAATGATACGAAAAGAGACAGAAGATGTACAGAGCAGAATATCAGATGTGGTTCATTCATCAAGAGTCTGTGTGAAGAAGTGAAAGATTGTAGCACACTGGAACTGATCAAGACAGTAGGTATAGTCTACATTTCATCATCAAATATATTGCATATCTATTATACAGAAGGTTGTAGCCTTCACCATTAAGCAGTGAGCTTTTGGACAGTGAGTCCACCACCCCTAATAGGGTTATTTGTAAAATAATCCTAACAGGGTCCGACCCTTAACCAGGTCACTATACTTATTAAATTGTAAAGTAAAACTCCTAACAGGGTTGAACTATCTTCTAACATGGATTACTATAAACAATTATAGTTCATTGTGGGTGCTAATTCTCACCGGGGTTTTTACCATTTGGTTTCCCCATAATCAAATTGTGTGTTGTGTACCATGTTATCTAATTAAGCATTTACTTTGTTGTATTCTGAAGTTAAGGAAGTAAAACAAAATAAATTTAATGATAACTGATTCACCCCCCCTCTTAGTTATCCTTTGGGACTATTCTAACATGTTCCGCAATCGCATAAGAGTTTCACATTTGTAGGGTTATTTTCTGCAATTGATTTTTTAAAACTGTCTGCCTGATTTCCTTGTCTGATATCTATATATTTTGGCTTCTGATACCTTCCTGGATGGCTAATACTGATATTTTTATGATGTATTTATGTGCGCAGTTCACCAGGCGAATTCTGCGGTGTCGAGAGTTGAAGCCAGCGGGTCTTGTGTACAGGTTCCAGCTGCCAGAGATCATGACCAATAGGGGTCTAATCTCTGCTCTTGTTAAGTGTTGGAATTCAAAGACATGCACTTTTTGGTTACCCACCGGTGAGTGTACTGTGACATTGGAGGATGTATACCGCATCCTCTAGCTTCCTATCCAGGGTGCGCTTGTGGAGTATTCCACCCATTCTGGGATTGTTTCCTTGACTAAGTTATCTAGATTGCCCCGAGATCAGCTTGGGTTATCCAGTAATTATGATATTCCATGGTCCAGGTTTGGTTTGGGCCTTGACAGATTTTCTACCTTGCTAGGCAGTTTGATTTGTGGCATCCTATGCCCTGATCATCGACAGCGTGGATTTTCTGTCAGATTCGGTACTATTTTGCAGAGTATGGTTAGGGACCATACTGTTTACAATTGGGGGCCATGCATGTTGGCTCTCCTGCATTTTCATATGTTCTATGCATCTTACCTTAATGGTAAGTCACTCGGCTGTGGTGCGACCCTTTTACACATATGGGCATGGGAGCACATAGCTGTGTGCCACCCTGTTGGTACATGTGCTTTGCCAGCTAACCGACCTTATGTTTATATGTACGATGGAGCCATTGTGCAGACCCACATGGGTCATTTGTTGTATTGGTGCCAATAGCTAGATATGATTCCTTACTTTATCTGGAGGCCTTATAGAGATTGCCCTATATGGGATGGAGAGGACATTCATCTTCCCTTCTGCCACCAGCGGAGATACCTGATTGGACGCATTACCGATCATGTCCATAAGATTGACTTTCACAACACTGACAGGGTGTTATGTCAGTTTGGAGAGCAGCAGGACGTGTCTGACTCTTATGCTTACTTTGCTCATAGATCAAGGGATTCTACTGTCTAGGGTGGTGTCATATCACTCGATGCTGCTCGTACTGAGTTTGTAGGCTTACTTCCTGTTGCATGGACCTGGTACTTGGCTATTGTAGATGCGGGTTTGTCTTGTTTTCTGAGTGCTTATGTACTTCCTTACTGCTCTCTGATACTTTCTCTTATCTCTTTTTGATACTTATGTCCTTATCTATGTGCGTACTGATATATGAATTTGTCTTTTGGCAGGCACTACACCTTAGTATGATGCTCATTGGGCGCAGGCCTGGCCAGTTGCTCTTACAGATGTCTCACATCCTATTGCCAGGACCATTATGAGGAGGGCCCGGTGGGTATGGCATGACAGGGGAGGTCAGGATGGAGGGAGAGGTGGTGGTCAAGCCAGAGGTAGGGGTCATGATGGAGGTAGGGATGGGGGGAGAGATGGAGGATGGGGGAGGGGAGATGATCCTGGTCTTGGGGGNTGCTGGTGGTGGAGTTAGGACTAGAGGTGGCCGAAGTGGGGGTCAGACTAGTGCTCCTCGAGTTGGGTTGAGTACCCTTTTGGAGGATGAAGAGGATATGGAGGAGGAGGCACCCCAGTTGGTGCAGAGATTTTTTCGGTGGACAGGTGTTGTTTTGGCTCTAAGAGAGGAGGATAGAGTAGTGATTGAGGATGTGGATATCGAGATTGTGGATATAGACATGGAGGCCCTAGATGATCAGAGTGCGGAGACTAGTTCATCGATTGATAGTGGCAGTAATGGCAGAAGTACAGGCGATAGCTCAGATAGTGATGGTGGTGGATTAGGGGATAGGGCTGAGGAGGGATACATGGATGTAGCTATGGGTGGTATGGAGGATGATCCCTCAGAGTTGGAGTACNACCTAGTAGGTACAGGACCTTCAGGCTAAGCTTGCTTCATCTGATGCACGTGCCATAGCTTTTGAGGCTCGGGTTACAGCGGCCGAGTCTAGAGAGTGACATGCTCGAGTTGAGGTTTGTTCTTTTATTGACAATGTATAGGATGCCTCGCACCAGGATGTTATTAATAGGTACTATAGGTCTGGGCATGATGCTCAGAGAGAGATCGAGTAATGGAGGCATCATTATGAGGGCACAATTCCTGCAGCGTAGAGGGTGCCCTGTTATACAGCATCCCAGAGATCGAGCAGAGCTCAGCAATCCCAAAGTAGTGGTATTGGAGCTCTTGGTTCATCCCAGAGACCACCTTCTGATATGCCACCCCCTCGTCCACCTCCTGGTGAGGGTGGGGGTAGCTCATGTTGACCCGATTTATGTATCATGTACCATTTTTGTAGTGATGTTATTTGATATACTCTGAGTAGTATCCATTTTTGTATCCTGACACATTGATATTTATTGATATATATGTTGATTACCTTCTTTTGTTTAGACTTGCAACCATACATTCTACTCAGATAGTTTGATTTATATGAGATGCAGCTAGTGTTTTTGATATGATTTGCATTGATTTACTTGCTATATGTATGATTCTACATGATTTTGTGGTTTAGATGATGAGATGTATATGCAATATGATTCTATTATGCAGACTCGTAGATGGATGATTTACTTTCCTCTGATACTGACATGCTTATGCAGGATGGTGTATATGAGATGCTTATGGATGCATGTGATTTTTATGATTTATCATGTATGCAAAAACTGTGTTTTTTCATTTCCTTTCTGATGCACTTGATGGAATGAATGCAATCTATTATGCACAAAAATATTTGAGTAATGCATGTTTTAATTAGAAAGAAGTTAGTTTGGATAGATGTGCTATGAGATTGATCTAATAGAATGGAATGGTAGAAAGTATTTTCTTTTTTGCATTTTTGATAGATATGATTTGATAGAAAGAATGAGTGTCCCAAGTCGCTGGCCCTATTTCCAATATTTGTCATCATTGCATTTTTTTTTTGTATTTTGTAAAATTCTGAAGAGCGTCGAATGATCCAGATCACATACCACCTAGATACCTCCATGACCTCTTGATAGTGGAAGGACTAGAGAGATTGAATAGAAAGAGAACCTAGTGCACCCAAATATTGACCATCTGGGTTCAACTATGTTCCCTATTTGAAAAGAAAGAGAGCCAAAAGAACCCAGATATTGACAATCTGGGTACTGCTTGTCCTCTAAATTAATCTAAAAGAAAGAAACCAAGATAGAACTCCTATGCACCCAAAGTCCATCTAGATAACACTGTGAGCTCTTTATTTCTGAAAGGGAAATCCAAGCAAACAAGATAGAAGTCCTATGCCTCTAGAGTCCATTTGGATAGCATCGTGAGCTCTTGTTTGCAACATAAAGGGAAAGACCATAGAAACCAAGATAGAACTCCAAAGCAACTCAGAGTCCATCTGAATAGTGTTGCGAGCTCTTGATTGAAACATAAAGGGAAAGAACATAGAGACCAAGATAGAACTCTAAAGAAACTCAAAGTCCATCTAAATAGTGCTACAAGCTCTTGATTCTATAAAGCAAACAACCAAAATAAAAGAGAAGGAATGCTTAATTCTTTCCTAGGGATAAGCTCAGATCGTCGAACTGCACGACTACCAGATAAGTGACAGCACCTACCACATTTATCCTGAATCATCATGGCCCTAAAATCGAAGTGAAAATTCAACAGACAGTAATCAAAGAAAATAAATCATGATCTATCATAGCTACTCTCCTCACATGGTAGATCCTGGAGTAGTGTAAGAACATAACCGCAAAATATAGACTGACATCTGACCGACTTGACTGACCTAGTCAAAATTTTTGGATGGTTCCCTGATGCATTTGGATTCTCTTGATTGGCTCGACTCTTTGGATAGGATTAATTGGCTTGATTGTTTGAGTGTGTCTGGTTTCAGTAATAGATTACTCATATAAGACTGACCTGTTTGGTTTGAGTATATCCATCACTGTGTAAGATGATTAATATGATTTGATTGATTGATTGTGATCATGTTGGTAGCTGATCAAGCTGTGTCAGATGGGCCCCATGCTGGTTTGCAAAGCTCATGATTGTGACAATTGATAGATTTGGCTTGGTCGCCAGTTGCTTGCTGATTGATTTGATAGATTGATAAAGCTATGTCAGATGAGCCCAATGTTGATTCAAAAAGCTCATGATTGTGACATTGATTAACTGGGCGTGATCGCCCTTTGCTCTCTTGATAACCAAGTTGGTTTTATTACTTGGGATTTTATAATTTTTTGAATCTTTTTGTTGAAGATTGAGTTTCTCTTATTTTTGATCTTTTTAGGATTTTTGTCAATTTTTAGGATTTTTTAGGATATTTAGGATCACCCCCTAGTTTGGTGGACCAATATTAACCATGGGTAAGTGCTTTGTGCTTAGAGGGGAGTGTGCTTCTAGATATATCTTTGGCAGTCAGTCTTGCATTTGAAGTGTGCTCAACCTTTTGGAGTTCATTGATGGTGAAGCTGGATTTCAACAGTTGGTGATTGTTTGCCAGGTTTTCACTAAGGTACCTACTCAATAGCGCCTATTTTCCAGGTTTTCACTGAGAGAGAGATTTTGCTTCTCTTTAATTTTTTTTCTTTTTTTCTTTTTTTGTTGTCGCCAAGGCGCCTGTTTGCCAGGTTTTCACCAAGGTAATATTTTGTACTTTCTAATTTTTTTGTATTTTCTGGATATGTAGATAGGTGCCTTAACCATAGAGACCTCAAGGGTAGAACCTCTTGAGATTCATTCTATTGATGTATTCATGGAACTGATCTCCTTCTGGTGTTTATAGTATGAATTCCCCACTCTGAGTAGAGCTGATAATGACAAATGGGCCTAGCCAGTTAGGTTCAAACTTTCCAAGTTTGATTCGCTCTGCTTGATTCTTCTAATTTTCCATGAAGACAAGGTCTCCTACCTCAAATTTTTGTGGCTTCACCTTCTTATGATAGTTCCTTCTAAGGTGATTCTAATAGCCTTGTAAGTGGTCGAAGGCATGCTATCTTCTTTCATCTAGTAACTCCAGTTCACTGAGCCTTGCTACTCTGTAGTCTTCATATGAAACTAGGTTCTTTAATGATATCCATAGGGATGGTATTTCCACTTCGAGGGGTAATATTTCCTCTGATCCATAGAATAGGGAGAAAGGAGTGGCTCTTGTAGGTGTTCTCACACTTGTTATGTATGCCCATAATGCGGGACTAAGTTGTAAATGCTAGGCTCACCCTGATTCGTTCACTATTTTCTTCAAGATTATCTTGTGTGTAGCTTCGACTTGGCCATTCCCTTGAGGGTAATAAAATAAGGATAACCCTTGCTTGATATGGAATTGTTCACATAGCTCTTCAACATCCTTGTTCTGGAAAGGTGTACCATGGTCTGTCAAGATAGTTTGAGGGATCCCATATCGATAGATAATGTGGTTAAGTATGAACATTGCTATTTGTTTTCTAGTTATGTAAGTGAGAGGAATTGCTTCCACCCACTTAGTGAAGTACTATGTTGCTGCTATGATGTATTTGTGTCCATTTTCTGAAGAGGGTGTAATTTTGCCCACTAGGTCAAATCCCCACATGGAAAATGGCAATGGTGATGTGATTGGATTTAGTTCCTGGGCTGGTGCATGGATGAGGTCTCCATGAATTTGACACTGTCTACACCTTTGTACATAAATGTGTGCATCTATCTATATTGTGGGCCAATCGTATCCTATGCAGATGATCTTCTTAGCTAAGTTGTTGCCACCTCCATGGGTTCCACAAATTCCTTCATGTACCTCGTACAAAGCTTTCTAGGATTCTGTGGAAGTGAGACATCATAGTAACGTTCCATCTAGACTTCGTCTATATAAAGTAGTGGAGAGGATGGTATACCTAGAGGCTTGGTGAATGAGGGAATTTCTCTGGTTCCTAGCCAGGTTGGGAGGTAAGACATTATTTTGGAGATAATTATAGACATCTTGGTACCATGGGGGTTCAGGACCAACAAGGATGCATGTTGATTCTGTGATGGATGCCAGATGTGATGGCACAAAGAGTTGCTCTACTAGAAATTGGAAGCTTGTTTCGTTCCCTGGCATAAAAATCAATGATTCTATGGTAGCCATCGCATCTATAGCTTTGTTTTGTGCTCGTGGGACTTGCTCGAAGAAGATACAATGTAACTTGGTACATAGTCTTTCCATCTATGCTCTGTATGGTATGAGCTTCTCATCTTTGGTCGTATAATCATTGTTTACTTGACTGATGATCAACTATGAGTCTCCAAAGACTTTAAGGTTCTTGATTCTCAATTGATTTGCTATCTTTAAACCGATGACCAATGCTTCATATTCTACTATGTTGTTGGTGCACGGGAAGTTGAGTCTGAAAGACTTTGGAATTGTATCATGATCTGGAGTGATAAGCACTATCCCTGCCCCCGCACCATGGTTTGTGCACGACCCATCAAAGTATAGTTTCCATACCTGGATCGCTGGTTTTTGTATCATGATAGATTCATCAGGAAAGTCAGAAATAATAGGTTGATGGTCCTGAATGGGTGCCTCTGCTAGTTTATCTGTGATCACTTGTCCTTTGATGGCCTTTTTGTCTACATAATTAATGTCAAACTCGCTCAAGATCATTACCCACTTCGCTAGTTATCCAGTGAGTGTTGCTCATCCTAGGAGGTACTTTAAAGGATCAATATGTGCGATCAAATTTGTGTGGTCACTCAACATATAATGTCTCAGCTTTGGGAAGTGAAGACAATTGCAAGGCAAGACTTCTTGATTGGCGTATAGTTGAGCTCATATCCAACCAACATTCTTCTTAGATAGTAGATGGCCCTCTCTTTACCTGCATCATCATGTTGTGCCAATAGTACACCTAATGCTGACTCCATTGTTGAGATATGCAGAAGCAATGGTTTACCTTAGACTGGTGGCACCAATATAGGAGACTTGAGAAGGTAATCCTTGAATATTTGGAATGCTTGTTCGCATTGCACTGTCCATATGAATTTGATGTCTTTGTGAAATAGATGTTGGAATGGATGGCACTTATCTGCTAGCTGAGCTATGAAGCACCTGATTGATTGAAACCTTCCTTTTAAACCTCTTAGTTGCCTCAGGTTTGATGGTGGAGGCATGTCTAATATTGCTTTGACTTTTGCTAGGTCTACTTCAATTCCTCTATGTGACATTATGAACCCCAGTAGCTTTCCTGTTGTGACACTGAAGGTACATTTCTTTGGGTTTAGATGGACCTTGAATTCCTGCATTCTGTGAAAGATTGGTCCCAATACTTGTAGATGATCCTTGCGAAGCATTGACTTGGCTAGTATGTCATCCACATAGTCTTCCATTGTTTTGTGGATGAGATCATGAAATATAGTTGTCATAACCCTTTGATATGTTGCTCTGGCATTCTTTAGACCAAACGACATGACATTCCAACAATATGTCCCCCAAGGACATGTGAAAGGTGTTTTGTGTTGGTCCTCTGGTACGATCCTTATCTGATTATACCTTGAAAATCCATCCATGAGTGATAGCATTTGATGTCCAGTGGTTAGATCTACTATCATATCAATGTTGGGTAAGGGAAAGTCATCTTTGGGACAAGCTATGTTGAGATCCTTGAAGTCTATGCAAATCCGTATATGACCACTGTACTTTGTAAGTAGTACCAAGTTAGATATCCAGTCTACGTATGGTATAGGTCTTATGAACTTAGCATCCAGGAGCTTTTTCAACTCTACCTTGACTAGAAATGCAACATGGGGATGCATCTTTCTCAACTTTTGCTTGACGGGTTTGGCATTGGGTAGAAATGGGAGATGGTGTAGTACTAGCTCTGGATCTAACCCTGGCATATCCAAGTAGCACCATGCAAAATTGATCATCCTTGCTTTGAAGAAACTGATGAACTGTTCTCTCTCCTTTGGGGTGAGTGACTTTTCCAAGCATATGTTCTTTGGGTTCTTGTCATCTCCCAAATTGAATTCCTCTATTTCTTCTGCTAGTAATGTTGATTTATCCTCTGTCAATGGGAGGAGTTCCTTCTTTCCATCTTCTAGCACCTCAGTGAGGTTTTCTCTAGAAGATACGTCTTGTTTAAGCTTTTTATCATTCTTTTGTTCTTTTTTCTTTTGTGGACTGGAAAGAGGAGCTGCCTCCCCAAAATATGCCGCTCTGTCGAGATCAATTGAGAAGCTTGCCTTGTGGTCTCCTGATGGAATGCCTTCCCTAAGTACCATGAAATCAACAATAGCCTCAGCGTTCTCAAAGACATCTAAATCAGGGGGTCCTTGTTGATCCCACTCTATTAGCTCCAGGTGTACAAGATAGATAATCTCATGGTTTTCTGACTCTGGTTGACTAAAAGAGATAAAAGATATGGTTCCTACAAAACTGGACTGTGGTGTGGATGCACCACTTGAGGTTTGATAAATGACATTCTTATCTATGTAGAGTTGTTCGACGATAGACAGTTAGTCAAATAAGTCTTCTAAGTTTATGATAGTGTCTGACTAAGGGGAATAATCTGGGATTGATGATTCAGAGTCGTGAAGGGATCTCCACTCATACTCGTGGGAGTCAGTCTCAATAGAACACTCATCAGATGTCTCACTTCTTTTGTTATCATTGATTGCTATGTGGAGGTCTATTCGGGTTTGTGTGGTTCCCTCTTCAGCGGGAAACAACTATGCTAATATGTTTCTTATCAGGACATATTCTATGTTGTGCCCCCGGTGCATCTCTGCTATTTGTTCCTGAATGACTTGAATGTCTTGGATCACAGGACTGGTTCTTTGTTTTCCATATCCCAACCCTCTTGTATTTCTCTGGGTTGGCGGGAGAGACAATTCCATTATGTCTTGTTGTCTTGCCCCCAACCCGGTTGTACCATCATATCTGAATCTTTGTAACATTGTATAACCATTACCATAGTTTGACAAGGGTAGGGTTTGTCTGATTGTTTCTGGTGGGTCTTGGTATAACCATGTACTGATATCTTGTTCAAATGGCTTTTCTTTCGCTATGTCTCCCCATCAGACAAAGGTTGTGGGAGAACATCTGAATAGAATAGGTTGCAGAGTTTCTGTTGTATAACAGGTTGTGGCATACCATAAGTTCTCAGGCTCTGAGGCATGTGCGTGATGGTGAAAGCCTCTTCATACCTGTACTCACCACAACCTTTGTCGATGATGGATATTTTACCTGCTTTTCATGTGACATCCTAGAGATTTGAATCTGTAGAGGAGGGAACACTTGTGTCTTGGTTAATGGCTATCTTTCCTGTTGTCCATGTGACATCCTTGGGAGTTGAATCTGAAGAGGATGGGATGCTTGCATCTTGGTTCGAGGGTACCTGGTTATCAGTGTTGATTTGGATAGCATTACAGTATTAGAAAGGATTGGGGTCTCCCTGTATGATGATTTCCTCTCCCTGGTGTGGGAACTTGATGCATTGATGGTACGTCAAAGGTACAACTTGTATTTCATGTATCCAGGGTCTCCCTAGTAGCATGTTGTATCCCAACTCATGGTCTAGGATTTGGAAGGGAGTTTTTTTTATCACTGGACTGATACGGATAGGTAGAATGATAATACCTTTAGAGGACCTTTCCTCTTTATCATAAGCTCTGATATTTATCCTCCTTGTGAAATCGATGCTTGATTTTGAATAGCCCAGTTGCTTGATTAAATTTAGAGTATAGATGTTTAACCCAGCTCCACCATCAACAAGGACCCTATGGATAGCGCTTTTTTGGACTTGGACAAGTGCAAGGGATCATTATGTAGGGGTTTATGCGGTGATACATCACGGTCTATGAATGTGGCATGTTTGTTAGTAGCTATATAGTTAACCATTGTTTGGAAGCTCTCAGGTGTTATGTCCCTTGGGATAGCTACATTATGAAGGGCTTGGTCAAGTGCCAATTTATGCTATGGAGATATGCGTAATAGGTCAAACATGGAGATCTGGGAGGTGTGCACTTTAGTTGATCCACTATGCTTGGCAGTGGATCTGAGTTTGCTTTAGGATTGGCAGATATAGTAGATAAGGATGGTACTCCTTGCAAGATGACTCTGGCATGATGTGTTGTTACAACACATTTGTTACCTTGGTCTTTGATAGTGATCATAGCTACATGGCTATCTGAAGGGTTGAGGCAATTGATAACATTATCACTATTGGCATATGTATAGTTGACTTGTTTTTCTTGTCCACCAGAGCCAGAGGCTTTCCCCTTGTTGTGATCATGAAAGGTATCGTTGAAGATAGTGTGATTAGTCATGCCTTTGGTTTGGGTATTTGTTACATCAATGACCCTTGTGTCAATCAGATCTTGGATAGCGTGTTTTAATCCGTAATAGTTAGACATTTTGTTCCCTTTCACCTAATGAAACTTGCAGAAATCTTTGTCATTATACCACCTTGGTTTGTTTTCATCCTGTTCAAAGTCCCTAATTTCTAGGAGAGTGATAGTGTTTGATTGTATCAACTTGCGTAAAGCTGATTCTATCGGCTCTCCCAATGGTGTGAAATCTCATTGCTGGAATTGAAATCGTGGTCTACATTGATTCTGTTGTTGATTGTTTGACATAGCAGCCACTTGTATAGGAGGGGGTTGGTTTTGGGTGTATGCTTGTTGACTGGGCTCTGTGGGTTTTTGGTTGGCCATATGTGTGCCTTGCAGTGACACCTTGGGTTGTGCATAGTTTAATATCTTCACATCAATGACACCATCGCTAGTGACATTTTTTTTGTTCCACCACTTAGCTTTGTCCGTTGCATTTTTGTTTGTATTTGTTTGTGTGGGATCTGCAAGGATTCCTCGTTTGACTAAGTTCTCCTCACAAAAAACTCCTCATTTGATGAGTTGTGTGAAGTTCAGAGCTAACTGTAATTCTGTTGTGAATGACATGTCTGGAATTAGATTGTCAACAAACATGACTATCAAGTCTTGTTCGGGCACATCATACGTTATGCGGTCTTTCGTATTCCTCCATCTCTGGAGGAACTTCACAAAAGACTCTCCATCCTTCTATTTGATATCACAAAGGTCCTTGTGCTGACCTTGTGCTCAATGTTATGATGGAAGTGAGCTATGAAATTTTTAGCTAGTTCACCCCAAGACTGAATGCCATGAGGTAAATGTGAGAACCATTCCATTTCTGGTCTAGCCAAGCTTTGTGGGAACAGTCGCATTAGATATGTCTCATCATTGGAAACTTCGACGCAGCTAGCAAAAAACTCTCAGATATGTTCAATAGGGTTGGTACTACCCCTATATTTGTTGAATTTTTGTACCGATAAGTGATTTGGGAACGAAGACATGTGGAGAGAGTGGTCAAAGGGGTATGAGTATAAAGCCTCTATGGTGTAGGATTTAGTTTGCCCCTAATTTTTCATATCCATCATTTGGGTTTGAAGGGTTTGCATTTGTTGCATTAACATGTCCGTTTGATATTGAGGTTGTTGTGTGAGGGCGTTCCTCTATGCTGTAGTGGGTATGAGGATGCACCTCTGTGTCCCTTGAGGAGGAAGATAGGATTTTATCCTAGGGACTTGATATTGATTTCCCATTGAGTGAATTGTAAATGGTGGCACATAGGTAGCCCATGGTGGGTTTTGATGTGTTTGTTGTTGTGATTGAAACTGGGGTTGATACTGCTGGGGTTGATATTGTTGTTGTTGATGTTGGTTTTGAGGCAACTGAAGCTAGGGTTGTTGTTGCAGGGGTTGGAATTGAGGCAAATGAAGCTGGGGTTATTGTTGCGGGGGTTGGAATTGAGGCAACTAAAGATGGGGTTGCCATTGCGAAGGTTGGATTGATGTCAGAATGGGAAAAGATGTAGCCTTGGGCGGGCATTGACTGTAAGTCATACCTACAGAGATGGATCCCTGTGGGCATGAGGTGTTGATCCCAAGACTAGTATGAATTGATTGCAGCAACGACATAGTTTCAGAACAGTTGGTGTTTGGTGGGATGGAAGGCATAGCATGAGAGCTTGATTGTCCTGGCCATGAGACCAAAGGTGGAGGCATACTAGTGACCATGGGTGCACTTAGTTGTGAGCTTGTCATGCTTTGAGTGGAAGATTTGTTGGCCTGGGTCAGGTCATTGGTTTAACTGGGTATAGTCTATGTCAATGTTGGTAAAACCAATGGTGGAAAGATTTGAGACACAATAGGTAGTATCTAAGGAGGCTGAGTAGTGTTTTGACTTGCGAGAGGGTTTTTGAGCCATATGGTCGATACACTGAATTCAACAGGGAGCTTGACTCCCTTCTTTATTAGCATGGCTAAGTAAAGTTCAAGGTTCCTCTCTACAACAGTGTCAACTACTTTTGTGGAGTAAGCATCTTGCTCCACATCTTCAAGCTCTGCTTCTGTGATATCTTGGAAAAAGGCTGCCCCATGGGGTTGTTCAATGAATAGAGAAAAATTGGTGTTCACAAAAGGATCGTTCTCTTGCTCTATTTCCCAACCAGGGAATATGTTGATATATGACTCATCAGGTTGAGTTCTAGCCTTAGACCTTGTTTAAGGCCCTCCATGAGGTGTTTGAGACATAGTGCGGTCCAAGTTTTGTAACTAAAACAAGTGATATAAAGAAAAGAAGGAAGAAGATCCTTTCTAAGGAAGACTGAGTTATGTTTTGGACAAGGGTAATTCTAAGGATAGATTTTGATATAGCTTGATCTCAAAGTGGTGATGATAAAAGGATAAGATTTGCTGACCTTTTCCTTGGACAAAGTCAATTTGAAAAAGATGATGATGTTTGATATGATGAGATCAAGGTATTTCGAGTTTGAGCTTTTGAACTAACAATGTTTTTGACAATAATCATGATTTATAGAGAAGGGATGATTTTTAATGTTTAGAGATTCACACAATGTTCTTCATGTTTTTCTGGGATAGACACTAGTTTTGGACACCAAATGAAGAGTTCTTTCAAGGTTTTTAGGTCAAAATAGGAATAAAGTATCTCTGGTCAATTGCGGTACAACTCCACTGATTGCGACAAAGTAAAGGGTCGATCACAGTAGTTTATCACCGATTGTAGTAATAAAAAAGACAATTGCAACAATAAATGAGTTAATTGCGACAGGATTCCTTCAATTGCAGCACAATGCGGGCAATTGCAGTAAATGAGAAACAGTCTCAGAAAAGACTAAAAGATGGGTATCACTACTTGACAATTTTGAAATTTTTGGAACAATGCTTCTGATTTGCAAGACAATTGACATTGACAACCCTAGACTTTAACACGTTTGACTCATTTGACAGTTTGGATGTTTTTTTTTGCATTTTCAGAAGCTGATCAAAGGAAAAAGCATGACAAACACTATGTTTTGAAGAATGAAGACTGAAAATGTGTATGTTCTACAACTTTTTCAAGTTGCAAGGTTATCATGAGGCCTCAATAATGAACAGTCAGATTAATCTAGGTCAATGGCTTAAGAATACAATGTTATAGGCCCAATGCTTGAATGTCTGTTAGCTCACACAACAATTGTCACGCTACTAGGACACGAAGATCCACGACGCAGGTGCCCATGTTTTTTCCATTTCCAGGTATTGTTGCCGTGGAGTGAAGATCTCTTTCACTACACAAATACCGTGGGACACATATGTTGGGATCTTGGGGGGAAATTTTGTAACCCCTTGCACTATAATAAGGCACCTGTTTGGAGGTAAAATAGGTTGGCCTCTAATTAATCAAGGTTGTAGTAAAGGTCTATGGTGTCTCTCCAATCGGTTTGTATGTGTGTGACTCACTTAAGAGCCTAGTTGATCACGTTGGCTCCTTAGCGATATTCACCTGATCTAGAATATTACCAACACACCTTGCCCGAGCTTGGCTAGATAAGACAAAACTTTGGTTCGCGCCTTGTTTACATACCGATCGGAAGGATTACTAGTTTAAGGTCATTCTTCGAGGAAGAAGCGCATTCCCCAGACAGGCCTTTCTACAAAGTATAAAGGTTTGTAATCTAACAGTTTGTGCAAGTGCACCCAAAACTCAAGACACAAGGTAAATCAATTAAACTCTAAAAGTTTGAAATGTGAACTAAGCTACACCACCATACAAGCACCAATGTTCAATTTTAAGCCCAAAAGTAGGTGTTGATTGCTTGTTCAATTTTAATACACCAATTTGAGAGATTTTTTGCCTTGTTCAATTTTAGTCCCCACATCAATTTTAAGCTCAAATTTGAAGTGTGAAATGTGAGATGTTTGGACAAACACTATTCTTTTTTAAACCCAAATCGACGAGTGAATTCCTTTTAGTTTGCTTTGTTTAAACAGGTTAGTATCGACAAGGATTTTTTCCAAAATGAGAGTATACGTAACTTTGAAACAATGAATGACACTTACCAACAACTTACCCTTCCTATTTGTGGGAATTCATCGTCCTGCAGAAAAATAAAGAAAGTATCATATTTTCAGATAGCAAGATGAAGAATTTGGCCCTGATGAGCAATCTTGCAGACAATTGCGGCGATGCACAGGCAATTGTGGTAAATAACAGGTGATTGTGGCTCAAAATTAGCAATTGTGGCAAAGAAACTTCAGTTGTGGTAATGCACAATCGATTGCGGTCTGGATCGGTCAATTGCGGTCTGTGTCTGTTGATTGCGCTAGAATTCTTCTAATTGTGGCACCAGTGAATCAATTGCGACAAACTGTAGCGAAGACAGAGACCCAGAAGATGACAGAAAAGAAATGCAAAAACCTACAATCGATTACGGTATTAAACCAGTCGATTGTGACACAATGTCATCAATTGCGGAAAAATACTAGCGATTGTGAAATAACACATATATCAAAAAATACAAATTTTGAGATTTGCAACCGTGTGGCCGTGGTTGATCAACTCTGTTTGTTGTCTTTAAGAGATATGTGGGCTGTTTGCTTCACATCAGGTTCACCAAAATGTACGCCTCTCTCAATCGTGATTCGTGGTTCCCAAGCTTTCCAAAGGCAAGGGTTACTAGCAAAGGTTTCACAAATGATATAAATCAAGCACACAAGAACCACTAAAATGAATAACTTAAAATGTAACCAATAAAATGTACAAGAACAAGAAAGGAAAACAAATGAATGCAAACCCTGAAGCGCTTGAAGCTTCTATTGTCTCTCTCTACTCCTTCCGAAACACTATTATTGATGCTCAGTATTGGTGTGGGAAGCGTCTATGACTTGAGAAGCGTCGAGAATTTTCTAATTGAAACGAGTGTGTGATCGCAAGATGGCTTGAATTCTAGAACCAAACTGACATAGTAATGGTGCACGAGAGCTTGAAATCCTGGATCCTTCAAATGGTTATGAAGGGTTTATTATATAGGAATTGGTGATGACATGAACGGTTGAGATCAATCCCAGAGATAGGGAGATGAATGGTTGAGATTAAAAGGAACTGGAGAAGCCATCAGTAAACTCCACCTCTTCATTTGGTAAAGAGTAGATAGAGTTTGGTTGACCGAAGAGCTAATGGTGAGTTACCTTTTTGAATTGAAGAGGTGGGTGAAGTTACCCATGTGGACTGGAGAGATGGGTGGAGTAACACATGTGAGCTGATTGGAGTTATCTCTTTGAAGATAAATAAATATTTAATTCATTGATTTAATTAATGTTTTCAACATGTGAGATAATTGAATTCTTTTTTATTTAGAATTGATTTAATTGATGAAATTAAAGTAATTTAATTGAAAGAATTTAATTAGTAAGTTTAAATATTTGAATTTAAACTATAGGAAATTGAATCTAATTAATCAATTAATGGTAATTAATCAATTAAGGTTAATTAATTAAATAAAATTAATTATTTAATTAATTTTGAGAATTTATTAGATGATTTGGGGGATGAATTTAGAAGAAAATAGATGATTAATTAATGATTAAAAAACCAATAATTAATAGATGAAAATTAGTGTTTTTAATGTAAAGTCGCAAGCCTGTCCATTTTTGGGTGTCTACAAAAAGACTTCTTATCAGTAAACATACATAAGAGTGAATTACAAAGCATTCCAACAAGTAGTAATTGGTTATAAGTATATCAAGGCATTCATCTTATAGGACTGAGTATAACTGAAAGCTTAAAAGTGGTAATAAGTTTTAAGGGTTGATTTAAGGATTAATTTTTGAGGCCACTGATTCACCACCCCCCACCCTCTCAGTTATTACTAACACTTGAGCATGGAAATTGTGATCAACTTTGACTACAATGATCAACTTTGATTGCAAGCATCAACATAGTTGTGAAAGAATCAAATGATGGTGTTGTATAAGCACTCCCAATTGTTAACCAATGAGTTTGGAAACTAGAAACAAAAGTTGCATACTTTGAAGGACGCTTCCCCAACAAATTGAAGACCAATTGCGCATCCTTCTTCTCAATGCCACAATATTTGAGTTGTACTCTTAGCTCATTTGTCTTACTTGCATAGTCTTTGATTGTATCAAATTTCTAGGACCCAATATTAGAAGTTCACTATCAAGTGTGTATCATCTAATCTAATCAATTTGACTATGCAATTAAGCAAGTTTTTCCAAAGCTTCCTTGATTGTCTTAGACTTTTCAATATGAAAGATAAGATCAGGTGATATATATTTACTCAATGTTTCAAGAGCCATAAAACTTTTAACGATTCATTCCATTTTTAGATTAGGATCAGATTTAGGATTTGAGGGTTCTAAAATAGTTATGTTAGGTTAATGATTTAAATCTTTTCCATTCATTCATTCCATGCATTTACTTTCCATGTTGCATAATTATGTGGAGTTAAAAGAGGAAATTTAATAGAATCCATAAATGAAGATCAAAGAAGCACCAAAGAGAGAGAGGCACACAAGACATCCCCCAATTCACTCAATCAAAGACCCCCCACCCCCAAATGATGATTTGGCACTTTATACTCAATTTGTGTACAATAGCCACTTGTAAATCAAGAGGAAAGTGGACATTTAATTTTTATGTTTACAACTACCTCAATCAAGCAGTATCATACTCAAGAGGATGATGCAAAAGACCAAACTGAGATCTAAGCATTACAATTGTCAAAATAGGCCAAAAAAGATCAAGATCTAGAAGTGATATTTTTGCTCATAATGGCTACAAAATGATAGCAAAAAGAGTATTTAAAATATTGTGCACTTTCAAATAAAATGGCGCCTCAAAAAGAGTTTAGATGAGCCTAAATGGAGCCCCAAAAATTGCAAAGGGGATTGGACAACCACACCTATGAAAAATAAATTTTCTGGAAAATATGCAAAATAAGGAAAAAAAATGCACACGTGTTGAGAGCACAAAATTCTACCCCAAATAAAAAAAATTGCTCTATAAAGGGCCTCACAATGATCGAGTTATGAGCCTTTAGTGTCAGACAATAAAATTTAAAAATGCATTTGGTGAAGGGGGAAAAATCTGCAAACTGTACTGATATCAAAAATTTAGTGGATTAAATTTGCCGATCAAAAAATCCTCACAGAGAATCACAAAGATTAAATTAACGATCGAATAGTCATCATAGGAAAAAGTGACCTGCTAATTGTGAAATTTGTATGGATGATGTGGCAACCAACTAGGTTCTATATCATACCATTTGTAAAGTACATACTAATGACACATCGATTGTCTGGGATACTAACATGGTGATGAAGATGTTGTCACATGGTTGTATGATCGATGATGTGGCATTATGACTCAACTTTTGTGTGGATGTTCATACATTAATGTGTCCTACTTGCGTGGTAGGGCGTGCAAGATTATATTGTTGGCATGACTACTTCCATGGAAAATCTAATGTGTCACTTGCATGGAATTTTCTAACATGGAAGAATCACAAGAGTCCATTTTAACTGGTTGGTGCATTAGAGGTAGGTTGAGTGGCCAAGTATAATGTTTCCATGTGTCTTTGTTCTGTCCACGTGTGTGTTGGTGGGGAGTTTGCATGCATCTATGCACTAACTGAAACAGAGCATGTGGAACATATCGGGGAGGACAAGGAGTGGTTCACACCAGCAGAAGGAGGTGCACAACAATGGGCAAGATTGATCAGGTGTGTCCAATGCACAATCAAGATCTGGAGTGCACCACATATATCTAGACCAAGAGTTAGAGTAGCATGGGGAGTGCGGGTTAACTGGAGTGGTAGGTGTGGAATGCTAAGAAGAGGGGTGTTTACTATGTAGGGTGATGCAAAGTAATCCAAGCGAGGTCAAATGTACCTCACATATTTTTTTATTAAAAACATTACAAGAAATAAATATAAAATCTGCAAAAAATAATTTAAAGATTTTGTTTTTGTAAAAAAAAAAAAAAAAATATTGTCCTTGTGCAGTTATGGCACTTAAATAACCAAGGATGGGGGGGGGGGATTTTGAGGGCCCTGGGTGATGTTTTCATATTTGGATGAATTGATAGGTAGTCCTAGTTTATTTGTCATTTTTTTATCATGATGGTGGAGTTGATTTTGGCCGAAAACACTCAAAAATGTCTGCTACCCCTTGGATCTGACAAATGCATCCACCTTCAAACACTTGTAGATTTGGCATCTGATGTCTGATTTGAGTGAAAAAAAATAATGATTTTGACTGAAAATAACCTTCTCAATCCCATGTTGGCCTTAAATTTGGCCCAACAAGCTCCAAATTTTCCTTGCAACACAAATCCATAAAAACACCAACTCCATATGCACCAAGCTTCTCTCAAAAGTCTATCCATTGGCAATCAACAAGCTCTAATAACATGTAAGATTTTCCTATGGAGATAGTCATCGAAGATCTAGAGGCCATATGGAAACAAGGATAATATGAGAGGATATGAGAAGAATATGTTGGGATAATGGAAAGGATGTGTACTGAGAGGGGAGGGGTGAATTAGTACCCTAAAACTTTTTGATCAAATCTTGTTAACATTGTTCTTCATTAACCGATTGAGAAGATTTGCATATACCAAACAAGTAGTATCATTGCTGAAATGTAAATGTATGTAAAGTAAAAAATACACATAAATAAGATTAATTACTCATGACACTAGTATTTTGGTATCATAGAAAACCCTTGTTAGAAGGTAAAAATTGTGGTGGGGATGAGACCCACAAAACTTCACTACTGCAGGAAATAAAGTTAGCATGTTAAATCTTTATAAAATGATCACTTCTGATGATCTTACCCTGTTAGGAGTAACGATAAGATCGACTTCATGTGAGGATTTTTCAACACAATCTATGTGTGCACTCGGTTAAGATATTTACAATAAGACGGTTAATTCTACTCTGTTAAGAGATTTAGAGTCTATTACAATTGTTAGAGACTAACAAAAATTTGATCTAAAACATATACAATATCAATATTTCTGATATAGAACCATTAAGTTCATACAAAAATATATCACCTCAATGTGAATGATAATACCTTCTGCTCTGTTATGCTCGGTAACCTTGCCTTAGTTTTGAAAAACTGATTTTTGCAATGTAGTCTCTTTCTGTGAAAATCCCTTGTCTGATCTCAGATGTCTGTAGTATGGAGGCTACTTGATCATTTCTTGATCAATATACAATATAAAATTTGACATCTATACATTTATATATCAAATGATATGACCTAATTAGGGTTTAACAATTACATCCTTATCCTAAGATCAACGGTGTACAAAATTTACCTTGATCATCTCCACATAGGAGATATAAACAATTAATGTTGTAAATCTGTAATTAATATTTTCCTTGATCGTGTAAACCGTTATCTAGGTTGGCTAAAAATTTGTTACATCGAATGATGTGCCATAAAAACTTTTAGGTGGTCTCTGTTCCACTCGATTATTGTTGTCTCTCGGTTCTTGGTGTTTTCTGTGTATCTCGGTTATACTGGTGTTCGGTTATGTTGTGTAGCTTGGTGTTGTCTTTTGTTCAATATAGTTTATCTACTCGGTAATCACTGCACTCGATTAACTCTGGGCGTGATCAGTGTTCTCGGTTAACTCTGCACTTTGGTGATTAAAATGACTATCTTTTTTGACTCTGTCACCAACTGTTCTTATGTCTGCTTGATAACTATTGACAACTTCAATGTGCAATTAGAGTAACATTCTCCACCTTTGGGATTAGTATCAAAAACTTAGTACTGTACATAATACTATACATAGTGAGTCCCCCTTTTTACATGCTCCCCCTTTGTATATACTTGGTATATGTATATGAACTCATAAAAATTATAGTATCCCACTTTACTATACATATATTTCCCTTTTTTTTTTGAAAATAATGACAAAAGGCATATAACTTATAGTTTGTCAAAAATATTGGGATGGGAATTCTTGAATGTTTCCAATAACTTCTCTCATTCCTCCTTCAAATGCTCGAGGGTGAGTAACTCTAGATTTAGTTGAGCATGGATATCATATATGCTTTCTATCACTGATAATTCTGGGGTGGCAATTGATGACATTAATTTTCCATTAGTATGCAAACAACACTTTAGGTATGCATACACCGAAAGACAAGACTGAACAAACCGAAGATCAGATATTAAGAGATCACCAAAGATGAAAAAGTGCAAAGAGAACTGACGACACAACTTAATGTGTAAACTAAAATCACAAAATAGAAAGATAAAGTGGAACCCAATAGAGGAAACCGATATGCAAGATACAGTGTAGACTGACAAAACAGTTAAAGTGCAATCGACATAACAAAACTGAAGGACAGTCAAGCATGACTGATAGACAGAACCGAAATTCATTTGCAGCCCGCAAAAAGTGGATCTGACTTCCATGTTAGATAAAGCAAGTGTATTCTATTTATAGGATATTTATTTGTTATAAATCCATTTCTTTAGGGACAATATACATGAATTTAAGTGCTTTAATCAGTCTAACTGATTTAAAACACATAGACTAGGAGATATAGGTGCAAGTTGTAAACCTGATCTTAGAGTTAACATTGTTTTTATCAAAACTTGATGAAGTTAATCCATCTATAAATAGATGATGCAATCATTCATTATTAACAATGTGAAGAGAGAGAACATGAATGAATCAAATGATCACATCTATGGATCAAACTGAGAGTTTCAAGAACAGGAGCAGCAAAAGGTGAAATTGGTTAGCAAGAACCAAGAACAAAGGATACCAAGAATCAGAGGTATTATTCAATCACAATTATGTGATAATATTTTTATGTAAACTAAATTGGATTTGTATCAGAAATAGGAGATTGCATTTACCAAGTCAATTTGTGATTTTCTATCATTCTAACAAGTGGAGCAAAGTGTAAAAATCCTTTCAAGGAAGGTGGATTTAATAGTCCAACAACAAATCTCTTAACCGAGTGCACACTCAATAGTATTGCTAAAGCTCTTAAAAGAGTAGACTTTAACAGGTCTCCACCAATACTCCTAACAGGGTAGATCACCAGAAGTGATAAAAATTGTAAGCCTTAACCGACCCCTTCCAATCTGCAGATAGTGAACATTTTGTGGGTGTCATCCCCACCGTAGTTTTTACTTTCTTACAGGAGTTTTCTGCAATATCATATCTTGTGTTATGTGTCAATTTACTTTCATAAATGTTCCTATGAATGTTCACAAATATGCTAATGTTATGATTTGATATAATTCACATCAAGATAGTTTAAATCATATTGAATGGATATACAATTGATTACAAAGGTTAATTGATAAAAGGGATACAAAAGTTTTAGAGGTACTGATTCACCCCTCCCCTCTTAGTACATACTTCCCATTAATCCCAACAATTGGTATCAGAGCTAAGTCTCTTCTTAGAAAGCTTAAAGGCTTAAGAGAAAAGATCATACAATGGAGAAGTACAGACTTGATAAAAATATTGAGAATAAAAAGCTTGAAATTCAAATGTTCTATGAACAGTATAAAGAAGCTAAAATCAACATGAGACAACTGCTAGATGAAAGAAAGAATATGGCATCTCGCTGTAGTGAGACAGATTATCATGAGGAAGAGATACCAGATTTCTTTGAGTCTTCAGGATCAACTACAAGAAAAGAATCAGATACATCAGAAGAAAGCATCACAAGCCTAACTGAATTCAATCTACATATGGATGGACAAGTTAAATCTTTGCAAATCGGTCAAGAGACACAGATGGTAAGGATGATTGATTTCATGAACAATGCTAGACAAGTTGATCAAGAAAGAACACTAGCTATTGATGATAGAAGAAAGATCACTAAAAAACTACAAGAAAAAGAGTCTAAAATACAAAGACTTACAAAGCATCACCATGAGATTACAAATCATATTATTCTTATGAGTCAAGAGGCAAATAGATTAAATATTGTACTCATTAAAAGAATAGAAGCTATCGGTGAACTGAGGGATGAGAATGAAAAGTTGAAACATGAAATAAGAATTCAGCAACAACATAATGAAATTATCAAGAAAGCTAAAGAAAACAATAAAAGAATGGATGATTTTCTTGAAGGACAACAAAGAGTCAACAACAATACCGGTCTAGGTTTTACCAAGAATGGAGAATCATCAAATCAAGTTGATCCAAAGAATGTTTATACAAATTCAAGAAAAAAGAAATCTTACATGCAATCACTGTGGAAAGAAAGGCCATACATCAAATGTATGCAGAGGCAAAATGAAAGGTATTCGTAAATCTACATCTTCATTCATAGGATTTTGTTATAAATGTAACAAGAAAGTACATAAAGCATATGAATGTAAGTATTAGATGAAACAAACAAAGAAGGAAACCTACATGGACAAGTACTATCCTACATGCAAAATGAATGGGCACACAACTCTTAAATGATGGAAAAAGAAAAGGCAAGCATGGAAGCCTAAAGGTCAAGAAACTCCCTATCAACCAAAGAGAGTCGGTAATCAGTATGTATGGGATTACAATACTTGGACAAATTGTACATCATATGGAAGATATGGTCACATTTCTGCAAACTGCATGAGACAATGGACTAGAAAGTCTAGAGACTGGACTAACCTCAGAATGACATGCTTACATTGTCATAAAGTTGGTCATCTCAAGAAATTCTATAGAGACCGAATGATAGAGACAAGTGTTGATATTGCTGAAACGCAATGCAACCAAGATCACCTGCATGCAAAGACTATTACAAGACAGAATGAAACAGACAGAAGAGAGAAGGATTCGAAGCTATGGCGGCCGATAGGCCAGAGAATGCAAGAACATGTTGACAAAAAATGATATTCTATATTCAACAATGTAAAAAGATTACAAAACTCCTTATGAAATACAAAGATGACAATCCTTATAAAGGATGTCGAAACCCTAAACGGGCAACTGCTAGGAAATAGAAACTTTCCTAAAACTGCCTAAGTGAAACTTAAGCACTAAAGAATAAT
>MU225917.1:550330-574774 GCA_018584345.1 Thuja plicata
TTTTGGGCCTTCCGGACACAATGGTGGTGTCCGTTTGGGCCCAAAGTGCCTCCAAAAAACAGAGACCCCCAGAATCACTAAGAGACTGCCAGAAAAGCCAGAGAAACCTCCAAACCCTCGAACGCTTAAAAAAAACTCGAACAGCCGGCAGCAAGATGGCTCTGATACCATGTTGATATTGCTGAAACGCAATGCAACCAAGATCACCTACATGCAAAGACTATTACGAGACAGAATGAAACAGACAGAAGAGAGAAGGATTCGAAGCTATGGCGGCCGATAGGCCAGAGAATGCAAGAACATGTTGACAAAAAATGATATTCTATATTCAACAATGTAAAAAGATTAAAAAACTCCTTATGAAATACAAAGATGACAATCCTTATAAAGGATGTCGAAACCCTAAACGGGCAACTGCTAGGAAATAGAAACTTTCCTAAAACTGCCTAAGTGAAACTTAAGCACTAAAGAATAATTGCTAAATTACTCTAACAACAAGCACATATCCCAATGGAAACACCATTGAAGATATTGAGAGGGTTAGAGACAAGATGTGGAGAAAAGCTTCAAGCAATGATGAAGTTGGATCGAGCAATGCAAATGGTGACACCCCATCCAATGGATCCAGTGACATCACCACCCCCACCTAAGCAGAACAAGTAAGTATAGAATTACATTACCCCAAGCTATTACTTTACATCAGTTCCATAGTATGCTGATATAATGCCAAATTAGCATAAGAAAGATGAATCATGGTATTACTTGTTAAAATTTGTGATAACTATGCTTTCAGGCATATATACCAAAACTCGTCGGTATACACTCAAGGCTAAGACTGCCTACATTTACCGAGAAGCATCAATTGAAAGAAAAGTTGCTAAGTATAAACCGAGCCTCATCGGTAAACAAGAAAATGAACAATTTGTTAGCGACATTGAAACTTGTTGGTAAAAGCAAGTGAATTAATGACTGCTCTGAAACGTTATGTTGTCACCAAAGGAAAGTAAAGCCTTCACCGACAAACTCATTCGTCATACACCAGGGAGTTGGTAAGCACTTATGGTACATATTTTAGGGAAACACCTATAAATAGGGCAACAAAACAACTCATTTGTCATGACACCCAGAGCAGAGCGACCAAGGCAATTTTTGAGCAGAAAGAAACTAAGTCACAGAGAAACCACGACTTGAAAAACAACACTCCCAAGTAGATCAGAAATCTCTGCAAGCACAAACAGTAAGTTCTACAAGATCGACAACTCTATTTTTAGGCATTTCGCAGGAAGCCCTAAAAATTCTGAAAATGGCTTTGACGTCAAGAACCTTGAAATCCAAGAACGCAAAGAAAGATGAGTTCAAACTCATTAAGAATTCGACGTGTGAGGAACCTAACTAGAGGATCCATCCTGAGGTTTCCTTACAACCCGACGATGCTGGAGAATTTTCACGCATACCAGCTAGGGTTTTACTTGTGGAAGATGTTCGATCTTTCATACACTGCAAGATTGCAGAGATAGGAACTTCAAAGGTTGAAGAAGCCTATAAGAAGCTATGCAATGATGATGGAACACTAAAGGAAGAACACAAGCACATTGAAGTGAAAGGGCTCACCAATGCCCTAATATTCTTGAAGGTTTTCAAAACTGAATGGATTCAGTTAGTGCTAAGCCGAATGCATAACAAAAAGATATGGCTTGATGAACCAAAGGTGATAACCTGAGATGTCATCCATGCAGTCACCGGTTACCCCATAACCTTTAAATTAAAGGCACTCAAGCATCCACCGAAGGCCGAGAACAAGAAGATGACTAGATCCAAATGGAATGGCAGAGGACTAAAAGTTACAACAATAACTAATGATGAGATCAAGTTCGGTGCATGCATCCTAGGATACAAATTCTTCTAAGCAAGCAGATTGAACAACATAGCATCAGGTGCAGTGGACACAACATTCAAAATTGTGAAGAAAGGAGCACAATTGGAATTATTTGAAATACTCCTGAATCAATTGAAAGACAACCTAAATACTATCAAGAATGCATAGTCAAACACTTGTAAGTTTGGCTCACTCATAATGTGTATCTTCTTTTATTTTCAAGAAAAATTCCCGTCAGTTGGAGATGTTAAATGGGACAGCACCAAACCGGTCACCATGCAAATCAGTGAGCACATAGCTACACTAGGAGATAACTTTGAGACAGTCATGGATGAATACTTCAATGTATTCAAATACCGAATGCAAAAGATGGTAAGAATCCCCGATCAACTCATTGAAAAATATAAGGATGAGATATGCTTCATGGTTGATACTGACAATACATACATTAAACCTGTTGTATTAAGGGTATCATGGTTGCAACCATTACAGTATGAGATCAACATTGATATTGCAACTAAGGAAATTGATGCCTTGATCAATGAACCATTGGATAAGAAACAACAGAATACATAACATATGAAGATGCCAAGACAAGAATAAAATCTGGTCTAGTTGTTAAGAAAATTGTCAGGAAGAAAGACAAGATGGTGAAGAATCTCAAAAAGATACTGTCAGCAACCGAGGAAGAAGCTGAACAGGATGAAGAAGTTGAAAAGGAGGAAGAAACCAAAGAACATTTATCTATCACTAAAGATGAAGGAAAGGATGAATCTGAGGAAACAAAGTCAGATTCACCACCTCCTCCACCAACTAAAAGGCCAAGGACAACAGTTGCTTCTAGGATTAGAAGCCAAACATCAAAGGATTATACTCCTTCACCCCTAAAGAAAGGAAAGGTTAGGACTTACAAGAGGAAATCTCCCACACCGAAGAGAGGGAAAAACATGAAAGGAGGGAAATTCATAAGAACCTGAGAGGATATAAAAGACACCAAGCAAGATGAAGTTGTAGAAGTAGAAACTGTCAAGGTAACACCTCTTGAATCTATTGCAAACTCTGGTTCTATATCAGATTCAAAGATCAAAATATGGTTGAAGTTAGACCCAGCAGATCAAAATAAAGTAGAGAATGCCATCATAGCCAAAATGTGCAGATTTAAATATGTACCGATTCAGTTTGAAGGCAGTTATGTACCAAGGGAACTCTTGGATAGACTATACTCCCAATGTAAATTTGTATTGGAGAATGAGAAGGAAATAAGAGAGTACTTGTTTCTCTCATGCCACCTAAATCAAAGAAGGTAGAAATTGATGAAATGATGGAGAAGTACAAAAAGGAGTTCCCACCGAAGCTGAGAGCATACAAATTTCTTGAAGGAAAGCTTATAGAGATTGAGCAAGATAGCCACAAGAAATGGTGCAAGATAATAAATAAACCTATTGAGTAGGAAAGCCCTGACAAATACCTTCAACAACAAGATGTTGACAAGGCAACTCAAGATGACACATCCATTGAGTTAGACAAAGAAGAAGATGATACAACCGGAAACAAAACTGTAGATGTTGCAGATGAATCATGGCCAGATACAAAAAATGACAACATTGTGGATACTAATGTAATTGACATTACCGATGACCCAGTAGAGGAAGTGAATAAGGATGAATATGTCACTGTTGGAAATTATAAAACCGATGAGCAGGACACAATAGTTGATACTGCACAAGTGAATATTCCAGGCAATATGCAAATATTGATACAAGCTATCAATATCATGCAAGAATCAAGCAAGTCACCTGAGAAGGATACTCCCAAGGATGCAGGGGAAGAAGTAAACAAAGACAACATCGATGGTCAGAAAGACATCGGAGATACTCAAGAAGCAACTGCCACTGATAAGGTTACAGGAGGAGATAACGAAAAGGAAACAGATACACAAGACAAGAATGTAGAAAAAAATATTGATGAAGCTAAGGACACCAATAAAGGAGACCACCCTAAAGATGGTACTCCTGAGGAAACTGACAAGCATGCTACCGATGATGTTAAGTTGAATGTGGAGATGTCTACAGACACCTGACAAGTTGAAACTGATGCCAAGCAGTAGAAAGAAGCAC
Organism: Thuja plicata; assembly: GCA_018584345.1. NCBI lineage: Eukaryota > Viridiplantae > Streptophyta > Pinopsida > Cupressales > Cupressaceae > Thuja > Thuja plicata. Next base: position 554,324 of record MU225917.1, read on the forward strand.
AACAGGTCACTTCATCGAGCACAACATAGAAGGCCAAGAAATTGGCAATGGTTTTACATTCTAGTGATTCTAAGAAGAAGAAGAAGAATAAATCAAAGAAGAAAAAGTTAGAGGTCACATAGGATGAACTCATTGAAATACCTAAGTGTGACCCATCTACACTTGACTTTGAATCATTATAGGAAAATGGAGAAATATGCCAAATGAAGGCATTGCAGGAAAAGCTAAAGAAACAACACAGGGACTCCATGGTACTGGAGACAACACGGGACACTACATCAAATTGTGCCCGATGTTGATATTGATCAAAGAAAACTAATACTTGATCAATTAGCTACTCTAACTGATGCAATCACAACTCATAATATTGATGTTGTGAAGGCAATAGAGGAAAGAGTCGAGATGAAGTACCAACAGAAGCTCATTGAGAACATCAACCAAGAAGTGGCGGTAAATAAGGTAAATCTATCAGAATTCATCACTGAATTAGATCCAATCATATCTAAAGCTATATCCTTAATTCAAATATTGAGCACAATAGAAATGTTCACTAAAGAGAATAGTGAAAACATTGCAAAGCTGGATACAGATCTATCAAATAGTGCACAAAGCTTAACCACCGATGGAGACAATGCAGTCAAACTACATTATGAGAAGATCATAGAGATTAAACGGTTAAGGTAGGAATTGTGGAAGGTAGAAACACACTTTAGGGAAGAAGTAACCGAGCTTCAAGCTCAACTTATGCCAAACCTTACACTGCTCCAACAGCATATCATCTCAGCAAGGCAACTGATAGCAACTCCTGAGATGTTTGTAGCAGATAGAATCTATGACATGCACTCAAAGATCACACTCGAGCACATGGCTCTTGAGAACCTCAAAGAACAATGGGAGAAAATGATGGAAGACATGAAGTCTTCACACTCCCACATTTTTGATAAGCTCTAAGGTAAAGACCTTTGCCCTTAATATCAAAAAAGGGGGAAAATGATATGAGTACAAAATACAAAATGCGAAAATGATATGTATTCATTCATTCATTCAGATGGGAAAATGGTATATATATATATATATATATATATATATATATATATATATATATATATATGGTAAAAATGATATGTATAAGGAAAGACATCATATGTATAGATATACCGACATATACATAGGGGGAGTCATTAAATGACTAAGGATTATATATTTTGTATATACTTAACATTTTGTTAGTATTTTGCACATATCAGTTTTTTATACTAATGTCGAAGGGGGAGATTGATGACATTAATTTGTCATTAGTATGCAAACAACACTTTCGGTAAGCATACACCAAAACACAGGACTGAACAAACCAAAGATCAGATATTAAGAGATCACCAAAGATGACAAAGTGCAAAGAGAATCTACGACACAACTTAATGTGTAAACTAAAATCACAAAGCAGAAAGATAAAGTAGAACCCGACAGAGGAACCTGATATGCAAGATACAGTGCAGACCGAAAAAACAGTTAAAGTGCAACCGATAGAACAAAATCGAAGGACAGTCAAGCATGACCGACAGACAGAATCGAAAGTCAGTTGTAGCCCGAAAAAAGTGGATCTGACTTCCATGTCAGATAAAGAAAGTGTATTCTATTTATATGATATTTATTTGTTTTAAATCTATTTCTTTAGGGACAAGATACATGAATTTAAGTGCTTTAATCAGTCTAACTGATTTAAAACACATAGACTATGAGATCTAGGTACAAGTTGTAAACCTGATCTTAGAGTTAAAATTGTTTTTATCAAAACTTGATGAAGTCAATCCATCTATAAATAGATGATGCAATCATTCATTATTAATGATGTGAAGAGAGATGAGAATATGAATGAATCAAACGAGCACATCTATGGATCAAATTGATAGTTTCAAGAACAGGAACAACAAAAGGTGAAATTGGTTAGCAAGAACCAAGAACATAGGATACCAAGAATCAAAGGTATTATTCAATCATAATTAGGTGATAATATTTTTATGTAAACTAAATTGGATCTGTATCAGCAATAGGAGATTGCATTTACTAGCTCAATTTTTAATTTTCTATCATTCTAACAAGTGGAGCAAAATGTAAAAATCCTTTCAAGGAAGGTGGATTTAACAGTCCAAAAACAAATATCTTAACCGAGTGCACACTCAACAGTGTTTCTAAAGCTCTTAATAGAGTAGAATTTAACAGGTCTCCACCGATACTCCTAACATGGTAGATCACCGGAAGTGATCAAAATTGTAAGCTAAGACCAGCCCCTTCCAATCTGTAGATAGTGAATATTTTGTGGGTGCCATCCCCACCACAGTTTTTATTTCCTTACAGGAGTTTTCAGCAATATCATATCTTGTGTTATGTTTCAATTTACTTTCATAAACGTTCCTATGAATGTTCACAAGTATGTTAATGTTATGATTTGATATAATTCACATCAAGATAGTTTAAATTAGATTGAATGGATATATAATTGATTACAAAGGTTAATTGATAAAAGGATACAAAAGTTTTAGAGGTACCGATTCACCCCTCCCCTCTCAGTACATACTTCCCATTAATCCCAATAGTAATGAGATTCTTTGCCAATGTCACATGTTTCTGCATCATGACTAAATGCGGTAGTAACGTCACCTGTAGCTTGGTCACTTGTTCTCTGATTTGTTCATCTTCTTTCTGTAGGTCTAGTCTCAACCGCTTGTTTTGAAGTACCTTAGTGTAATACATCTTTAATGCATGTTTCTCGGTTGATAGACTTTGTGCACTAACCTTTAGATCTTGATATATTTTCTTTATTTTTTCACTAATCTCGGTAGTGAAGTTATCTATTGTGCATAAATGTTGTATAATTGTAATGGATTCATATATGATAGTTTCTAAACCACTTAGAAGTTCTGACAGAGTCACCTTATGTACTGCCACTTCCTGGCTGATCTTTTCTATAACTTTGTATTGGATCTTCTTCTCTACTTGCTCTTCCAATTTTTGCTCGGCATCAATGTCAGGATTTTCAATTGCCTTGGCAATCAGGTCAATTTGGTCGAGTATGGGGCCTTGTTCATCAATGTTTATATCTGGTACAACTTGTATTAGGATCTCTTTGGATTTCTCTAGCACTTGTGCACTTTTTGCTTCTTGTCTAAGCTTATCTTGTGTTGCTTTTCTGGTGCAAATTTCACCATATTTCTTCAAGGTCTCCGGATCAAGTGTCCTTGGATCCTAGTCAGGAATATCTATGATTTAATCTAGTGTAACTTTGTCCTTGGTTCCTTTCTTCTTCTTCTTCTTCTTCTTCTTCTTCTTCTTTCCTTGACCACTTGACGATGGGGATAGTGCTAAAGCTAATTGAGCCTTTTGCTCAGTTTCTAACTTTGATTTCTTGATACTCGGTGTGATAGCTTGGTAAAGTGCCTCGGTAGATGACCTTGTGTTTGTAGTAGATGTATCTACTGTCTTTTCAAGAGTCTCTTTGTTACCTTCACCTTTCTCTTCTGTAGCATCACTGGTATCCTTAGGTTCATCATCTTGTGTAGTCCCACCACTATGCTCGATCTCTTTACCATGACATTCACCCTTATCTTCAATTATATTTGTTGTCTGCTCAAGTGCCTTATGCCATGTTTCAGTCTCGATTTCAATTGCTTGGACTACAATAGGTAACTGGCCCGATACATTTTCTCAGGAGACCTATGATATGTCTTGCTCATCTATAGTCTTGGTTGCCCCGATTGACTCATCTTCCTTGGCTTTATCAACCGGATCACCTTTGGTTACATCAAGTATTGTGATCTCTGGGTGACCTAAATTAGTCAAGAGTTTAGGAATACCATCTAACACATTATCAATTGATGCATCATCAACTATTATAGGTTTTGTGCTCGGTCCAACAGATGCAACATCATTTACTTGCTTGGTATCCTGGATGTCCTCAGTTGGATTCAACAGTTCATTCCAAATCTTGGTGCTCTTAATATCCACTCCCTTAATATTTCCTTGTAGATATTCAGTGTTCTTTGTTTCTTCCAAAATTTCTTGGCACATTGTCTCATTATATCATGAATTTCCTCAACTGTGCACTCATCTTTTATAAGTGTGAGAGTTGCTTCTCTCATATGTTTCTTCATTTGGAGTGCATATGTCCATCTTGATGATATTCTATCATATAGTTTTGATGGAATAGAAGTAGAAAACTCAAATGGAACTTGTTTAAATTTAATAATCATACCTATGATTGCTTCTTCTATTTTGTTCTTGTGCTCAGTAGTCAGATCAGAATATGCTTGTATCTTTGGATGTGCTAACTGTCCGGTTGTCTTGATTGCCTCTGCAATCTCATCAATTGTTTGTGAAGGCTTATTCTATACAACCTTGAATTGTTCTAGATTGTCATCAGAATCATCCTTGTCATCTTTTTTCCACACATATTTCCTCTTTTGTCTTGGTGTAATAGTAGTACTCTTCTACTTCCATGTTTGGTATGTAAATTTTGGTGAGGGTCTTGTTATTTTTGTCACACCTTTCTTCAAAGGTGGTGAATCCTTAGTCACCGACTGTGAGCTAGTCTTTGATGGAGATTCAATCTTTGTGTTCTTTCTTCATTTGGCCTTAGGTTCCTTAACTAGTTCTACATCTAACTCGGTGGCGTATGTATCATGTTCTGGCTCTACTTCTTAACCGACTGAGGTCTGCTCCTTGGTTTCCTCTTCAAATTTATCTAATTCTTCATATGTTATTGCAATTTTCCTCTTCAAGGTTTTGAGAATCTTTTTCTTTTTCCTACCCAATTGTTGTACTTGCAAGGAAATTTCTATTTGGGTCTTTGCCTCTTCATAGGTGCCAAATCTCATGCCAAATTTGTCAACAGGATCATTTAACAATTTCTCAATAGCCTCATATGAAACATCAATATCTAACTCATAGTTCATTGGAGGTAGCCATGAAGTCCTCAGATCTGATGCTTTGATTAATGTTGTATTTGTATCTACTAAAAAACAAATATCATATTTGTATTTTTCTACTAGTTGTATAGGAATCTGGGATCTCTTTTCCATCCTAGCTTTGAACTTTGAGAAATACTCATTCATTACAGGTTTAAAGTTCTTTCCTAGACTTGTAATCATTTCATCAATCTGTATTGTAACTGGTTTGTCTGTCTGCCACTTAACTTTACTAATTAAAGGAAAGAAATTTTGCATGTAGAATAATATGCAAAGTAGTAATGAGCCAAACTTACATGTATTTGTCTTTGCTGATCTTATGGTTCTCATATTTTCTTCTAGTTGCCTCTACAAAAAATCAGAAAGATCAAGTTGTGGACCTTTCTTGAAAATCTTGTAGGCTATGTCAACAGCTCCACATGGTACGTTGTTCGGTCTGCTAGACTGGAATATCTTATACCCAATGGCATAAGAACCGAATCTCAGTTTGGGATCATTGATACAGTTAATCTTCAAACCTCTACCATCCCACTCGGCTAATGTTAGCTTTTCCAACTCTGTTCTTGGTAGGTGTCTTAGGGCTTTGGTTTTTTTGGATATGGGATATCCTGTAACTGCATGAATGACATCCCTGGTTATCTTCTTAGGTTCATCCAGCTAGAGTTTTCCATCATTTACTCTACTTAGTACAATGCGGATCCATTCGTTGTGAAAGACCTTCAAAAAATATAGGGCATTGGTTAACCCTTTAACCTCTAAGTCTTTATGGTCTTCTTTCAGCTTCATGTCTATGGAAAATGATTGGTATGTGGCCATAAGCTCAAAATCTCCAATTTCACCAATTTTGCAATGAATGTATGCATGCCCGTCTTTCACTAGCAAATTCCTAGGTGGAATAGACAAAAATGTGCCTTTATCATCTGGTTGTGCTGCAACCTATAGATGGATCTTATAGTTTGGCTCTGTGCAGGTGGAGTTCTTCACCAAAAAAACCTTCTTATCCTTATCTATTTTTTCTTTCATTTTTTTTGATGAAGATGTCATGTTTTCTGTATTAGGGCTTATGTAAAGTGTGCTCAATTAACTCGGTGAGGGAAGAATGTGTAGTAACTAACCTCTGTATGCTCAAAATCTTCTTAAATCTCTGTTGAATGCATGAAAATTTTTTGTTGCACTTTAACTCTCTTTTCTCTATTCTACTTTGTGATCGTAGTGTGAACAAATGAGTTCATGTCGACCAAATTTATAGCAAATAACTTAGGGTGGTGCAATAAATGCTCTTCACCAACCACTCTGTAAAAAAATATTATGCTCAGTTAACACTATCAATGCTTCATCTCGGTGAGTATACCATATAATCGGTTACCATAGCAACTCGATAAAATCTTTGCATTTTCACCGACTGACAGTTCTAACTTGGTACATATTAACCAACCTGACTAGATCATAGTAATCAAACATATAATACCATAGTGCATCTTGATTCATGTTGATTTGGCATATGTATAATAAATATAGGAACTTATGGAAGATATAGCATTGCAAAACATAGTTCCATACCTTCTTGTATTGCTTAGTTGGAGATGGTGGAGCCACCTAATCCATTAGATGAGGTGTCACCGACTATTGTGCTTCATCCTGCATTATCATTGATACTATTCTCCACATTTGACTTATGATCCTCTCAATTTCCTCAATTTTATTTCCATTCCTATAAGTGTTTATTTGGTCTGCACAATCTCTGCTTAAGTGACCAACTTTGTGGCAGTGAGAACATGTCATTCCAGAGCTTGACCAATTCCTAGATTTGGTTCGCCATTGTCTCATACAGTTTTCTGGTATGTGTCCATATTTACCACATGTTTCATAACTTCTCCAAGTGTTGTAATCCCATGCATAAGCATTGCCTTGTCTTCTCGGTTGATTTAACTTTTCTTGTCCTTTAGGCTTCTAGATTTGTTTTGTGTTCTTTCTGCATGCTTGAGATGTCTGACCATGCATGTTGCAATTTTGATAATATTTATCCATGTATGGTTTCTTCTGTGGTTTGTTCAACTTGGATCTAAACTCATGTTCCTTATGTCCATGCTTATTACAGTTATAGCAAATACCATTGAATTTAGGAGGGTTTCTAGGAATACCTTTTGCTTTGCTTCTGCAAACATTTGATGTGTGGCTTGGTTTTCCACAATGATGGCAAGAGGGCTTCTTGGGCTTTGGGCTTGAGTATACATTCCTTTGTTCAGCTTGATTTAATTATTCTCCTTGCTCGGTATACCCTAATCCAGTATTGTTGTTCAGTCTTCTTTGATGGTTCAAAAATTCATCCATTCTCTTAGTGCTTTCTTCATATCTCTTAAACACTTTATTATGTTGTTGTAACATCTTCACTTCATTTCTCAGTTTTTCATTTTCTTCTTTCAATATACCAATATCCTCTATTCTTTTTGAAAGTTCAGTATTCACTCGGTTAGCCTCGTGATTCATAGTAACCATTTGATTGGTAATCTCAAAGTAATGTTCAGTAAGTCTCAATATCTCAGTTTCTTTCTCCTGTAACTTTTGAGTCATCTATCGTTTGTCATCAACAACCACATTTCTATCTTGTTCATCTTTCTTTTCATCATTCAAGACTTCAACCATTATAACCATTTGTGTATCTTGACCGATCTGCAGTGCTTTCACTTGTTCAATAATTTGTTGATTTCCTTCAGATGCATTAGATATGCTACCAGTTTCAGATCCAAATGTATCAAATGGGTCATGAATCTCTTCTTCATGATAATCAATCTCACGACAGCGAAGTGCCATGTCATTTCTCTTAATCAACATCTCCCTGAGTTTCTCTTTATCTTTCTTATATTGTTCGACATAGATCTGCAACTGTAACTTTTGATTCTCAATAGTTTTGTCAAGTGTATACCTTTCCATTATAAGATCTTTTCTCTTCAGCTATTAAACCTTGAAAATAAGAGAACGAGCTCTGATACCAATTGTTGGGATAATGGAAAGGATGTGTACTGGGAGGGGAGGGGTGAATCAGTACCCTTATAACTTTTTGATCAAATCTTGTTAACATTGTTCTTTATAAACCGATTGATTAGATTTGCATATACCAAACATGTTAGTATCAATTCTAAAATGTAAATGCATGTAAAGTAAACAATACACATAAATAATATTAAGTACTCATGACACTAGTATTTTGGTATCACATAAAACCCTTGTTAGAAGGTAAAAACTGCGGTGGGGATGAGACCCACAAAACATCACTAGTGCAAAAATAAATTTAGCCTGTTAAAGATTTACAAAATAATCACTTATGATGATCTTACCCTGTTAGGATTAACAATAAGATTGATTAGATCTACCTCGTGTGAGTATTTTGAAACACAATCTATGTGTGGACTCGGTTAAGAGATTTACAATAAGACGGTTAAGTCTACTCTGTTAAGAGATTTAGAGTCTATTACAATTGTTAGAGAGCAACAGAAATTTGATCTGAAATATATAAAATCTTAATATTTCTGATACATATCCATTAAGTTCATATAAAATATATCACCTCAATGTGAATGATAATACCTTCTACTATGTTCTTCTTGGTAGCCTTGCCTTAGTTCTGAAAGCTGATTTTTGCAATGTGGTCTCTTTCTATGAAAATCCCTTGTCTGATCTCTGATGTCTGTAGTATGGCGACTACTTGATCATTTCTTGATCAACATACATTACAAAATTTGACATCTATACATTTATATATCAAAGGATATGACCTAATTAGGGTTTAACAATTACATCCTTATCCTAAGATCAACGGTGTACAAAATTTACCTTGGTCATCTACACATAGGAGATATAAACAATTAATGTTGTAAATCTATAATTAATGTTCTCCTCGATCGTGTAAACTGTTATCTAGGTTGGATAAAAATTTGTTACATCGAATGATGTGCCATAACAAACTTTTAGGTGGTCTCTGTTCCACTCGGTTATTATTTTCTCTCGGTGCTTGGTGTTGTCTGTGTATCTCGGTTATACTGGTGTTCAATTATGTTGTGTAGCTCGGTGTTGTCTTCTATTCGATATAGTATGTCTAATCCGTAATCACTGCACTCGGTTAACTCTGGGCATGATTAGTGCTCTCGGTTAACTCTGCACTTCGATGATTAAACCGTCTTGTTTGACTCTATCACCGATTGTTCATTATGTTTGCTTGATAACTAATGACAACTTCAATGTGCAATTGGAGTAACAGAATAAACTATATTATCACCAAAAATACAACATAATAGTTGAAACTACGTAGGAGAGCCCTTGGTTAACTAGACAAAGATGAAAACATAGGAAGGAATAAGATTATGACAAGTGTTGTAATGTTATGAAATGATAACCAAAAGATAATTTTGCACGGGGTCTTCACTGAAGGGGCAATGCACTATCACGTGCGTTCATATTGGAGGGTTTAAAATGGGCAAATAAGGGGGGCAATATATTTCCTAAATAGGGGGGAGGGGGGTTTTGGGGGCTGGTGGTTTAAATAGGAAGACAGGGGTGGGTAGTATTGGAGGGGGTGACAAAAAGGAAGTTTGGGGCAATATGTTTTGAAAATAAGGGGATTCTTTAGTATGCCACGAACACACGTGCTATGATTCAGGTTCACTAAGTGAAGTCCCCATGGAAAAGTGAAGGTGTCATATGTCCAGTAAAGGTGGATCACCCTCCAAAGTTGAATAAAATGTGTAATACGTGCACTAAAGGTGGAAGTGATAGAGTGATAAGTGCACTAAAGGTGGAGTTACCACATAAAGTAGAATGTGCTAAAATGATAACACCACATAAAGTAGAGATTCTCCTAAAAACTCTTATGTGGTCCCTAAGTAAAGTTAAGAAATATATGCGTCTATTTCCTTGGAGAATGAATTATTAGATACAAAACTTGAACACACCAATACTTATACAAGTTTTTTATTTAATAAAATATATGCAACCATAGAAATTGCGAAGTACCTTTGCAATGTTGATGTGAACAATGATTTTGCAAAATATTCCTCTAAACACTTGTATGACCAAAGGAGAGTTTCTTTCTAATGGTCTTGAACAAAAGTGTTCGATTTTGACAAATTGTTAGTCAATTTTATAGGTTCTTGGACTCTCTAGACATGATGGCAACATCAAATTTGACCACATTGCTCCATAAATGCAACTACATTCTAGGCCTAACAACCACCTCCTAAGTGCAAACCGTTGTGGATCTAACCTCACATATCTATTATGAACAAATAAAAAGACAAAATTAACTTTTTTGGACACTCCAATCTCAATGGTGAGCTGAAATTTGGACCGACAAACACCAAAATGAACTTGCAATACAAAGGCACAATAAGAAAACCACTAACTCTAATATGTCTACTAGGTTTTCCTAGTTCTTTGAATTTATTATTTAATGCAAAAGAAGAGCATACTCAACTTTTCAACATCCACCAAGATTTGAAATGCAACTCTCTCAATTAAGACTAACAAAGAGATATCCCACAAGCTCTGCTACCAAGCAAGTTGATTTAAAATGCTCAACACCATGCAAGATTTGTCTCAAGATTGTAGTCACTCAAGATCTAGAAACTTTTATGAAAGCACAAGAGAGATTGGATATGATAGAATAATGTTGTCATATTAAGGATGCAAATGATAAATTAAACTAAAATGAATGAGGTTATAAAAGAGCCCTTTGATTATATAGGTCAAGGTGAACATAGGATTACACAAGATGATAATATGTCTTTGTCTTACGGTTTGAAACATAAAATGATAACTATCTTGTGTGTACCATAAATAAACTTAAATAACAAGTGTAAATAAGGCATAGGTGATGAAGTAACCAGATGAAACACCCCATCCACACCAACAAACATATATGTAAACCCCAAAAACTTTTTTACCCTTGATATACTAACTTTATTGTTCCAATGATATTAGCATACAACAAGATATTCTTTGGTCGCATCCTTACAATATATTTGTGCACATGATGTCATATATTGAAAAATTCAACATTTTGAAAAAGCAACTCAACAAAGCCATGGAATAATTGAAGAAGGTGATAGTAGATACAATAGATCATCAAACTTTTAAAATATTGAGAATGTCAAGTTTTATAGACAATAATGTTAGCAATAATTTTGGAGATCTCATTATGCAATTTATCACCAATGAGAGAGTGAAACGCAAAAGTCACACTTATTATTCATGCAAATTTGAATGTTTCGTCAATCATTACCACATCAAGCGAAACACCTAATTAGAGATTCGAGTACAAGAAAAAAAATCTAAACCCGAGGTTACCTTTCATCATCAAGCAATAATTAATAATGTCATATTGCACATTTTTGTATGTTTACCTATATGCAAATGTAATTTCACACCTTACAGACATCTACTCCACTCACACGTTAAATAAAAACTCCATATGTATGAATAAAGATAGACAACTAAAAATCTTACTTAAACATTTACAATATGAGTTTCAAGATAACAAAATAACCATCACCAAAAGGAGATTGGTGAAAAAGATATATCCTCACTAAAGACATGAGTTGGAATACCACAAAACAATAACAAAATAACTAGGGGAAGTGTACCATTAATCATTATTCATGGTTTTTTGCATTCACAAAGGCTAAATTATATCAGATTTTAATGATTTTTTTGGTTGTCTATATATGTGACTTAGCTACTTCAAAAATATTTGTAAACTTCTAGGTATTAACAAAGCTCCCTATAAAATTTGTTAAGCATCAAACGGTAAAAAAGTGACCATTTCAAAGTGTCGCCCAATACCTACTCAAAGATTCTTGAATAATCATTAACTCAAAATTTCCAGTACTTATAGACAAATGTCCCAATATCCATCCACAAATATCCCAACAGTGGTGCACAAATAGGCCAATTATGAACTAAAAAAGCTAAAAAAATGATCAGCTATTGATACATATGAAACTTATTTTAATCAGCTTTGAGTTATCAATTCTTGTGACTCTTTTAAAATAAGTAATTAAGGGGTTAGAAGTGTTGGCATAAATGATGCAGAGTGAAGTTGAGTATGTTATGGTGTTGAACTGATGATAGCTTGCTCAATTATGATGTTGTCATTGATGTCAACTTAGTGTTTGTTGGTTGACAATGTGTCTGTTATGCTGATGTATGCTCAAGAGGTTGAATCCAGAGATGTGGTAAGAGTTGGTGTGTGTAATTGTAAAGGAAGTCTAAGTGATGTCTCTAGATGCTATATCTATGACCGCACATGTTGATCTTATGAAAGGTGTGAGTAATGATTGATTGAAGGTTGACAGGTCAACATAAAGAACATGATGAGGCTAGGAAGGAATGATTTGATGATTATGTCAAATAGGTTTGGACTCTGATGATGTGGTCATGATATGTTTATATTTACTTTGTTATGGGGTTTATGTTGCGACCACATCATGATTTGATGACTGGAAGACATAGTTTGAAGTGACAGAAGGTCGTTCAGTAAAATGTTAAAGATGTTCTTAAAACAATCAGTCAGATCCTTGACCGGTTATGATGTATCGTGATGTTGTAAGTGATTATGTATTCCAGGGATCATGGTGATGTTGAAGATTGAAGAGGATTGATGAGTTGGCATTTTCTATGATTATTATGATCAAATTTATTGGAGGTTGTACAAGAACTTTGGAAAGTGTGTTGTGGTTTGACTTTTATTTGTCAAATCTATGTGTGATGGATTTGAAGGCCGACCTGAGTTTTTTAGAGAGTGTTCTAGATTGTTAACATGTTTTAGGGTATGTTCATTGAGCGAGAAAATTTGTTAAATATTTTATAAGGTGGTTAATTGCCCTAATGAACTTGTAATGTGTCAATATGTAAAATGATGAAAAGTACAAGTGTAGATCATGGATGCAGAGGTGCGATCAAGAGAAGAGAGAAGAGAGAAGATTGTTTGTATGTGAAGCAGAGATTGAGCTTGAACTAGATCTGTACTAGCAGAGAGTGCTACTTTCTCAGATAATTTACTTGTTGATTCCTAATAGCTTCATCAAGATAAATCCCTTAACTGGGTAGATCCTAACATGTCTGAATCGTAAATCCTTTAACCATGTGACTCTTTAATTAGGGTTTGAAATCATTTAACTAGGTTACTCCTAATAGGGTAAAGCTCATAATAGGGCTAGAGGTAAATCCCTTGATTGTGTGACTCCTAACAGGGTCTTGCTCTTAATCGAGCATTTGTAAGTTTTTAACAAGGCTAAGCTCTTAACCGGGCGTGCTTCAGAAGAGTGGATTTTAGTGGGTGTCATCCCCACATGTGGTTTTTCCCAGTTTGGTTTTCATGAGAAAAACTTTGGTGTTATTGTGTTGCATGGTTGTGGATGTTTATCTTTATTTTTTAGTTTTTCATGCAATGGATGTCTATTAATGAAAGTGGTTGAATGGTTAAGGAAAAGTTTGAATTGTTAGATTACTGATTCACCCCCCCCCCCCCTCTCAGCAATCTTGGNATTCCCCCCCCCCCCCCCTCTCAGCAATCTTGGATCTCTTATTACTAACAATTGGTATCAGAGCCTAGGTCCTATTTGTGGTAAGCCTAACAACTTGAGGAAAAAAATTCCAATGATGGGGAAGGAACCTCCCAAGTTCTCTAAAGACAACTCTACCTGGTATGGAGTGATAGAATGAAGTTATAACTAAAAGGTAGGGGATCTCAATACTAGATGCATGTGACAAGAAGATATAGCAATCCTCCTGGAACTCTCACTACAGATGAACTAAAGGAACAACAGGAGAATAGTCAAGCACAAGAAGCCATTGTAAGTACCCTATCTAATATTGAATATGTTGATGTTTGTGGACTTGATACTGCCTATGATGTCTGGGAAAAGTTGAAACTAATCTATGGATGAGATATCATGTGCAAAAAGTTAAGGAAGATAGTCTTAGAGGAAAGTATGATGACATGAAGATGGTAGAAAGGAGAGAAAATTGCACAATATGGCCTAATAATAAAAGAAGTTGTGGGTGCTATTAGAGGTGTTGGTGGAACTATTGAGGAAGATACTATGGTAAGTAAAATGTTAAGAACTTTACTACCTAGTTATGCCATTATAGTGTCTTCTATAAATGAGTTGAGAACCTTTGATAATGTTACTATAGATGGACTAATCGGTAAGCTTACTACATTTGAGTAAAATAACTGTGATAATAGTATTCCAAGAGTTGAGGCAGCTTTCAAGGCATCGATGTGTAATGTACCATTAAGGAAAGGTAAGGAAACAAGTCATGATTCTAATTACATGTCAAGTTATGCCAGGGAAATTGAATCTATCTTGGAAGAAGAAAGGAAACAAGGAGAGCTTGAAGCTCTACCAACAAAGAGACTATCTAGACGGACTGGTAAGTACAAAGGTAAACTTCCAATGAAATGTTTATCATGTAATAAGATTGGACATATTGTTGTTAGATGTCCTAATGGTGAACAAAAGGATAAGTTCAGAAAGTTTAAGGGAAAAGAGAAGAAACAATGCTTTGTTGCAGTGGATGAAGGAGTTACCGATGAAGAATCGGGAGATAGTGAGGAAGAGGAGTTTGTATTTGTTGCAGTCAAAGAAGATCCATCTAAAGGAGAAAAGGCACTGGTTTCTGACTTAAGACAAAATGATGAATGGATTATAGACAGCGGGTGCTCACATCACATGACCAGTGATAAGAGTAAGTTCGTTAAACTTGATGAGTTTGATGGTGGCGTGGTAAGATTTGGTAATAGTACACCTTGTTTGGTTAAAGGTAAAGGCACTATTTCTTTGAATGACAACAGTGATACTGATGATGTTTATTATGTGGATGGTCTAACACATTATTTGTTGAGTGTGGGTCATCTAAATGATAAAATGTTATAGACTAGAATTCAAAGGAGGTGTATGCAAAATAATTGGAAGCTCTGGTGATGATATTGCTACTGATAGGCAGACTAGAGGTAATTTATTCCATCTGAACACTATTGTGAACAATTGTTTGGTTGCAAAGGTTGAGGATAGTTGGCTATGGCATAGAAGGTTGTCATATAAACTTTGATATTTTGATAAAAGTAAGACTAATGCAGTTAGGGAATTGTCTCAATTAGTCAAACTAGACAACATGATGTGTAACGAATGTTAGTTGGGTAAGTTAACTAGTTCTACTTTCTAAAGCAAGTCTTTTTCATCTGAAAGCATACTTGATTTTATGCATACTAATCTTTGTGGGCCTATGAGACATAGGAGTTATCTAGGTGAAAAATATTTCATACTGTTTATTGATAACTATTGTAGAATGATGTGGGTAATTTTCTTGAAGGAGAAGTCTGATGCATTCCATAAATTCAAAGTATTCAAGGCACTGGTTGAGAAGGAATCAGGTAAGAATTTGAAATTTTTAAGATCTGGTAGAGGTGGTGAGTTTACTTCTGCAGAATTTGTTAAGTATTGTGAAGACAATGGAATCAAGAGATTAATGTTTGCACCGAGGACTCCACAACAAAATAGTGTTGTTGAGAGGAAGAACAAAATTATAGTGAATGTTGCAAGGACTATGTTGATTCAAGGTGATGTACCAGAGATGTATTGGAGAAAAGAAATCAATACTGTTGTTTACACACTGAACTGGGTACAAGTAAAGAAATGAACATATAAGACACCTTATGAGCTATGGTATGGTCACTCACCTAATGTTAAATACTTTAAATTTTTTAGCGGTAGATGTTACATTAAGAGGGATGATTACACATGCAAGTTTTGTCCAAAATTTCAAAAAGTGATGAAGGTATTTTTGTGGGTTATTCTACTAAAAGCAAAGCATACAAGTATTTCAATAAGAGAACTAACAAAATGATTGAGAGTGCAAATGTAAAGGTGGATGAATACCCTGAGAAATATGGTGATTCAAGTGAGCAAGTGACAAAGGATGATCAAGAGATTGTGTATATTGAACTAGAAATGCATGAACCAACAAATCAAAATAATGTGGGAGACGTGATTCAATCGACAGATGAAGAAGCTCCTAGACTTGAACCGGTGATACCTAGGTATGTGAAGATGAATCATTATGTTGATCATATTATAGGTGATAAGAATGCATGCGTTCTAACCAAAAGAGAGCTTAGAGAAAGTACTTGTTTGAGCTCCAAGTATGAGCCTAAGATAGTGAAAGAATCAATCAAGGATGAAGATTGGCTAAAAGCTATGGAGGAAGAACTTGATCAAATTGAGAAGAATGATACATGGACACTTGTTCCTAGACCTAAAGATAAAAATATAATTGGTACCAAATGGGTTTTTAGGAACAAATTGAATCAAGATGGAAATGTGATCATAAACAAGGCAAGGTTTGTATGCAAGGGATATTCACAAAAAGAAGGACTGGATTATGGAGAGACTTTTTCTCCAGTGGCAAGAATGGAAGGGGTAAGAAATCTATTTGCATATGTTGTTTATACAAAGTTCAAAGTTTTTTAAATGGATGTCAAGTCAGCTTTCTTGAATATAATTCTTGAAGAAGAGGTCTACATAGAACAACCCGATGGTTTTGCATTGAAAAAGGGCAAGGACATGGTATGCAAACTACAAAAGGCACTATATGGACTGAAATAAGCTCCAAGGGCAGTGTATGAAATGTTACATTCCTATCTTATTCAGATTGGCTTTAATAAAACAAGTGATGATAGTAATGTGTACCTAAAAGTTGAAAGATAAAAGTTGTTGTTAGCTGAAGTATTTGTTGATGATATAATCTTTGGAGGAAATGATGAGATGAGTTTGACATTTGCTGAAGAGATGAAGGAGTTTGAAATGCCAATGATTGAGGAGACCAAATTCTTTATTGGATTGTAGGTTTCACAACTAAAGAATGGTGTATATATCATTCAATCCACATATGTGAAAGTACTCAAGACTTTTGGTATGGATGACTTCAAACCAGTTGGAACCCCCATGGTAACAGGATGTAAATTGTCTAAAGATGATGAATCTGATGTAGTAGATACTAATTTGTACAGATCTATGATCGGTAAGCTGTAGTATGGTGTTCATAGCAAACCAAATAATGCTCAAGTGGTTGGCATAGTGGCCAGATTTCAATCAAATCGTAAGGAATCTCATATGGTTGCAGTCAAGAGGATATTCAGGTATTTGAAAGGGACAGTTGACTATGTATGGTATGCTCATTATGGTAATTTCTCTTTGAGTGTGTTTACTGATGTTGATTGGGCTGGAAATGCTGATGATAGAAAGAGCACAAGTGGCAGTGCATTCTTTCTAGGTAAAAGGCTTGTATCTTGGACAAGAAAAAAGCAAAATTGTATCTCACAATCCACTGCAGAGACAGATTATGTAGCAACAACTATAAATTGTACACAGATTGAATGGATGAAGCAGCTTCTTGAAGGCAACAAAGAAAAGGTGACTGAACATGTAACTATCTTTTGTGACAATACAAGTGCAATAAATATTTCCAAGAATCCTGTGATGCATTCCAAGACTAAGCACATTGCAATTAAGTATCACTTTCTGAGAGAGAAAGTGTAGGACAAACAGGTGAAGTTGGAATATGTACCAACAAAGGAGTAGATAGAAGATATCTTCACCAAGCCACTACCTAAGGATACTTTTGAGCACCTTAGAGGTAAGCTAGGGGTTATGCCCTTACTTGAACAGAACTAAGATGTTGGTGCATCAATCCAGTGGATTTATTGCCATATCTTTTACTGTGGATTGATGAGCAGGGGACTACTCCTTAGGGGGAGCAGTCAAAGGAGATGAAGACAATTGCAACAAATGAAGATTTGAGTCATGTTGCGCCTTTGGAATTGTTGTCAAAGGGGGAGAAGAGTTATGGGGTGAAGAATTGAGGAAGAGAAGAATCAATAACAAAGAATCAGACAAAGGAAAGTGAACTACAAAGATGTATTTGCTAAGGGGGGCAGTTTTTGGTATCTAGACGCTCTAGATGATTGCTTAGTGTTGTTGGTGTTGAAATCAATGACAAAGGGGGAGATTGTTGACATAACTGATGTAGAGTGAAATTGAATATGTTATGGTGTTGAACTGATAATAGGTTGCTCAACTATGATGTTTTCATTGATGTCAACTTAGTGTTTTTTGGTTGACAATGTGCATGTTATGCTAATGTATGTTCAAGAGGTTGAATCCAGTGGTGTGGTAAGAGTTGGTGTGTGCGATTGTAAAGGAAGTCAAAATAATGTCTCTAGATGCTATATCTATGACCGCACAAGTTAATCTTATGAAAGGTGTGAGTTATGATTGATTGAAGGTTTACAGGTCAATAGGAAGAACAGGATGAGGCCAGGAAGGAATGATTTGATGATTGTGTCAAATAAGTTTGGACTCTGATGTTGTGGTTATGATATGTTTATATTTACTATGTGTTGGTGAACAGATTGTCCTCCAATAAAATGCATGCAAATGTAACCCTAAGTGCCCAAGTGAGAAGACCAATCAGCACCAACAGTTGGATAGGTTAGCATTGAATTGATAACCTTCCTCTGAATTTTATCAGGTACAGCTCCCCGTGCAAGATTTACAATGAATAAAAACTATTTTACACTTTTTCCAGAAAGTGCATAAGGTTCTCTCACGTACTCTTAGGTAGTGAGGTGATGGTATTTAATATTGATCGCAAGAAGGATGAAAAACACAAAGTCTTTTCATCAAAAGAAAACTGAAATCAATCAAAGAATATAAAATAACTACTATCTCAAATACTTCTTCCAATGAACAATATGAGATTCGAGAAGACATCAATAGATATCACATAGGATCAACCATATGTTCACAAAGTAACCATGATTAATCTGCTCCAAAGTCAAAGTTTTGAAACACGATTAGAATGACATATATATATTCAAAAACTTCCTTTAGCACACAGTCATCTGAAAGAGTTTTCATACATACTATATCTATCTACTGCTACTTCAGTCTCAAAAAAAATATGACTCTAATCAATAAAGACTAACCCCCCCTGTAGCACAAAATCTGCAGAGAAATACAATCTTCTCCCTCTCACTGTATTCATAGTCCCCAATCTTACTGTAGCTCAAAGTCTCCCTGCAAAATTCAGAAAACTGGAACCCCTCTTCCCTCTCTTGAATGCCTATTTATCCCCTTTTCAATAATGGTTACCGGTTATAATAACTGACAACTGTTTCTTGAATGTTGGATCTTTTTGAATATTCTCGAGAAATTTCTTATTCTTCCCTCATCGGTTTATCTTTATGAGATAAACTTTATTACAACTTTATATTTTCCAATAACTTATGAAAGTTATTTCCATGAGACTCCTCAATTTTATAATGTCATCGTTGTTC
This sequence comes from Thuja plicata, assembly GCA_018584345.1. Lineage (NCBI taxonomy): Eukaryota > Viridiplantae > Streptophyta > Pinopsida > Cupressales > Cupressaceae > Thuja > Thuja plicata. The sequence goes on from MU225917.1 coordinate 573,677, forward strand.
AACAAGCTGTTGTTTCAAAGTCTCAGCTTTTAAAATAAATCTCTAAGCCTTTCGATACATCATCTTCACAATTACTGAGGTGGCATTGATGACTCTCTAGTTGCATACGTGGCATCTTTAAGGATTTTGAAGGATTCAGATGCTCCTCCATATTTGTTATCATCTATAACTATAGACATGTCTCTTTTTCTTCATAACCGTTGACTGCTCCAAACATTCCAAGCTCAAACTTGATTAGGGGATCGGCCACTGTGGTTGTGCAAGCATTTTATCGGGCATGAATAGCTTTTGGAGTTTTTTAAATCTTTCTCTGTGGTCACGATGCCTCTACTGTGACATCGATTTGGTCATCATTCTGAACTTAGCAGCGTACTTTTGGTGGTTTCAATTGCTACCAAATGTTGTGTTTACCCTTTTCCCATTAACTAGTGCATCACTAGATGTCGTTCTCTCTGACAGACAAAGACAGATGTCTGGCCTCCATTCTAATTGAAGTGTGATTGTGGCTTATGCCCGATGATGAGGTACTTTGAAGCTGCATCATTCATGCATCCACATTTGTCAGACAGTTCCTATGCGATGTGTCTTTACATTCAAATCATCCATTTCTTTCATGTGTCGACATTGGCCAAACTGTTCGCAGCTATTCTCCATCTTCAAACATAATACAAAAGTGCGCTCGAACTGGCTGCAGCTAATTGCTTGGTGTCAGGTTCTTCATGACTTTAATGATGAGAGCATAGTCAATAACATGAAGCCGCACTTTACTTATTTTACTTTCCAAGCTATGAATTGGTTGCGCAACTGGCACATTTGGCACTTCATCAACACCCGACACGAATTTAGTGATCATTGACTGATTGAAATTTTGTCAAATAGTTTGCGTATATCCTCCATGTATCTGGGACTGTTACTCAAAGTAGCAGTTCACTAAAGTAGAGAACCACAGTTACAAGCATCTTATTTCGCAAAGCTTTATCATTTTAATGATATAGCATCGATAATCTTCAAACTGTATTTCTTCCATGACAGTGAGATTATAAATTTTAGTCTTTATTTCCAATCTTTGGCATGACCAATTTTACCATTGGTGGCGGC
>MU225917.1:586349-596354 GCA_018584345.1 Thuja plicata
TCATCAATGTCTTGATTTTTAAATTGTCCCCCATTGTCTGTTACAATTGAAGAGGGTATCCCATATCTACAAATAATGTAGTTTAGAATGAACATAGCCACCTGTTTGCCAGTGGCTTTGATTAGCGACACGGCTTCGACCCACTTCGTGAAATACTCAGTGGTCGTAATGATAAACTTGTGTCCATTTGAAGAGTTGGGATATATTTGTCCAACCAAGTCAAAGGCCCATTGCTGAAATGGCCAATGTGTTATGAAAGGTATAAGTTCTCTAGCAGGAGCATGGATAAGATTTCCATGTGTCTGGCACTTAAGACATGATTTTGAAAAGTGAATAGCATCTCTCTCCATCGTAGGCCAGTAATAGCCTACTCTGAGTAGTTTCTTTGCTAATGAAAAGTCGTTCAAGTGTGATCCACATACATCTTCGTGGACTTCTTTTAATGCTAGATCAGACTCTTTAAGTTCTAAACATCAAAGAAGTGTACCGTCGAGACCGCGTCGATATAGGTTGTTAGTTATGAGGACGTAACACGATGTTGTCCTAATCAGGGATCATTTCTCATTTCTAGATAGATTATTAGGGATGGTTTGGTCAGAAAGGTAAGCAATGCTATTGGCATACCGAGATTGATCTGGGGTATTCAAGGTACATATTACCTGGTATTCAGGGGTATCAAAGGTAGGATAGGATAGTTCTTCCACCAAGAAGTCATAGCGGAATTGATGTTCTTCTAATTGTAACATGGACGCCAATGTAGCCATAGTGTCAGCAGCTTTTTTCTCTGATCTTGGTATCTGCTAGAAGGTGATGAAGACAAAGTACTTCTTCAGGTCATCAACTAGTTGCTTGTAGGCATCAACTTTTCATCTTTTATTTGATACTCCCCATTGACTTGATTGATAATTAGTTGGGAGTCACCATACACGTGTAACTCTATGATCTTCCATTCCATAGCTAGCCTGAGGCCGTTGACCAATGTTTCATATTCTAAAATATTATTGGTGCATGAAAACATAAATTTGTAGGATTTGGGAATCTTGTATCCTTGAGGAGTTATGAATAGGACCCCTGCTCCAGAACCTTGTTGAGTAAATGAACCGTCAAAGTACATCTTCCATGGATATTCAGTTAGGTGCATGATAGTTTCATCAGGGAATTCAATCGTCAAAGGTTCATCATCCCAGAGTGGTGAATCAGCCAATTGATCTGCAAGTACCTGTCCTTTGATAGCTCTCTGTTCTACATATTCAATGTCAAACTCACTTAGAATCAGGACCCTTTTTGCCAAACGTCCTATTAATGTTGTTGTGTTCAAAAGATACTTTAGAGGATCAATCTTAGCAATGAGCTTTACGGTATGAGAGAGCATGTAGTGCTTTAATTTTTGTGATGTGAAGACAACTGCTAAGCATGCTTTTTCAATAATGCTATAATTGAGCTCATATGCGACCAGTGTTCTACTAATATAGTAGATAGCTCTTTCTTTCTTTGTGTCATCTTCTTGTGCCAACAATACTCCTAGGGATGTAGTTGTTGCTGAAATGTATAGGAGTAGGGACTTTCCATGAATATGCGCCATAATAATAGGTGGAGCAGCCAGGTATCCTTTCAATTCTCTGAAGTTTGCTTCACAGTGTTCATCTCATTTGAAGGTAACCCCTTTATGTAGTAGCTTAGTAAAGGGTTGTGCCTTATCTGCAAGTTGGGACATGAATCTCCTAATGGACTGAAGTCTCCCTTGTAGCGTCCTTATTTGACTGATGTTTCATGGAGGAGTCATCTCTAGAATAGCCTTCACCTTTGCAGGATCTACCACGATTCCCTTCGCTGATACTATGAATCCTAGGAGCTTCCTTGATTGGACCCCAAAGGCACATTTCTTTGGGTTGAGCCTGAGTTGAAATTATTCCATTCGATCTAATATCTTTCTTAGGTCAGCAATGTAAGTACCTCTTTCTTTGGATTTAGCCAATGTGTCATCGACATAGTCCTCCATGTTCTTGTGCATCATGTCATGGAATATTGTTGTCATAGCTCTCTAATATGTTGCACCGGCATTCTTTATCCCAAATGGCATGACGTTCCAGCAAAATGTGCCCCATGCGCATGTGAACACGGTTTTTTCTTAATCCTCAGGGGCAATTTGGATTTGATTATAGCCCGAGAATCCATCCATTAATGAATACATCTGGTAGCCCGTTGTAAGGTCTATGATCATGTCAATGTTTGGTAGAGGGAAATCATCTTTTGGACATGCTTTGTTCAAGTCTCTGAAGTCCGTACAGATCCTGATAGATTTATCAGTTTTAAACATGGGGACCACATTGGAGATCCATCCTACATAGGCAATGACCCATATAAATCCAGCTTTTAACAACTTTTCTAGCTCTACTTTTACCAATAATGCAACATGAGGATGCATTTTTCTAAGTTTTTGTTTTACGGGCTTGATCCCGAGAGCTATAGACAAGTGGTGCATGATGAGATTAGGATCTAGCCCTGGCATATCCGTATAAGACCATGCAAAGTTAATCTTCTTCTCTTTCAAGAACTCTGTGAACTGTACCTTCTCTTCTTCTGATAAAGATTGTGCAAGGTGAACTATTTAAGAATTTTTGACAGTGCCCAAATTTACTGGTTGTGTTGGTTCAATTAGTACCGAAGATCTTTCCTGAAAGTGTTTAGGGAGGATATCAAGAGTCTCATCCTTTGGCGCCTCGGAGAGGTTTTCACCATTGGATACGTCTTTTTTCTTTACTATTTTGGGATCTAATACTACCACAGAGTGGTTTTCACCATCAGTCTACTTTTTCTTTTTCTTTTTCAGTTTGTGACTAAGAAACTTGATATCCTCTTGTGACATATTCTCGCTCCTTGCATTGGTGGAAGAAGGGTAGGGTTCACAAGCATTAAGATAACAAGCTAGGGAGTGGTCATTGGAAAATTCGAGGATAGGAGTAGGATCTATTTCAGTCCAATCAATTAGGTCGGGAAGTACCAATGTTAGGGAATCAGATTCTGGGAAGGACAACATCGTGTTAGCATCAAGACCATTAACCGACATGACATGATCTGTTAAGTTAATTTCTTCAATATTTAGATCAATAAGAGTGAGATCATCATTAAAAGGGTCGTTGTTAGTCATATGCGGACCAAACTCTAGTGACTCGTCAGTAGAAGTCTCATCATCATCTCTCTGTAAAGGAGGCTTCTTGCTTGTAGCCTATGAAATTCTTCCAGACTTATGTATTCACCAGTGTCTCCATCAATGATCGGGGGAAGGAACTCTTCTTCTGCTTTAGGGGGATCAGTATCATTGAGAGGAGTGTCAGATCGTTTGCTAGGAGTTGAGGAAGCTGCAAACATGTGAATTGTATCTATTCCAATATCTTTAGAGGCGATAGATAGCCGATCCCATTCATAGTCATGAGAGTCTGTTACATCATCATTAGATCTGTTTAAGTATTCAACAATGGTTATTTGATGTACTCGGTTAGCTGCTTGTAGATCAAAGTGGGGTAGATCAAGGACATGTGAAATTGTGACCAATTGCCCCCAGTTAGGATGTAAATTTTGTGGCCGGGGTGTCTCTTGAGTAATTGTTGCTATGGTGTCTCCTACTTCTTGAATGTGAGGTTGTGCTAGCAAAGGGGTGTGAAGATCTTGTGGTACTTCAAAGCTGGGTATGTAGCATTCTCCTTGGTAGTTGGGGTCTTGTGCACCAACATGTAACAATCTCTCATAGGACCACTACTCTAGTTCATCTGTTTCATCACTCCCTTTATCTGAATGTGGACTCTCTTTTGAAGTAGGTTTATCAGTTTTAGCATTAAAACCAAGCCATGTTTTATCTCTGGTATTCCGGAACTCCATGGGTATAGGTTCAATAATCCCTCATCCTGTGTCGTTTAGAGGTCCCTTTCCTTTGTAACCCATTTGCGTGAGGAAATCATATCCCTTTCCATACTGTTCTGGGGATATCTTCACATGTTTGACCTCAGATTCCACCGGTTCTCCTTTGTAAAGCTTGTCCAAGACTGCTTGTTCTTCTGCGTTATCTGAAGAAGATGTGGATGCCTTTATCATGCCACTCACTTTGTGTACTTCTGGCTCCTTGGATGCTATAGGTGTAAATGTCGATGAAGGTTTTCCATAGGATCTTGGTGACACTGGAAGTTTTGTCAGTGAGGGAGTAAGGTCCAGCTTGTACTCTCCCATACCTGTTTCTTCAAGTTTCAAGGTTTTTCTAAAACTCTTCATAACCATGTCCTTGGTAGTTTCAGGAGCAACTGCATCCATAGCTTCTTTGTTGTGTGGGATCATGCTACCAACTTTGATATTGTTGCAAGTATAGTTAGCATATGCATGAATTCTCACTTCCACCCCATTATGTGGGAATTTTATGCATTAGTGGTAAGTGGACAGTATAGCTTGCATTTCGTGAATCCATGGTCTCCCTAGTAGGATATTGTAGGCCAATGGTAAATCCAGATGCTGACATATGAACTTCCTCTCAATCGGCCCGACTCTGATAGGTAGAACAGTAAGACCTCTAGAGGACCTTTCCTCCTCATCATAAGCTTTGATGGTTATCTTGCTTCTAGAGTCAATTGTTTGTTCTGAGAGACCTAGTCTCTTGATTAGATCCAGTGTACAAATATTCAATCCTGCGCCTCCATCTATCGACACTCGTCTAACATGGGACTTATGAATAAGGACTTCAATATGGAGTGGTTGATTATGTGGATGTGTCAATGACTTATCATCCTCTTCAGAAAAGGAGAGGTAGTGTGGTGCTGAGATGTGATTGACCATCGCTTGGAACTTGTCTATATCAATATCTTTTGGAACATTAGCAGCGTGTAGAGCCTGTTCTAGGATTTTGCTATGTACAGTGGATATCTTGAGCAACTCAAAAATAGAAATTTTGGCAGAGGTTCATTTCAATTGGTCTATCAAATCATATTTTGCTCCAGGAATAGTAACCGTGTGTTTTGCTGCTGGTTTAGGAATAGTTACAATAGGAACCTTGGATGTTGATGTTGATGTCGATCTTGGAGGTCCTTTGATTGTAACCTGTGCTTGGCTCCGTGTTACAACATTCGAGTGGAATGAGACACCTTTGATTGTGACCACATTGATGGATTCGGTTTTAATGTCAAGTATATTAATCACATTGTCATTTCTAGAATAGGTGTAGTTTACCTCATTATTTTTCCCTTTAGATGTTTCTCCTTGATCGTAATTAGGAAAGGGTTTGTTGAATGTTGTATGATCCTCATTGGTAGTGTGTTCGTCCACCTTGATCTTACCTCCTTCAATGAGGTCTTGGATGACATGTTTAAGCTTGAGACAATTTTTAGTCTTGTGTCCCTTGTTTTTGTGGAAGACACAATAGGAATTATCATCCCACCACCTGGGTTTTACCATTGGTTCCCACGGTTTAGAATCGGGAATTGTAAGAACTTTGTTATCCAATAGTGTTTTTTGAATAGTTTCAAGAGGCTCTCCCAAAGGAGTGAATGTTCTATGAGGTTTTGAAGTCCATGATCGTCCTTTGTCATTATCATTGTTTGTTTTGGGTACGGGAGGTGCTACCTTAGCATCCTTGCTTGCTTGCATGCCATTAGTTAGATTAAATACCTCGGGTTTAGGATTAATGTTAGAGGCGTCAACCACTCTGTCATTAACAACATTCTTGTTTTGTTTCCACCATTTAGGCTTGGAGTTGGAGTTGTTTGATTTGTTTTCACCTTAAAGATTGATCTCCCCTCTTTTGACCATGACTTCCTCAATACGGAGGGCATTTTTAATCATTATGTCGAAGCTTGGAGAGTCTTGCATTTGTAATGCATAGTTCAATTCAGGCACTAGATTATTAACGAATATCTCCATCTTCTCTGATTTGAGAATGGCCCTTGAATATCGTGCAAAAATCTTCTTCCATCTTTGTAGGAAGTGTGTAAATGACTCACCAGTTTTCCATTTGGTATATCATAGGTCCATCATAGTCACATCATGTTGGATGTTGTAGGAGTAATGTTGGATAAACCGTTGGATCAACTCCTCGAATTTCTTAACCTTAGGGTTCAATTTTGAGAACCACTCCATGGCGTTACCTCCTAGACTTCCTGGAAATAGTCGCATGAGGTATGTGGGTTCGTGCATGTATTCTATGCTCAGAGCACAGAATTCCTTTACATGGTTGTGTGGATCAGTTTCTCCCGTGTATGTCATACTTTGGCCTTGCCATGTTGGGGGGAAACGGGACCATAGTGATACTCTTGTCAAAAGGAAATGGACAAATGGTGTCTAAAGAGTATTGTGTTTTGGGTTTTTCCTTCTCTTGTTTGAGGTTTGTAAGCTCTGTTTGCATCAGATTGAGTCGTTTGGTGAGAATAGGTATAGGATTTGGTACCTCCTTTTCTTTGAGTTTCTCCACATCATAATCCTTGGGTAATTTAACACCTGGACGCTAGATGAAGGAAGTATTTTTCTTTATCGTCATCAATTATCCATTCCAAAATCTTGTGGAATCGTTTACTCTGTTTGAGTTTTTTGTATTTGTCTTCAGGGATCTCCCTTTCACTGTCTGATTTGAATGGGCCATGTTCAAATTTGGGTCCTTCCTCCTCATCTGTGTCTTCGGGCTTTTGGTGTTTGCCATCATTATAATCCTCAAAAGCCTCACTCCATCTGCGAGTGTCGCTATCCATTTGAGGGGAATCTAGATCTAGAAGGGAACTACGAGATGTTTCTCCTGAAAAGTGTGTTGATTTAGGAGGTACTTCTGATCCTTTAGACGTGTACTTGTGTCTTGTGTTAACCATGTGGGTATGTCTCAACTTTCGTCAACGTTTCCCAATAGTGTTAGGTAGAGTCTTAAATTGTTCAAGTGAGTGTGTGTAGGTAGAAGTAACCGTTTGTTGTTGGTGGATGTAAATGATTCCAGCGTTAGAGGGTTAGAATGCCCTGATAGTGAGCTAGGAACCAAGTTGTAAAAAAAGCGGGTAGACCACACGTATTGAGATAGATTACAAGAGTCCGACGGGACATGCAAGGTAGATGTCTGAAAAAGTTTTTGATATAGCCACAGTGAGACCAAAAGAAGCAATAAGGACAGACTAAAGAGTCAAAAGGGGATCTGAAATAAACTATCTTCCTCTGAGAGGCAATGATGCAAGTTCCCACTGTTTAAATGTTTGTTAGTTCTGTTTTGAAGGTGCGTGAAGTTTGAAGATCGTGTTTTGAGATTTTGCCAAGGAGTGAAAAACACATGTAGACCAAGGTTTGAATTTTGTCGCTTGTTTGAAGGTGTTATCTTTTTAGTGATTTTGCAAGCACATCAAACAAATTTGCATTGTTAGGAGGGTGAAACAAACACTCATCTTTTTTCTATTCTCTAGGTGGAGGATGAAAAGCTTTGCTCGTTGACTCAAGTACACACTCAAATGCTAATCAGAATACAGCTATCACAAAGCATGCAATGGCTCCAGTCATGATGTTGTATTAGCCGACTCCAAACGTAAGTGAGGGCACAATATGACGAGTGTCTTGGGGCAATTACTTTTTGCCTTGCACAAAGATTATCACCCTTACGGGGATGAATCAGAAATTCTTTTAGTTGAAGTTGTAGATTATTGGGCAATCCGTTCGAAACTGTCCCCCATAGAATTGCATAAGGCAAAATTCAGGCGTATAGCCCTATGAGTACCTGAATGTATGTAGTCTCGCAAGCAAGATTCAAGTGGCTCCACTCTACATACACCGAAGCATGTTCAAGGAATGATGTCGAAATTCCAAGAACAAAACCAGCTCTGTCTTCTAAGGCTTTAGCCTACAAGGAAGCAATTATTTATAGTGAGTTGGAAGGGTTGGCGTAAAACCTGTCCTCACTTGGGTCATTCCCAGGAGATTTTTTCCTCAACCGGCAGGCCCTCTACTGTTTAAGTATATGTAGCCAGGATTGGCGAGCTTTGGATGTCTGAATTTTTTATTCTTCCGAAGAAGAAGAGCATACTCTCCTAATCTAAACCGTTTTCTCCCAAAACACGTAAAGCAAAGTTCATTCCTTCAAGCTATGTTGAGCTTGATTTAGTTGGTTCCTATTTAAAAAAAACAAGATTTGCTTGAAAAGGAAAATTGCCTTGTTCAATTAGCCACAAAATTTTAGTGAGTTGCTTGTCCAATTACTGATCCAAATTGAATTAAACGATTGAACTTGTTCTTTGATCCCACATATTTAGTGCTTTGATTGTCCAATTTCTAAATTCATAAAGAAATTATACGATGTAGTTGTTCATTGAACCGCAATATTTAGTGACTTGTTTTGTTCATTTACCGATCCCAAATGAAATTAAACTATGAGATTCCTTGTTCATTTACCGCCAAATTCCTTCATAAGTGTTAAACCAACGTCTAATTTTCTGATTTTCCTCAAGAGGAAAAGAGCATAATAATATAGTTGACTTAACACGTATTGAGAAAATGGTGTTTAAGTGTGAAATTTTTTGAAAAAGGGGGTTAGTAGCAAAGTCAGTCTAAAATCCCTGCAACCACACACGTTAGCATTGTCTTCTTATCTCCTTCTCAGAAACCTGCAAGCACTTAGTTAGTTTGTCAAAAAGTAGGATCACAATCACAAAAACAACCTTGTTAGCATGTTAGAGATCAAATTTGCAAATGTTAGAACCTTGCATTTCTGCCCCCTGGACGACAGACGATATTTCAGAAACCCAAAATGATAAACCCTGAAAGCGATAAAAGATTAACCCCAAATGATAAAACATACCCAGGACAATATTCCTTTTACGTGAAACGATATTTCATACAAAAACGCAAAAATGATTACCAGAAACGATGTTTAAGCCAAATTTTACCTTCTGGCAGTGCAACGGCAGACGATATTAAAACTCCCGGAAACACTAAAAGAATGACCGAAAATGATAAGTTGCTCCCAAAAACGATATAATAATGACCTAAAACGATAAGTTGCTCCCAAAAACGATAAGATGCTCCCAAAAATGATAATCTGCATGCAAATTTTGAAAATGTTAAGGGCAGAGAGCAAATTTTGATAAAATTTCAAGCTATCTGGTCCCACCGTGGTCGCCAGAAATGTGTGTGATTTTGGTACCTGTTAAGAGACACAACACTTCAATAAATCATTGCATTAGTGAAAACAAAGGGGTTAGCCAACATAACCATCACTAAAATTAATCTATTGCTTCCTATCAAGGAGTATGAAAAATGACATAATAGCCCTCAGATTATGCATATTCCAGTGACAAATACAACCTAAGAACGGAAGATTCAAATGAAACTAATCTAAATGATTCAAAAACATGCATGCTAGCTCTAGACATGAAGATTACAACAACATGACAAAGATTTAAGCTAGAAAGCACTATGAAAGTCCTAAACATGAGCAATATGAGATTGTTTCTTCAATCCTCCCAATATGGGCAGCATAAGGATGCTTTCAATTTCTCAAAATTAGGAGCATTATAACAATATATTTCATAAAATCAAGGGTCATTTGAGCTCAAAATCCATCCTATTTATAGGAGAAATGGAGGAAGGGGAGAAGACTCTAGAAGGGTTGCCATTAATGAGGGTGTAAGACTCATTAATGAGGTATGTGTGGAAGGAATATGTAAGAGCCATTAATGCTTCATTTATGAAAGCATTAATGAGGTATGGGTGAGGGTTTAAGAAGCATGGGTGAGGGTTTAGAGTCAAGCCTGACAATGTGCACTTGAGGGAAGGAATCTTGAGATTCCTTGACTCTCTCAAGTGGGTGGAGTTGTTAATCATTCCTTAATGGAATGTGACAACATTAAGGGTAGCTTAGGATTAGGATTAGGGGTTAAGAGATGTGATTAAGAAGATAGAGATGGGAGGAGAGAGAATGAGTGGAGGGGGGATTAGCTAATTAGGGTTAATTAGCTAATTAAGAAGAATTAGCATGTGAGAAGGGGTTGGGATGAGTTTGAACTCATG
>MU225917.1:596404-615591 GCA_018584345.1 Thuja plicata
TTAATTAATCATCCAAGCTTTTGATTGCTTTGTAATAATTAATTAAGACTATAGCCAAATTGAATCAATTTAGGCTAGGGGATTGATTTTGCAAGTGATGAGGTATAAATAGGATTTCATTAATTCCCTTTTAATTAATTACCTTAGCCAGGTATGATTTCAATTGTATTGAATTGAATTGATTTGGCTAAGATGATTAATGTAAATTAGTGATTAGATCACTTAGGAGCTTAAATCTTATTCGAAGGAATTATGCCAAGCAGTAACAGGGTCGTTTGGACATAATTGTGGGTATGATCACACTTAGGGAAAAATAAGGTCTATAGTTGGAACAGACCAAATTCAGGTGGTTACAGCATTTTCTATGATAATTATGATCAGATTTCTTGGAGGTTGTGCAAGAACTTTGGAAAGTGTGTTGTGGTTTGACTTTTCTTTGTCAAATCGATGTGCGATGGATTAATAAGGCCGACCTGAGTTTGTTAGAGAGTGTTCTAGATTGTTAACACGTTTTAGGGTTTGTTCATTAAGCGGGAAAATTTGTAAAACACTTTGTAAGGCGATTAATTGCCTTAATGAACTTGTAATGTATAAATATATCAAATGATGAAAAGTACAAGTGTAGATCATGGATGAAGAGGTGCAATCAAGAGAAGAGATAAGATTGTTTGTATGTGAAGCAAAGATTGAGCTTGAACTGGAACTGTACTAGCAAAGAGTGCTACTTTCTCATATCATTTACTTGTTGATTCCTAACAGCTTCATCAAGCTAAATCCCTTAACCAGGTAGATCCTAACATGTTTAAATTGTAAATCTTTTAACCAGGGGACTCTTTAATTAGGGTTTGAAATCCTTTAACTATGTTACTCCTAATAGGGTAAAGCTCATAACAGAGCTAGAGGTAAATCCCTTGACTAGGTGACTCCTAACAAGGTCTTGCTCTTAACTGGACATTTGTAAGTTTTTAATAGGGCTAAGCTCTTAACTGGGCGTGCTTCAAAAGAGTGCAGATTTTAGTGTGTGTCATCCCCACAAGTGGTTTTTCCCAGTTGGGTTTTCACGAGAAAACTTTGGTGTTATTGTGTTGCATGGTTGTGGATGTTTATCTTTATTGTTTAGTTTTTCATGCAATAGATGTCTATTAATGCAAGTGGTTGAATGGTTAAGGAAAAGTTTGAATTGTTAGATTGTTGATTCACCCCCACCCCCATCCCCACCCCCAGTAATCTTGGATCACGCATGAGGAGTGCACAACTATTGGAATGTCGCTCAGCTACTAGTACTCTTTCCCTACCTCCAAAAAGAAATTGATGAAAACATCTATTAAATAAGGGGTAAAAAGAATGTGAATACATTACAAAGTTAAAAAATGATAATACTTGGAAATCTCTACAAAAACACAAATGTGATGTAAAATTATTTAAAATAACAAAATACAAATTTATAAAATTATTTGCCAACTCATTATGTAAAATCATGTGAATAAAATAAATAAATTTATTTAACATGGCTGGGGAAACTCTAATAAATGGCCATGTTTCAAAGTTGTTTTCAACCATTGTTGCCAATCCTTTCCTACTTTCATAGATATTAATGTGGCCACCATTCTCATATTCAAAGCTCTCCTACTAAATTTGAAGTGTAGATATTTACTTAAAGATATTTTTTTAATAACTAACAAAAACCCAACTAGCTCACCAAACAAACCATGTTCCATTTATTCTCTATTAACAAACCACCCCTACGCATCAGCTTGATATTTATTCTCTGTAGACAACGATAGCAGACTCTCCTACTGTTTTTTGTCCGTGATGGAGATTGATTGCTACTAGTGTCTCAATCGTATCCAAACAAAGTGAAGCTATCTCTTTCCTATTTCCATTCAAATTTAGATACATTTGCACACTTCCAAAACCTCACTAGAAAAAGAGAACAATGTAACCATTTCCCTAATTACATCAGATGAATACACTGACAATCCTGTGAAGAGTAGCATTACTGTTATGGACTGTTCATCTATGTTTTTGTTATAGTTCACTATGCAAACTTGAAAATTTGCATGGTATATCTGAATTCACTCTATGCTCTGTTATACTTTCTAGCTTTTGTTTCAGATGTTTTGGGTCAGACTTCTAGGACACTCGTTATGACAAGATTTTGATTCTGATATCTTCAGTGTAATTTGTACGCAACTCCTGATGCATTAAATATTAGTAACAGAAGAGGATAGAACATAGTTGGAATCCAGTGACACCATACAAAAACTTGATCTGTGGATAAGATTTAAATTGAATCGAATGTGTATGGCATCCAGAGGGTGGGGGAGTTGAGGCGGACAATGGATTGTGGTAAGATTTACATTGAATCAAAGATTTTCCATAGTTTAGATCAACCTTCCCCATCTCATAAACCTCTATTCCCAACTATATATTACATTAGATATTTTCAGAGAAATCATATTACAGTAACTGCCAGTAGAATATTCAAATAGATCATTATCTACCTCCAGAAAAGATGAGAGATTATAGATTTAAAAAACTTGGACAGGGCATATGATCAGGATTCAGTGTACTTTAACAATTCTTACGAGTGTATTATCAGATCATAATTACCTGATTAAAGCAGCTTTGGCATTAATCAGGGGATCATAATCAAAGTTCTCTTTTTGAACAACATTCCTTTTGCTTTCCTCATACTTTCCAGCTAAGGCATCAAACAACCACCCTGCCCCTAGCCCAGCTGCAAGATCAATGGTATAATGGCCTCTTGTGACCAAAAGTCGCACTGATTGAAGGACATTTAATATATCAAATATAGATGCCATATGGTGTCTCCTTATACGTTTCATGTCTATAGAAGCGATTACTGCAGCTGCCACATGACCTGAGAAGAAGAGGAAAAAGGACACGTTCCCAACTGGAAAATCTACTCCCGAACCAAGAAAATCCTGAATCAAATATCCAGAGAAAACACAGCACAATGCACTTAAAAAGTAAATAATAGACTTTCTAGCACATACTTCAATATGGTGTAAAATATGTAGCAGATGGTCACAGGCAGCATTAAATTCAAAAGTTGAATCTTATTCTAAGTTAGGAACATATTTTAACTGTCCATCTAATTGCAATCGCAATGCATTTATGCCAACAAAATACATGACAGGGTTATCCAACATGATCAAATCAATCCATGGATTCTATTTTTTCCAACAGCTTTGGATAAAACAGATCCCATTTGAATGAAGCTTCTTCACTTATCAATCTTATAGACTATATACTGAAAGAGCAGGTACCTGAGGCAATGGCAGCTGTGTCACGTAACCCAGAATGCCTCGACATGGGAACATAAAAAGTGCAGCAATAGTAGGCCTAACTCTTCCCTCCACAAGCCAAGCCCACAAAATGTAACCAGTCTGCATTCCCACAAAAACCTGCACAAAAGATTGTATCAGGTGCTTCTGTCAACCATGAATTTCTGGACTTGGGATGCATTCTTTCCTGTAAGGTTTGCTTCCCAATTAGGAAAAAAAGGATATATAGAAAGAGGAAGTAACACGAAACAACAAATCATGCTCCTACTCTAATTGCAGTTGAGCTCATGCTATCAACACACACAATCCTAAGTCATAACAATTGAACGGCCATAGTACACTGATCAGTTGACAATTATGGATGAATTGAACTACCATAGTGTGTATAAACTATAAAGTAGAGGGTGGATTTAATTATGGAAAAATAAATCATTTGTACATTGTTGTATGATGCTTGTGGAAGAACAGTCCACAATTAGTCCTACAGCAATTCCGGCATGATTTAGTTTGGCATACAAAGTTACAACCTACACACTACTAGTTTTGTAATCTTACATTGGCGAGCCAGATCCAGCCAAACAATCTAAAAGAAACCAGATAACCACTACTTCGAATGTCATCGACTCATCGGGCTTGTCCTGATATTGTTTTTCGGGTATGTAAGGGCTTGTTGAACCCCCGCATTAGCAATAAGGGGTATGCACTTTGGGTTGTGAACAGAACTCCATCTTACCCTAGGACATAGACCATAACCTAACAGACAAACATTAGCGTTCATCTTTTCTTTCAGTCAGAATTTTTTTGAAAGAACCAGCCTCTTCAGGGCTGCACCTGGCTTGCTCCTTTATCATATCTAATGGGAACCGTTAACCTTGCAGAAAGCAATCCTATTGGGTTATATAAAAGCCAACTCAACTCATCAATTGTACACAGCCTTGTGGAAATCAAAATTCCTCTTTCCATTCGATTCCATGTGTTTTGGGGTTTTCCTATCTTCACTCTCTCTAAAAATCCTGGGGTATTTAGGCAAATCTTTCTTAATTTTATATTATTTTTTATTACTGATATCCTTTATCTAACTGCTTGATCTTCTGGTATTTTCCATTCCAATGTGGACGATTCAAAGGTTTCAATCTTCTATTCTTCTGATGTGGAAAATCTATAAGGCTAATGGTTCTAAACCCTACACAATTGTGTTAATACACCAGTAATGCAGAGAGCAAGGACATAGAGCCTAGATAATCGTGCAGTTGAGTTTAAATCAAGCAAACTCCCACAAGCCACAAAAAACAAAGAGAACATACTGAAAAGTAAAGGTCTTGTAGCACAGGCTGTTGCCTACAGTAACACAATGATTTTTTCACTTACAAACAGGAATTTATCCACCTCATGCCATCCACACATGGCACCTTCCAACTCTCTTCCCATAAAATCAATTTTAGATCAAAGTAATCAGATATTTTCTTGTGTCGTTCAAATGTTTTAAACATACGAATTGAAGAAAATACGCAGTATTGGACTCAGTTACAGAACTTTACACTGGTAGATAAAGCATCTTCGTAAAATAGCAAGTAGGTGAAACTACAGGCCAAGTTCCATCGTTACTGGTCCTAAGTTCATTGGGGCTTGCAGCCAAAACATAGGCTCCTAATGTTAGGATTTGGGGCCTTGCATCTTTCTCTTCTTCTCAACAGATTTCTACCCATATCCAAAAGATTCTAGCATAATAACCATCTTTTGAACAGAGTTTCTTTTATAGAAATGTTGATGAAATTACTATTAGTCTTTTTAACATCCGGGACAAGAAAAAGTAAATTAATAAACAGAGCCCAGATCTCTAAATGACCATGCTGTAGTCTCCTTGTCTAATTATCCTATGTTAGCCTGGGCACATCACTGACTGGATGGTTGATTCCTCCGTTGCCATACCCAAACAGACAAGGAGAATGAAATGGCAAAAAGCAAGTTGGGAAGCAATCTAATTATCCTATGTTGGTATGGACACATTTGACTGGAATCAATATCCTAAGTTGCCATGAAAAGGCGAACATGGATTGTTTTTGAGGGAAGAAACCTAATCTTCTATGTTAGTGTAGGCACATTTCGGATTGAAATGATGATCTTATGCTGCCATAACCAAATCGGTAACACGAACGGAAAACAAGATAGAAGCCATTTTGACAAGAATAAAACAAGAGAAGCAAATTCGACAGGTTAAAAAACACAAGAAGCAACTTAACAAGAAATCTAAATCTAAAGTATACCGTATTCATAGCTGCCAGCAATGTATTCAAAGCAGGTCTCTGCATAAGCCCATCATGAAGACTCTGCGTCCACACAAAACCCACATCATATGGTGGAGACCCAGAAGAAATCATGATCAAACTGTACTCAACTGCCATAAAAAACAGCAAACAGCACCCTAGCAAAACAGGCAGTGGATGAGCTTTTGCAGCTCCAATCATGTAAGGAATTGACCATCCCATAAATGAAGGATAAACCCCCACCACAGCCAGTTTATCACTCTTTCCATTAACACCCATTGAGTAGTAATAATCACCCAGTTTTTCCTTGAGCTCTGCTATATACAAAAGGAACAAGTTTTGAAGGCTTTCTAGACTCAATCTCCTTCTAGTCTTCTCAGCATTCACAACTTTTTTCTTCAGGGCCTCCTTCTTCCCTGAAACTCTTCCCCTGTTCCGCATTGGGTTCAAAATATGTTGGCTTCGATCTGAAGTTTCGAAGTGAATCGGATTGATCTAAAAAGAAACCAAAACAAGAAAATGTCAGTTTTTCCAGCTGGGTTTATTCAAATTAGATGGGGACCGTCAGTCCATTACTTGGCAAACATGATAAATACGTGTGTATAGAGAGGAGGGGTAATAAATACTAAATTTGGGAGAGGAGGAATAATGAATATTATATTTCTAAAAAGGATAGAACGTTTTTTCAGTTGCCCGTGGAATAGTATGGGGCAATACACGATGTATCTGGCTATAAGTTTCGTTACAAACTATGGCTAGTATTGTTTTTTCCTATCTTTGTGGTGTTTCTTTTCTCTTTCTCTTCGCCACTTGGTCTGCGCGCGTTCATGAATGATTTGTCAATGATAGAGGTGCATGAAAATACTCACCTACCCATTTGTTTTTTTGAGTTTTCTTTTAACCCTTGTAGAAGACATGAGAAAGGGTTTCGTATGGATCTCATATTTGGGAGGGAGTCAACGGTAAGTGTGAAAGGTTTATTTCATTAGTACTTGCATTCATAAGAGGTGCAAGGGAATTGCTGACAGGTGTTTGATTGGAAAGTGTAAATGAAGATCTACATTATCTAAGGTAGTGTTTAATAGTGTAGATCTACAAATATGTATAATTGTTAAAGGCAGTTTTGTACATAATTGTGGTAAACCCATGCATTTATCTAAGGCAATGAGATTTAATTAGACAAATAGCATCTATTTTGGATGAATTAAAGTAACACTAGTGTCTTTCTTGTGCTTTTTGTAGGTCATCTTTAAAAAGCCTAACATTTAAATGCATTGAAAAACATTCAAGGACTTATTATTTACAACTATAAATCTACCCTATTTCCTTTTCTTGAAGTATAGATCATGAAAATTATTTGAATTTTTTTGTGGTTGTTGTCTTCTTTCTTTTAAGAGGAAACCGACACAAATCTGTCACCTGAATTTCTATCATAGCACATGTTGGCAAACAACAGACATATCACAATTTATTTATGAATAAAACTGGTTTTTTTCATTTTTGTTTATAAACACTTATTTTATTTATTCTCAATTTTCTCTATGTTTGAAATATTGACACACCAGAATTGATTATAAATCTCTCATTTGAGAGTAAGGTTGCACACAAGCTTTTGAGAGTAAGATTACAAATTAGATTTAAAAATGGATGTTAGTGGAAACAGAGAAAAGTATACCATAATGATATAAAGTATTGTGTGTGTAGGAGAAGAAATAGTTATTTTCAGATGTCAATCAATATGTATATCAAACTTAATAGGACCCTCAAGTTGAGAGCTTGGCTAGAGAAATCCTCAGAAGTTGAAAGCCACACAATCTAGAAGACTAAGGCATTAAAGAGCCAAAGTGTCTTGGCACCACAATACCAAGAAATATGTTGCTGAAAGACAAAAATGAATGTCAAGTAGATGAGAAAGAGCTTAACTTCGAATGTAGACTTCGAATGGAGATGTAGACAAGAGCATCAAATTTGTGGGAAGATCTCATGCATAAAACAAATGTTGCAAATAAGTTGGTGACATGGATTTTGTAACTTATTGAATCTTGATCAATTACTTTTGTGACTAAAAAAAAAATTAAAGCAAAAACACAATTTGTTCATTGGGCTATGATTCAGTAGTAAGATGGGTCACTTAACACAAAGCTAGCCCAGGGTCAAAAGCCATAAAACCTACGCTTCCTTCAATGTCATATATATGTCAATGGTTGATGTAACAAAGGAGTTGAGCTTAAACGAATCCAAGACTCAATCAACGGATTGAAAATGTGAAATATTATGTTATAAAACATTATGGCAAATGATACTACATGAAAGAGATGATCTTCCCAAAAGAAGGAAGCGCGTGCATATTTTATTGAAACCAGAGAAAGAAAAAAAGGAATACAACCTAGTTAATAGGAAACTCCAAGTATATAAATGGGGCCCATTTTCCTGTCTCCGTACCTACAATCTTTTGTGACTAATGTATATATAATAATTATTCCCTTATTCATTTGCTCATGTATTTTGACCATAATAGCATCCCCATGCTCATACTCAATAGAATTGGCTTTTAAAATTTTCTAAATTTGGTTTCAAGACACTGACAATTGAGGAACAATATAACAAGAGGTTGGCATGAATATGTTGTTTGTAGAGAAAGGTACCACCTGCACTCATAGGTAATGTCATTACTTTGCCAATAGTTTATTTGAAGATTCTCAGATTACAGGAAGTGGATTTATATATGCTTTGTTTTCAGCAATAAAAGATAAAAAGCATAAGGAATGGTTGTGTATACCACTTTGTCAATTGATCTGACAAGATTAATGAAAATCAAGAATCATGGATGGTCATCATAATCTCTTTCAAGATGATAGCATAAGCAAGGATAGCTTTGCAGCTCCAACAAAGATTTCATATGTAGGGATGACATCAAGCTACAACAAGACTTGCTGCTAAAATTAGGAATTGAAGATTCATGGGTTTTATATCAGTTTAAACTTTCATGATGGTGAGGTAGTAGTTTCCTACATCACAACACCATTTTTTAAATGATTGTTTCATCAATCTGTACTGTAACCGATCTGTCTGTCTTCCACTTAACTTTACCGATTATAGGAAATAAATTTTGCATGTAGAAGAATATGCAAAGTAGTAATGAACCAAACTTACATGTATTTGTCTTTGTTGATCTTATGGTTCTCATATTTTCTTCTAGTTGCCTCTGCAATAACTCGGAGATATCAAGTTGTATACCTTTCTTGAAAATCTTGTAGGCTAAATCAACAGCTCCACATGGTACGTTGTTCGGTCTGCTAGACTGGAATATTTTATACCCAATGGAATAAGCATTGAATCTCAATTCAGGATCATTGAGACAGTTAATATTCAAACCTATACCATCCCACTCGGCTAATGTTAGCTTTTCCAACTCAGTTCTCAATAGGTGTCTTAGGGCTTTGGTTTTATCAGATATGGGGTATCCTATAACTGCATGAATGACATCCCTAGTTATCTTCTTAGGTTCATCCAACCAGAGTTTTCCATCATGTACCCCTTTTAGTACAATGCGGATCCATTCGTTGCGAAAGACCTTCAGAAAATATAGGGCAATGGTTAACCCTTTAACCTCTAAGTGTTTATGGTCTTCTTTCAGCTTCTCATATGTGCACAATGATTGGTATGTGTCCATAAGCTCAAAATCTTCGTATTCACCAATTTTGCAATGAATGTATGCATGCACGTCTTGCACTAGCAAAACCCTACGTGGGATAGACAAAAATGCGCCTTTATCATCTAGTTGTGCTGCAACCTGTGGATGGATCTTATAGTTTGGTTCCGTGCATGTGGAGTTCTTCACCAAAAAAACCTTCTTATCCTTAGCCATTTTTGCTTTCATTGTTCGTGATAAAGAAGCCATGTTTTCTATATTAGGGCTTCCTTAAAATGTGCTCGAATAACTTGGTGAGGGCAGAATGCGTAGTAACTAACCTCTGTATACTCATAATCTTCTTAAATCTCTATTGAATGCATGAAAAAGGTTTGTTGTAACTTAGCTCTCTTTTCTTTGTTATGCTTTGTGAACGTGTTGTGAACAAATGAGTTCACATCGACCAAATTTATAGCAAATAACTTAGGGCGGTGCAATAAATGCTATTCACCAACCACTTGATGAAGAAACATTATGCTCGATTAACACTAATGATATTTTAGCTCAATGAGTATACCATATACTCGGTTACCATAGTAACTCGGTTGTCTCTTCACAATTTCACCGCCTGACAGTTCTAACTCGATACATATTAACCAATTCAACTAGATCATAGTAATCAAAAATATAATACCATTGTGCATCTTAATGCATGCTAATTTGGAATTTGTGCAATAAATATAGGAACTGATGTAAGATATAGCATTGCAAAGCATAGTTCCATACCTTCTTGTATTGCTCAGTTGGAGACGGTGGAGCCACCTAATCCATTAGATGAGGTGTCACCAACTGTTGTGCTTGGTCCTACATTATCATTTGGCGCTCTTCTCCACATTTGATTTCTGTTCCTCACAATTTTCTCAATTGTATTTCTATTCCCATAAGTGTTTATCCGGTCTGCACAATCTCTGCTTAAGTGACCGACTTTGTGACAGTGAGAACATGTCATTCTAGAGCTTGACCAATTCCTAGATTTGGTTCGCCATTGTCTCATACAATTCACTGCTATGTGTCCATATTTACCACATGTTTCACAATTGCTCCAATTGTTGTAATCCCATGCATAAGCATTGCCTTGTCTTCTGGGTTGATTTACCTTTTCTTGTCCTTTAGGCTTCTAGATTTGCTTTGTGTTCTTTATGCATGCTTCAGATGTCTGACCATGCATGTTGCAATTTTGGCAGTATTTATCCATGTATGGTTTCTTATATGGTTTGTTCAAATTGGATCTACACTCATGTGCCTGATGTCCATGCTTATTACAGTTATAGAAAATAACATTGAATTTAGGAGGGTTTCCAGGAATACCTTTTTCTTTGCTTCTACAAACATTTGATGTGTGGCCTGGTTTTCCACAATGATGGCAAGAGGGCTTCTTGGGCTTCGGGATTGAGTATACATTCCTTTGTTCATCTTGATTTAATGATTCTCCTTTCTCTGTATACCCTAATCAGGTATTGTTGTTCAGTCTTCTTTGATAGTTTAGAAATTCATCCATTCTCTTAGTGCTTTCTTCAAATCTCTTAATCACTTCATTATATTGTTTTAACATCTTCACTTCATTTCTTAGATTTTCATTTTCTTCTTTCAATATACCAATATCCTCTATTCTTTTTGCAAGTTCGGTATTCACTCGGTTAGCCTCATGATTCATAGTAACCACTTGATTAGTAATCTCAAAGTAATGTTCAGTAAGTCTCAATATCTTAGTTACTTTCTCTTGTAACTTTTCAGTCATCTGTCTTTTTTCATCAACAACCATTTTTATATCTTGTTCAGATTTCTTTGCATCATTCAAGACTTCAACCATTCTAACCATTTGTGTATCTTAACCGATCTACAGTTCTTTCAATTGTTCAGTAAGTTGTTGATTGCTTTAAGATAGATTTGATACGATTCCTTCAGATGCATCATATTGTTAGGAATAAGGTGTCTCAACCTTGTATATTTCCTTACATTTGATATTATTTTTTTTGTAATTAATTGTTTGCAAATAATGTATTTAAGTTTGATATCTATTCTGTCATTTAGTTGAGTGGACATGTTGTGTTTTCACTCCACTTGGAAGATGAAAAGGATGATCAAACTTGGTCTAGGTGGATCTAGGCATCCCATTCTGTGTTAGAGGTTATTTGCCAAATGTTGGCACTTTGGACAATGTGTAAGGTAATCATGACTGAAACAGTTATGATGGATTCCTATGATGGTCATTAATATTTGTAAGAGCTAATTGTGAAAGATTCCATGACGGGTGAAGACATGCAAGACATGTAGCAACTGATCATGTTGAGTACTGTACACTCTTCTGTAATGCGTGGGGTTTTTTGGGATTCCTATTTTTTTGGAGAATGGTAAACCCTGATACGGTTATCTTTGGAAGTTGCCCTAAAACGGGAAGCACATGATATAAGAATTTTTTAGGGTTGCAAATCGTAGAGTGAAGTTAGTGTATTGTTGGAATGTTGTTATGCTGCCAGATTTGTCTTCAAGTGTCGATTATCTCCTAAAAGAACTTGCATTGCAAGTGTATTGTAAGAAATAATAGTTTTGATTAATACACTGTGCAGGTTTTGGAGTGCTGGGGTTTTTTACCGAAAGGTTTTCCCTAGGGTAAATCATTGTGTTATTCTCATTTTTCTATGTATGCATGTTATTGTATTATCATTCTATAATTGATAAGGGTTAAATCTGAATTTTCACAATCCTCTTCTCGGGAGTTTAGCGTAGGGAACTGTTTTCCCCACACTTAGTTTCCTTTCACATATATGCTACCAGATTCATATCCATATGTATCAAATGGGTCATGAATCTCTTCTTCATGATAATCAATCTCATGACAATGAAGTGTCATGTCCTTTCTCTTAATCAACATCTCTCTGAGTTTCTCTTTAGCTTCCTTATATTGTTCGACAAAGATCTGCAAATGTAACTTCTGATTCTCAATAGTTTTGTCAAGTGTATACCTTTCCATTATAAGATCTTTTCTCTTCAGCTATTAAACCTTCAAAATAAGAGAACTAGCTCTGATACCAATTGTTGGGATAATGGAAAGGATGTGTACTAAGAGGGGAGGCGTGAATCAATACCCTTAAAACATTTTGATCAAATCTTGTGTTAGGATGTTTCTTGAAAGTCCCTTTTTTGAGCTTTTGCAGAGCTTTAATGGCAAAAAATTTCAATTGCAGAAGTTTCATCTCTTCTTTTGCGTGTAAAGGTTTAAATGGGAAGTTTGATGCTCTTCATTTTCCCAAGGGATCATCCATGCAGGTCTGAAATAGTCAAGGTTTCATGGTGCATTCATTGGTTTTGTTTGTTCAAAAATGGCTTAGGCCATTTATCCCACATTCATGGTGTTGCAGAGCAACTTAAAGTTTTTATATCAGAGCACTCAGTTGTTAAGTGCCAAAAGGCATGTGCCTTTTGGCAGACTTCTCAGCGGACGAGCGGTGACGTGGAAAACTGACTGGCAGATAGAGAAGGGTGTTTTTGGTGGGCCCATGTAGAAATGATGTGGAGAAAGTGCCAGGTGGCAGGTTGGCGTTCACTCACAGTAGTCAAGAAGGGTAGCATGAAATGGTCACAAGTGGGCAATAATTAGTTATGGCACAATCACGACGGTCAACAAAGATGACATGAAATTCTTGCGAGTGTATGACTGGAGGTTGTCGCTCAGTCGCGACGGTTTAGCCCGGTTAATGGAAATGTTGGTGAGTAAGCGACAAAAGTGTTGGAAACACTGAGTGGGGGGGGTGAATCAGTGTTTAACTAATTATTCTATTTCAAAAACTTTAAACATAAATCAATTATAAATCACTTGAAGCTTAACACAAGAATACATAACACATGATATGATTACGGGGAAACCTTGATTAGAGGAAAACCCCGGTGGGAATTAGTACCCACAAATATTGCACTAGTATAATGAACCTGTTAAAGTTCCTTTGCCCTATTAGGAGCAGTTTTTACAATGCAAGTAAAATGACCTGGTCAAAGACCTGACCCTGTTAGGAGTCTTTTACAATCAACCCTGTTAGGGGTGAGGACTTACAGTCCAAGAGCTCACTGCTCAATGAGAAGGAAGGCTACAACCTCCTGAGAATAGATATGCACTATATCCAAAGGTGAACTATTGTATATGACACAAATGTCTGATCAGTTTCGGTTATGCGCTTATGCTCTTATCTTCTTTAAGGGCTCTATCTCATACTGACATATTTATACTGCTCTTCTATATCTCTGCTCTGCATCTTTCTTTGACACTTCAAATATATCTTTTCATTATATATATATATGTTTATGCCTGAATAGACACAACTATAAACAATACCTTAGTTGGCCCAAAAACAACATTTACAACTCTTCCAAACAAATTGGCTTAAGAGTGTTTACAATAATGTTTAATAAGTTATTACAAACTTACTACAATAGGCGCTTAGCCTTTACACAACACAAGATTACATGCTAATCAAAAACTTGAAGTCAGCTCCATACTCTGTATTTTGAACTGCTAGTGTACTTGTTCTTTTTGTAACTTATCTGTACTGACATTCCATATCATGTGTGTATAGGGTAAGCATAAAAACATATCATACAACTTATGTCTAAAGGCGCTTAGTCTAAATCGGCTGTACGCATGTGCGTTGGTGCTCTGATCATCTGTGTATCTCTGTTCTGTATTCTCTTCTATACTTAGTCAATTTCCACTACTAAGTTTGCTGTCAAAACTTCATATGACTTTGTTTCCATAATGACAACACAAAATAAGTCATATACTCCCTGGGAGTCAGCTTGCCAACAATCTCCCCCTTTGTCATTAATGGCAACAAAGGAATGTGGCCAAGTTACTCAAAATTGACTAACACCAAAAAACTTTATATTCTCTTCTCTTAACATATACTATATATTTCTTTTCATCTATATATACACTACTCCTCATACATACATTAATCCCCCTTTGACATTAATGACAAAGGTGTCAAAATTGTAAGTCTCTAGATACTTACTCGATGTATACATCTGGATAGGATATCTACAAATTCTTCATCTCTTGTTGCCAGAATGTCTTTAGTGCATCAATTGTTTGTAGATGGGTGCATAGGGCATATGTGATATTTTCCATCTTTATCAAATCCATGCTGGGTCCTTGATCATAGGTAGCAATGGTTGCACCAATCTGTTTAATGTTCTCATCCAGAATTGCTAAGGAGGGTACAAGTGCATTTCTCAGTTGAGTCTGCCTGATCCTTATCTTAGTGATCTCCATTTTATCTTTTTATATCTTGTCTATCTAACCTTGATAGATATTTTTGCAGATGTTTATGTCTTGGGATGATGTTTCAACTGAGTGTCTTATGTTATCAACCAAGATATCTGCCTCTTCTATCTTTTTGATATGTTTAGAGGTGAGTTTGCCTCTGTCCATGCAATTTGCTATAACCTTTCTGCCTTTTGATGCCAACTCTTTCAACATTGTCTGACCAATATTTAATGACTTTAAATCTAAAGAAAAATTCTTTACCAGTTCATTCAATCTTTCCTTTTTATACTCATCTTCTGCAATTCTAGTAGCTGAGTCTACTAAACTTGTAAAATATGCTTTGAAGCTTGTTAGGATGCTATCTACATCATCAATTGAATGAATTTTAGCTACTTTCTTGTCCTCAGGCACTAGGTCATTCAGAATGTTCACTGATTCCATGGCTAGGACACTAATCTTGATCAAGTCTTCTTCTCCCCATGCATCTAGACTTGCTGAGTCAGGAGTTAAGCTTGACAACAGTGAAGTTGATGGTTGAATGGATGGTGTGAATATATTATTCTAACTAGTATCCATGCATTCAATTTTTACTGGGATCTCCATAACTGGTATCTCATTAGTTTGATTATCTTCCTCTTTATTCAAATCTGCTGAATCTTTAGAGGGAACTTCATCTTGTTGTAAAGATGTGCCATCAATGCATACCTCCTTTGTCTCTCCAGTGCTTACAAATTCTTTTTCAACTTTATCCATATCATTGTCAAAGGAGTTCATGGATATCTTGATATCATCAATCACTATAGTATCTCCTAAATATTTTACTGTATCAGATGCTATTGAAATTGAGGGTGCTAAAACCTATGGACGTATCTTAGGTGCATTTTGAATCACTAGTTATGTAACCTGTTTGGGAGGAACTGGTGTTGCCTTTGTTGTAGGCGTTGTTGAAGGATACATAAGTCTATCCAGAAATACCTGGTCAAAATCTTTCTGAGTCTCTTCACCAACCAGATCATACTCCTTATTCATGATATGGAGAACTCTTGTTTTGGTTCTTAGGTGAGGCTTAACTAAATCCAACAAAATGGCTTTCTCATCATGCGAGCATACCGGGAGAAGACTATCTAGTGTTTCTTCTCTTATCCTCATATCCTCTTCAATTTCTTGTCTCTTTAATACATCAAGTATGTTCCATAGCTTTCTGGTATGACTATTTTGAGTTCTAATACTGTCCTTTTAAACTTAATCATGTGAGAGATGATCATAGAATGAATTTATGTTTTGTCTAGGTCTTGGTATTTGTCATAGACACTCTTGAGAGATTCTAGTCTTCCTTCGTTAACAATTCTGTTCTTTAGAATAGTTAGACTGGGTCTAAATCCTACCTCAGGAGGGGTTTGTGTTTTCTTTACCTTGCTCCTTGTAGTTCTTGAGGATGGATGACTTGTAGGAACTTTCTTCTTCGTTCTAGTCAACTTGCTGGGTACAGAAGGTGGAGAAGATTCTAGATCAATGGTGGTTGATGGCGCGGATGTGTCTTCATTTGATTTCTTCTTCTTCTTCTTAGGCATATCATCATACTTTTCTATTTTTACTTCATTGGGAGTTTTCTCAAGTTCTTTGGCAATCTTAGCTTCCCTAGCTCTGTCTAGGTCTTCTTGTGTAACATCATGAACTTTTAAGATATTTGAGGTAATCCTTGATTCCTTCCTTTTGTTGTTAGCACTGTATAAGACATAATCAACTTGATTTGTCTTTTCTTTGTAAGTACCCCATCTAGGTTCATTCGAATCATTGGGCATAGATAGGAGGACTTGTGCATAACCTTCCAAAACATGTTCTTCAACTTCACAACCGAGTGGGTGAACTCATTTTTTTCTAGGCTCAACTGCCTCCATGCAAGTATAGTCAGTTTCCACCATGAAGCATATGGTGTCTTTGTATTTCTCAGCTATCTTCTCAGGTATATTGAACCTCTTCTGCATCTTGATCTTGAATTTTTTGATATCCATGTCCATAGTATCTTTTGCACTACTCTCTGATGTATCTTTTAGTGATATCTGAGACATAGTAGGTTTACTCCTATCTAGGTAAAGATTTGCAACTTTACCAACAATGTGGAAGTATAGGTAGATGATCAAAGAACCAAACCTGAATATCTTGCTCTTGTCATGCTTAATAGCCTTGATGTTCTCAATCAGTTGTGCGCAATAGTTAACAGAGATTGTGTTGAGTGTTATCTCTCACTATCCTTATTGCTGCCAGAACTATTGCTACAAACACACTATTCAGTCTGCTTGCCTGCTGAAACTTGTATCCAAGTATCATAGTGAGTAGTTTGATGTCATTCTCCTTAATAGGATCGACAGTCATGCCACGCCTATCACTTCTAGATAAGCAAACTTGTTCAACCTACTTCTTAACATCCTTATCAGTAGGAAGAACTGGTCCAGTCTTAGGAAGTCCAGTCATTTCATGAATTAGTTCTGCAGTGATGCGGACATGAACCTCACCAATCTAATATAGGCCATCATGTATCCTCCTTACTAGTATCTTAACCCATTCTAGCTCATAGAACTCGTGCGTGTAAGAATACTCAGATAGGGTTATCAGTGAGATGCGTGTATTCATCCTTGAATGAGTAGTCTGGTTTCATCATTGAACCCATAAGAGTTGCTATGTTGTTGTCTCCAACTGTTTCCTTCTTTCAGTAGATGTACACGTGAATGTCTTCCACATGCACGACTCCTAGAAAAGTCTTAGAGAATGCTCCTTCAACATCATCTAATATAGACTTGAATAGATGCTTCTTAAAGACAAATCTCTTCCTTTCAGCAATGTCTAATACAACTATGGTTGCCATACTTACTTGCAACTTGATTAAGTAGGGTTTCATGGTAATTCAAAATGACGCGACTGCTAGGGCTCCATTTCAACTTGCAATCTGTTCACCAACTGATCAAATAGATACGTTTGATTTCTTTGATGCTTAGTGCTTCTGTGCTTTGCAAATTTTTTGATCTTAGATGTAAACAATGAGAATAATCAATCAATCCACCGACTTATATAAAAAAAATTTGCATTTAATTTTGTAAGTGCTTTTACTGAGACTTTCAATATTTGTTTAGGATGAAGTATAGACAATGCGTGAATGTATGCTACATTCTTTTGTTATCACTGACATTAATCCAAAGGTGCATACTTAGAGGTGAGTATATCGGCCACGCAGGGGTTCAGAGCTAGAATAGCACCCCCTAAGACCATGAGGGTCAACTATCCAGAAGTAGAAGGTGCGTCCACTGAGGATGCATCTACTACCTTGTTCTCTTCATTATCCTTCTTTACTTCAGCCCATATTTTATCTGAGTTAGCTTTAGCTTCCACAAACTTAACTTCTCATGATTCTTCAAACAGTGACTTTTTAGAATTCTCTTGTCCTTGTGTTCTTGACCTGCAAAACCTTGAGATGTGTCCAACTTTCCTACATGAGTGACAAATGATAGGGGGTTTGATGTTGTTGTTCATCATGCTGCACTGCTTGGCTGTGTGTCCATTGTAATTACATATCTAACATGTAATGTTTTGCAAGTTTCTTTGAGGTTGATTTCTCTGATTGTATTAAGTCTAATTCCTTTGGTTCAGTTGTGACTGATTTCTTTGATTTGTCCTACAATGAATATCCCTATGACCAAACTTATTATAGGAGTAACAGTAACCATTGAAGGGTCTTACATCCTTACAATCTCTTTCTAAGTGTCCATGTTTGTTATAGACATAGCCAGTACGGTTGACTACCTTGTGCTTATCTTTTGGTGATTCTGCTTTAGTCTCTTCATGATTCTCAATTTTCTTTTCTTCTATAGATTCTTTTTGAGCTTTCTTTCTTTCGTGTAATGAATTGATCTTAATTTGAGCTATACTATATCCCATACCAGTGGTATCACCTTTTAGATTTTGTGCATAAAGCT
This sequence comes from Thuja plicata, assembly GCA_018584345.1. Taxonomy (NCBI): domain Eukaryota; kingdom Viridiplantae; phylum Streptophyta; class Pinopsida; order Cupressales; family Cupressaceae; genus Thuja; species Thuja plicata. The sequence continues at coordinate 614,896 of MU225917.1, forward strand.
GTGATTGAATTAAATCAGAACTTGTGTGTAGTTTATCAATCTTGTCTTTTGCTCCTGATAGTTCAGATTCAATTTTATTCTTGATGTTTTCCAACTCCAAGATTTTCATATTGGCTTGCATGAGCTCTTCATCTAATTGTTTATTTTCTTTGTTCTTCTCTTCAATTGTTGTTATGCAATTATTTAACTGATCATTCAGTTCTTCTATCTTATCCTTTAAAGATAAATTTTCTTCATTTAGTTTCTTGACCATTTTACCCAAATCATTTGTAGAGCAATCTTTCAAATCTTTTCTTAAATTTTTTATAAGCATTTGTGAGCCATCAAATTTTAGTATAAGTTCCTCATTTTTTTTCTTAGATCTGTCTAGATCTTCAAGGGCTAGTTCAAGATTCTTTTCCAGATGTTTTGTTTCTGTTGAATCCATGATCTCCTCAAGTGGTTAAACTTTCTCTCAGAGGACCAGAGCTCTGATACGAATTGTTGGAAACACTGAGAGGGGGGGTGAATCAACGTTTAACTAATTATTCTATTTCAACAACTTTAAACATAAATCAATTATAAATCACTTGAAGCTTAACACAAGAACACATAACACATGATATGATTACGGGGAAACCTTGATTAGAGGAAAACCCCGGTGGGAATTAGTACCCACAAATATTGCACTAGTATAATGAACCTGTTAAAGTTCAT
>MU225917.1:615641-629741 GCA_018584345.1 Thuja plicata
GCTTAACACAAGAACACATAACACATGATATGATTACGGGGAAACCTTGATTAGAGGAAAACCCCGGTGGGAATTAGTACCCACAAATATTGCACTAGTATAATGAACCTGTTAAAGTTCATTTGCCTTGTTAGGAGTAGTCTTTACAATGCAAGTACAATGACCTGGTCAAAGGCTTGACCCTGTTAGGAATATTTTACAAACAACCCTCTTAGGGGTGAGGACTCATAGTCCAAGAGCTCACTGCTCAATGAGAAGGAAGGCTACAACCTCTTGAGAATAGATATGCACTATATCTAAAGGTGAACTGATGTATATGACACAAATGTCTAATCAGTTCTGGTTATGTGCTTATGCTCTTATCCTCTTTAAGGGCTCTATCTCATACTAACATCTTTATATTGCTCTTCTATATCTCTTCTCTGCATCTTTCTTCAACACTTCAAATATATCTTTTCATTATATATATATATATATATATATATATATATATATGGCTGAATAGACGCGACTATAAACAATACCTTAGTCAGCCCAAAAACAACATTTATAATGCTTCCAAACAAATTGGCTTAATCATGTTTACAATAATGTTTAATACATGATTACAAACTTACTATAATAGGCGATTATCCTTTACACAACACAAGATTTTACGCTAATAAAAAACCTGAAGTCGGCTCCATACTCTATATTCTGAACTGCTGGTGTACTTGTTCTTTCTATAACTTATCTGTACTGACATTCTATATCATGTGTGTATAGGGTAAGAATAAAAACATATCATAGAGCTTATGTTTGAAGACGCTTAGTCTAAATTGGTCGTACGCATGTGCATTGGTGCTTTGATCATCTGTGTATCTCTGTTCTATATTATCTTCTATACTTAGTCAATTTCCACTACTAAGTTTGCTGTCAAAACTTCATATGACTTTGTTGCCATAATGACAACACAAAATAAGTCATATACTCCCTGGGAGTCAACTTGCCAACAAAAAGGATGATAGTGTTCTCACACAGTCACCGCGATTTGAGTATATGATGGATAGCGATCGCGAGTGGACAACAAGCAATGTCGCGCACTCGTGCCAGTTAGTGGCGGTTAACAAGATGAGCTTTGATTGAGTACCTGAGTGACACGTGGTGGTGAGGGCCAGTCAAACATCATAGACAGTGGAATGTGGGGCCGAGGGTGCCAGCTAGCGCATTGTCGTGGATGAAAATGGAATATATTGAAAGGGGCCATGAGTGTGAGAGATGTTGCCACGTGTCCAGTGTAGTGGTAAAGGCTGATAAGTTATTGCAGATCAGATTTAATCAGACAGTTATCGTTGACTCGCAAGGAAAACAAAGGATTCATAGAATGAGTTGTGAGTGCGTGATAAATTGACATGTGTTCAATGGTCATAGAGCTTAAAGGTTTTAAGCTTCATACAAATTGATTTCAATCAGACGGTTGGTGTGACTCCTTAATCACAAGATGCAGAATAGATAACCATTAAGGCATTGTGCTTGCATGATACCTGTCCAATCAAATTTTTATACCCGGGTAATTTGAAGAATCAGTGGTGCTATTTTAAAGTTAGGAAAGGTTAAATATTTACCGTACAAATTCATTTCCGCACCACTTGTGACCGTTTCAACTGAAATTCAAATATTTAAATACTTTATCATGAGGGTTTTCATGCCAGTCAACTATTGTTTGTCTCAAAGCCATAAATGTTGCAATATGATCTTATGGGTCAAATTTGAACACCTATTGAAGACCAAAGGGATGTTGATATTGTGGTGAATGATCATGTAGTAGGTGTTGATATTGTGGCCACATGTCTGGTAGTTTTTGAAGGTGAGTGGCGGTAGCCCCAAATTGGAGGCTGGCCCGAAGGGCCAAAATTTTTTGTTGCTTTTTCAGGAAAGAGATTTGCTTTTTCAGGAAAAAGAAGACCGAAATTGTAAAACCCTAAAATGGTCAATTTTAGAGGTTGCCCTAAAACGCATGTTATAAGAGTTTGAGATGTATAATGCATTGTAAGGTTATGTACATTTTTTTGTTGGATAATAAGAAAGGTTGGACGACTGTGTAGGTGGATGTAGCCCAAGTTTTGGGTGAACCACGTTAAATCTCTGTGTTATCTGTGTTTAGTTTCTTTCTTCAATTATTTCTACGTATAACTGTTTATTCTTATATTGTTTCGGTTCTATCAAACCCTAACAAGGGATACAAATTTGATATGCTAAGGTGCATTGAAGACCAGAGTTGATAGATATAATTTTATAATCAAAGGATAAGTGTAAATAGAGCCGCTTGGTCTTTTCTGCATTTATGTGAGTAACTTTTAGAGTCTGGGAATTCTTCGACCTCAGAGTACTGTTTTCGCATCCAAGGACTATGATTGTTGTTTTCAGATCATATTTTCATGGGAAAAGAGAAGAATTTAGGATTTCAACTTGATTACAGAATTTAATGCTTGTATTGTTTGGTTGTAACCCTAACCCTAAATGTTCTGAAGCTTGTTGCATTCCTGTTACTATAAAGGAATATTTAGGACCATTTAGAAAGGGTTGGAGAATTGGAAGAAATGTTGTAAAGCTTAAGGCTTGTATTTATTTCCCGTCTAGAATATAGCATATGTTGTTTAGACTGTATTAAATAAGAGTAAAAATCTTATGATCTTTTGCATATTGTTCTATTTTGTATTTCCTTGTCATATTGTTGTAGAAAAAAAGATTTCATCATAATTAATATAAGTGTTCTCATATTTTAAGTCTCCTTTGTGATATCTCTATGAGTTGTAAGTTTTCTAGCTTATTGTATAAGTCTTGTTTATACATATGTGTATTCCACAAGTCTTTGATCTTAGATCAAATTAAAATGCTTTGGATATTACATTAATTCTATCTGGATTATCTACTCAAGGATCTTGTAGTGTGTGATCTGAGATATTTATGCTTATGGATTTGAATCTATACCAATAGGTTGTTTTAGTTTCAGTATTGTATTTAGGAGTTTACCCAATGGCTAAGGCACTAATCTAAAGCAAGTATATTATTTGGAGTTATAAGTCTGATTGGTTTGGCTATATTATGTCCCTAAACTTTAATCAAACTCAGTACCAAAATTATTTACTTTTACAGTTGATTGTTTTTATTCCACCAATGGTAGTGGAGATTCAATGAATGCTAGGTTGGCATTTATTACTTACTTTCCATTCATCTTTTATTCAAATCCAGAAGTATAAGGTATTGTAAATAATTGATTTTAGTCTGGATTAGGTGTACCCATCTTGGTTTTGCAGAGATAGAAGTGCAGAGGGCAGTCTTGTCCCTATAGTTGGTCCAGTTATCTTATAGATCTTTCACACTTGGATCTAACCACTCCTAATATCAGTCTTAAGATATATTGGTTGCTTCTCAAAGAATAACAATTTTAAACACCAACATCTTGTTAACATTGTTCTTCATTAATTGATTGAGTAGATTTGCATATACCAAAAATGTAGTATTAATGCTGAAATGTAAATGCATTTACAGTAAACAATACACATACATAAGATTAAGTACTCATGACACTAGTATTTTGGTATCACAAAAAACCCCAGTTAGAAGGTAAAAACTGCGGTGGGGATGAGACCCACAAAACTTCACTACTGCAGAAATAAAGTTAACTTGTTAAAGCTTAACAAAATGATCACTTCTGATGATCTTACCATGTTAGGAGTAACAATAATATCGATTAGATCTACCTCGTGTGAGGATTTTTCAAAACAATCTATGTGTGCACTCGGTTAAGAGATTTACAATAAGACAATTAAGTCTACTCTGTGAAGAGATTTAGAGGTCTATTACAATTGTTAGAGAGTAATCTATTTTGATCTGAAACATATACAATATCAATATTGTTGATACAGATCCATTTTTTTCATACAAAAATATATCACCTCAATGTGAATGATAATACCTTCTGCTATGTTCTGCTCGGTAGCCTTGCCTAACTGATTTCTGCAATGTAGTCTCTTTCTCTGAAAATCCCTTGTCTGATCTCTGATGTCTGTAGTATGGTGGCTACTTGATCATTTCTTGATCAACATACATAACAAAATTTGACATCTATACATTTATATATCAAAAGCTATGACCTAATTAGGGTTTAACAATTACATCCTTATCCTAAGATCAACAATGTACAAAATTTACCTTGATCATCTACACATAGGAGACATAAACAATTAATGTTGTAATTTCATAATTAATTTCCTCCTCGATTGTGTAAACCATTATCTAGGTCGGCCAAAATTTTTTTACATCGAATGATGTACCATAACAAACTTTTAGGTGGTCTCTTTTCTACTCGCTTATTTTTGTCTCTCGGTGCTCAGTGTTGTCTGTGTATCTCGGTTATACTGGTGTTCAGTTATGATGTGTAGCTCGGTATTATCTTTTGTTTAGTATAGTATGTCTACTCGGTAATCACTGCACTTGGTTAACTCTTGGTGTGATCAGTGCTCTCGGTTAACTTTGTACTTTGGTGATTAAACTGACTATCTTGTTTGTAACTCTGTTACCAACTGTCCATTATGTCTGTTTGATAACTAATGAAAACTTCAATGTGCAATTGGAGTAACAAATTCCTCTTTCTAATATTTGCAATAGGTTGATTTTCCTTTAATTGAGGAGCTTGAGGATGGAGTTCATAGAGAATATAAGTGTTTTCTAGTATAGGATGGAATGGTTTAACAAAATTCAATTACATGAAACATAGAAAGATTAGAAAATGAATTAGCATGATGCTAATATTGTACCTATAAGGATATTAAAAATGTTGTTGGTTCTTATAACGTGGATATTAGAATGCTCGAGTGCAGCTACACACTTTTTCTATAGTTTGCAAATTATTCCAATCCCTAATACTATCGCTCTGATTGTCTTGAATCAAGGTGATACAGATTGGGGTATGGGTGTAGGTACTAAAGCTGGGGCATTGGAGTCCCCTATTTCTTCATGGGAAGAAGTATCAATTTTGTCCCCTAATAGGGAAATTGGTGAGAATATTGCAGTCTATCATTTTTAGCTTCTATAATCACCCTTGGTCGATATTGGCATGACTCACAAGCCTAGTTCCTTAACAGGAACCTTGGCATGCAACTATCCTATCCCTAAAAAATTAAATGTAGATCTTCAGACTACCCCAAAAAAAATTAAATCATGCCAATTAAAAAGATTAATGGAGGTAGAATATAATATGTGTTAGTGGTCTGAAGCTCGTTGCATTCCTTAAATATAAAAGGAATTCCAAGGCCATAAAAAAAGAGGTTCTTGTTCTAAAAATTCTCTTTAGCTTGTAACTAGGATAGTGTTTAGTTTCAAGTTCCTAAAGGTTAATGTAATTCTAAGATAGTGTAATATCATGAGTAGTTTTAACCAATTTGTGCAATTATAAAAGCTAATGTCATAAATTTGTCTCTAGCTTTATATACGTTAAATTATATGAATTTAATACATTAAAGATGGTTGACTTTGTCTCTACATTTTTTTTGTGGGTGTATTATTGGTTCACACGTCTCTCTCAAGGAGAGTTAAATTTCTTTGTGCAGATAACTATGACTTTTAGTGAATGAAATGGATTGCTGAAGTAGAACCTATGATAACATGAGTGGTCTTGTTAATGTTAAGCATTAATATTTTTAAAACCCACTGGTTAAGTTTCATATGTTCATAGGATTTATCTGTGAGGTTGGAGAATGTGGATCCATGAGGGAGGGCCCTGAACCACTCCATATCAAGACCAGCTATGAGCCAGTCCAAATTAGGACCGCCAAGACTCCTAGTAAAGAGTCTCTTCAAATAATTCTCGTTGTAGGATACCTCTTGGCATGCAATGTAGAATTCTTTGAGATGTTGGAGTGGACATGTTTCCCTTTTGTATTTCTCAAACTTAGGGATCTCAAAATTTAGAGGAAATGGTTTGCGTGGTTATTGATTTGTCAAATGGATAAGGACATATATCTTCAAAGGATAACTCTTTCTTTCCTCCATTTTGTAGGCTATGCATAGTATTTTTGAGCTCATTGACTTGTTGGGATAAATTGAGAGAATTTTGAGGTGTGAACTATGGTCCAAAAGATTGTCCACCTCCTAATTGCGAGGCTGAAAATCCTGTTGATTCCATACAATCCATAGGAGGAGGCGTATAATGATAAGCTTGGGACGTTTATTAAACATATATCTTCATTGTGAATGATGGAAATGTGAATTGTGATGATGAAACTAGATACGTAGATAAGGGGATGGAAGTATGCCCTATGTTGAAAATACTAGCATCAACACTGGTAGCGGTATTCACTATGGTATGAGTCCTATTATGTGAGGTGATGTTGGGAAAGACACTCAGGATCTGTTGAAGTTGTTCCCTTGAAAATTGAAATTTTGGTTGTGAAGTTGATGTAGGGATTGATGTAGAAGGTCCACTGGAAGTGGCCTTTCCTCTAATGTAGGATGATGTGGCAATAGAGGTTGAGGTCATGGCCATGTTTGTAGCAGTGGTAGCCTTGATGATATTGCTGACAAGGAGAGATTCATCAAAATTGACGAGTACTATGACACCATTCTTGATAATGTTCATAAAAATCTCTCCACCATTCTGACCAATGGCCTTCTCAACCATCTCTAGATTATATGGATCACTAAGAAAGTCAATCACTTGAGAAGATCTTGTCCTGATCAACTAATTCATTTTCTTGAGGGACATTGGTGATGTCCTTAGTGTGTACTTCTTCCCATTGAAAGAAGGGATGAGAAAAAGTATTATCATCATCATTGTTGGTGTTTAGTTGAGTGTGCCTCATGTTTATAGCTTGAGATCGAGTAACTACCATTAAATGGTAACCTCCAAAATTTGAAAGATGAAGGATGAAGGATGAAGTTCAGGATGTTGATTGATGATGATCTTAGGAGAAAATGATTTGGACTTGATTTGATTTTGATTGGATTTGATTGTTTTTGGATTAGATTGATTAGATTCTATTGATTTGATTTGGATTTGTTTAAGATTGATTGATTGATTTGAATTAGATTGGATTTGAAGGTTTTTAGATGAAAACCTAGGTGAGACAAGACCTTAGGATAATGAAAACATAATGGATTGATTTGGATAATATATTCTTCTACTTGGTGATAGATTTGTGATCCAAAGAAAAATAGGACAAGATCAATGGATTTGATTGCTTGAGACAGACCGATGCTCTACAAGAAATTACGCGTTTGCTAGAGATGAAGGTCTGAAACACTTTGATTGAGATCTTTCAACCTAATGAGAATGAAGGAATGAAAGATTGAATTTGATTTGATTTATTTGATTATAGTCCAAGATTGATTGATTTTTTTTTCTCCAAGAAGGAATAATGATCTTTTGATAAAGATGAGGTGATCAATTGATTCGAGATTCAAAATTAAACAATGAGGTTCATCTAGTCGTATTTCTCAAAATGGATGAAATCATGATTCACATGAGTTCTTTTCCATCTTGTGAGAAAATTTTATATTGAAGATGATAGTGTCGAATTTCTCAAAGTCCTTGATCTCTTTCTGAATAGATTTGTTGATATGTTGATACTTCTTGGATTTTCTATCAGCTTCTTTCTTCTCTCTATAAAAATGGGGAACTGGGAGTTTGACTTTCTTATGCTTTCCTAAATTGGTCATGTCCCATGGAGAGAATATTAATTTTAACTAAGTAGATAAGTGTTTTGTGATAAATTAATTTAGGAGCTTCTGAGGAACCAAATTTATGATTTTTTGCAGGGTCTGATAGGTCACTATTTTTAGGTGGAGACGAAGGTTCTCAGACAAAGATGAAAATATGTGGAGATGACCATTCTAGGTCAGATACGATGATTCTCAAATGGAGATGACAGTCTTAGGTTAGAGACAACGGTTTAGTTTCAGAGTGTTTTTTAATAGGGTTTTACAATCTAATTTTTGGTCAATCAGTTCAATGCCAAGAACTAACTTTAAAGAATTCAAACTAGAAAAATAATAGTCATATGCCTGAAAACAATCCAAAAAGGGACAAAGAAACCTTAGAGGATACAAATGGTAGTGAGAATGAAGCTAATACAAAGTAATATCTTTGAAGTACATACATTCTTGGTGAATTTTTGATACAAACAGTCAAGCATAGTTCCTATCCTAAGGAAACGATAGAGCATGAAAATACTCGCTCGCTGACTTAGGCACACTTCAAGAGCTAATAAAAATATGGCCACTACCAATTATACAATGGGTTAACAATGTTGTATTAGTCAACTCCAAATTCTCAGGAAGGCACAATATGGCGAGTGTCTTGGGGAGGTTACTATCCTCCTTGCACTTGGATTATACGCTTTTAGGGATGAACCGAGTAGCTTCTATTCTAAGGTTCTTAGTATGGGTCTACATTCAAGTACATCCTTTATGTCCACACAAGCATGATTGAGATGTATATCCCTATAGAGAACCTTGGCACAAGTAGTCACGTGCACATGACTGAGACTATAAGGCCCTACTACATATTAGGTGAGAGCTTAGTATAAGCTCAAATGGTATCCAACTTCCGAGGCTTTGGCCCCAAGAAGAATTTTTGTTTAACATGAGTTGGATTGGTGTGGATTATACCCTATTCTCACCTAGGTCATTCCCAGGAGATTTTTACCTCAATCAATACACCCAACTAAAGGATTAATTGAAAATAAGGGATTGGCAATGAAAGGAGTTTGAATTTCTAATTTTCCCACAAGGAGAAAATATTATACTCTCTTATCCAATGTTGTTTTCTCCCAAACATATCAAACAAATTTGTTCATTCTCAAGGTTACTTTCTAAGTGAAATATCAAAAGAGTCCAGGTTTCTAATTGTATCATAAAAGACAAAAGAATAATCCCCTATCACTTAATATGACACTATAAATGAACCTTTGTTAAGGTGCCTAAGAAAAGATTAAAGAAAACACAATGTTTGTTTGTATCTTCTTGGCAATCTAAAAAACAAAAAAAGTGTGTATTTTGATGTTTGTTAATGTCTTCTACCAATTTTGTGCAACTCAAAAATATTAGCATTTTCTAATGTTATGCTTCTGATTCGAGGTGCTGTAAAAATCTAGATAAATTAGTAACACAAAAGCTTGCTGGAAATTTAAAATTTTTATCACAGAGAGCAGATGACAGTTCCAGGTCACAAATGACAATCTGTGCAGATGACAGTCAACATTTGTAGATGATAGTCAAAATATGCAGATTACTGTCAGAGAGTGCATATGACTGTCAAAGAGCACAAGTGACAGTTTACACAAACAACAGTCAGCAGGCGTGGATGATAGTCAACAAGCACATACACCTGCCAGAGAGCATCGATGACTGTGAGACTACAGACAAAAATTAATGAAAAGTCCATAAAATAGTATACCTGACAAAAAGATCCTCGAGGAGTGAAAATGACTGAACCTAGGCACAATTGACGATCAACCTACGTAGATGATGGTTCAAAAATCTGAGTCAGTTTACTGTGATAAAAAAAAAAAAAATTTGAAAAGTTTTGTTAGCATTTAACTTTGTAAAACTATAGTTGTGATAGAAACCTAAGAGTTAAAAACCTAAAGCTCCTCAAAAAATAGTTTTAAACATTAAAAATTTAGGTCTTTTTTTATGCAGCAAGCGGAGTCGACAATCTACACAGAGGACTCTTCCGTCTAGATGACTATTTTAGGGTGGAGACGATCATTCTAGGTTCTAGATGACTCTACGTAATAGGCTCCAGAAAATGACAGAAAATTTGAATTTTTTAAAAAATTTCAGGCACTTGGGTCCCACTGGGCATTGCCAAAATATGTATGATAAAAACCTACCTATGTGGAACAATCTCAGACATGCAAACATTAGGGACAAAAAACATATAAGCTACATTAACATATCAAAACATACTCCTACACAAATCTTTCCACCATAACCTCTGATGAGCCAAACAAGGGCACCCAAGCCTTGTTGATTTTCTCTTAGAGAGGGTTGTGGATGTTCTCTCCCAACATAATGTATCAATATCACTTAATTCAAATGATAAAATGATGAATGCAAATTAAATGCAAACTATATGCAATGATATTGAATAACTCAAGAGCTAGTTATGGAGAACTAGTCTCAAGCATTCAATGAGTGAGATGGAAGTAGGAATGAAAACTAAATACAAATATCTAGTAGTGAATGCAACAACTAAGAACTAGGAATGAAATGAAACTATCATAATAAATGTAAGAAACTACCAAAACATGTTAGTATGAAATCTCTTAATGCATAAAAGATTTCTAGACACAAACTAGCATAATAAATCTAATGCAAAATGATGGGTCATTTACTCTTGGCAAGACTCCTATTTATAGGATTTTGGAGGGCTTGGGTAAGGTGGATCACATGTGGCATCTAGATAGGTACCACATGAACCACATGAAGGACACATAATTCATGCAAGAGTCCAATTTTTCTCACATATGTGTGAGCAACTTGAGATGTGATGGGTTAATGTGTACTTCAAGTACACATGTAAGAGATTTTTCATAGATGTCATAAGCTTGGTAAAATGAAACATTTTTGGCAAGTGTAAGAAAGTGTCATCAAGGTTGTAAGAAACTTTGTTTGAGATTTTTTGGAATTCTGTGGAAAGGCAAATTTTGGAAATTTTCTCACACTTGTGTGAGAAAATAATTCAGACTCTTGGGTGTAGGAATCATGAAATTAGCCTAATTAACCTCAGTTAATTAGTAACTAAGTCTATTTGTTGAGAGTGATGTGAGGTAGAGTAGGATCTAGGTCTAAATTTAGGATTAATCTAAATTAATCATGGTTTAGAAGAATATTAGCATGTGAGGGGAATAAATAAATTGAAAATTTATTTAAAGGAGATTTTATGGAGGGGAGATATTAAAAAGAATTTAATACACTTAAGAGGGTTGTATTTAAATTAAATTTAAATCCTATAGGAAATGAACCGAATTTAATTAAATAGGTAGGATAATATAACGAATATAATTAAATAACTATAATGTCAAGGGACGATTTTAGACATCTACAGATTCTATCTCTCCTTCACAACTTGATTTTGAGTCTTCTTCTTCCCCGCTTGTTTCATGGTCCTCAATCTCCCCCTCCTCTAGTTCTTGATTCCTCTGATTATCCTCTACATATTTGTTGTCATTATCTTGATTGAGTCATTCCTCCTCTTGTCTATCATTCTTCTCATAGGAATATTCTATTACTAAATCTAAAGACCCCATCATCTGATTTTCCTCATGATAAGTTTCCTCCCTATTATCTGAGTTCTTTCTTTCCTTCCACTTCCTTAGTTTCAACCCTATTATCTAAGTTAGCCCCATTTACTTCCACTTTTTTTTTCCTTATTTCTCATCTCATGTGCATGGTCAATTAATTTCTCTTTAGATTGGTCCCCCTTCACTTGCCACACCCTATTATTTATGGGTTTGTTGGTTTTTTCCTTTGGCTTTGAGGGACAATTTGTTTCCCAATGACCATCTTTCTTACAATGAAAGAAAGAAAAAGGGATAGATTCATATTCAATGTTTTGAATCCACTTACCTAGTTTAGAGACTATCTCCACTGTAGTAGGCATATTTTTATCTTGCACTACAACTACACAAATTCTCACATAGGTTAATCTCTTCCTTGATGCAATAATTGGATCTATAGACAATAGTTCACCAAAGGAATTTTGAATCCTTGAGAAAACATCCTCAAACCAAAATTCCATCAGTAATCTTGGGAGCTTAACCCAAACCAGAGATTGAACAAAAAAGATTCATTCAAATCCATTTTAGGGTGCCATTTTTGAAGTTTTAGAGTTGTTTTACCTACCATCCAAAAACTGTTAGAGTAGTCATAGCATAGCTAATAATTAAATCATTTAATTATTAGTCTATCTACTCTATGCTTAAGTTTCACTTAGGTAGCTTTATAATTCTTTAAGGTTTCGTGATTCCTTTTATAAGGATTCACTTCTTTACTTTTCATAACAGAGATTGTATTCAGTATTGTTGATAATATAGAAGTTTTATTCTTTTCAACATGGATTTCAACTCTCTGGCTTTTTGGCCGCCATAACTTTCTGTTCTCTCTTCTGTCTTTTGCTTATGTCTTGTAACTATCATGCATGCAGGTGATCTTGGGTAGATTTGCATTTATCAAATCTAACATGGTATCAGAGCTCTCCTGCTGTTCGTTGTTCTGGTTTTGTTGAAGCAATAGAGGGTTTCAGAAGTTTATTCGGTGTTTTCTATTGGATCTGTGGGGTCTTTATTTTTTGATGCACTTTGGAAAAAAACCAACCTTACGGTTGCATCCAGAAGGCCCAAAAACTCCAAAATCCATATAAGGCACGTCCGTTTTGGACACCGGGCGTCTGGGAGAAATTTCTTGGCCTTCTAGGGCTGTACGAGCACGGTTTTCGAGAAAAAAAAAACATTTTTAATATTTTTTTGACAAAATTGGTGGTTTTTTGGGCGCGCCGCTCTCGACCCACCACACCGCTTAGCGGCCACCGCGCCACCGCCTGCAGCCGCTCCACGGCCCGTGCCACTCAGCGACCCGCACCGCTCGGCCTCCACCACACTGCGGCCCCCGCCGCCCGGCCTCCCATGCCGCTCCGGTCTCTGCCTACTACTCCGCCACCCCTGCGGCCAGCTCTGCGCCCCTGCACCACCACCCGCGCCAGCCCCGACAGCCACCGCCCTCCCCTGCGCCGCTCCGTCCCCGGTGGCGGGCTTTTTTATAGCCCCCGCGGGCATTTAAGCCCAGCGGCCGGTCATATGCCGAACCAAGGGCCCCAGGTTTAGCCCCCTGCGCGCCATGCGCCCAGGGGCGCTAGTTTTTTAGCCCCAGGGGCTTCTTTTCTTGTATTTTAGAGCTTTTTTAGGCCTTTATCATCTTTTTGGCTCTATCTGGAGCATACAGAGGCCTTTTTTGGACTTCGTTATATCATCGGAAAGCTCTTTCCGAGATCTTTCCAATTATGGTGATTTGGTTTTTTGGGTCTGCTATTTTGACAACATTTTTTGCTGTTGAAGTCTGATATGTGTTTTTGCCTTCCGGGAGTCATATCTGGCTCATTCGAACTCCATTTTTGGCAAACCAGATATCGTCGGAAAGCTGGTTCAGTGAACTATTTAGTTGTAGGGGTATTTTTTCAGATTCTACTCCAGGTTTTCTCTCCTCTGAGTTTGGAAGTTTATGCACTCTGGTGGATTGCTTGGGTTTACAGGTCCTGGGATCTCTTCTACTGTACTTCTAGTTCACTCTTCTTTCTGACTTCTGAGCTTGTATGCTTTTTCTGTAGCTTTTTTATTCTCTAAACGCACTGAGATAAAGTGCCTTCTTCTACATTTCTAGGATTTCAAGCACCTTGTATGGTTTTTGTACTCGCACTCTGTTATAAAGTGTCATGGGGGGTTATGATGTTTATGCTATTTTAGGCGCATCCACCTTTGTCAAGTGAGTGTACCTTCCACGACATTAGCCCATGATGTGTGTTGATGACACCGCCCTTTATCCTATGTCTGTACTTCTGTTGCACTGTTGGTGTTCCTGGTTCTTCTTTTGCAGACGTTTCTGGCATTGCATTTCAGTGTTCTTATCACCTCTCCTAGTTCAACATTATGGGGGGTTCACCTGTTGGTTCTATTGCTTCCTGGTTCGATTGATCAACTCTTCAGACATTGTCTTCTCTACCTGGTCATGCACTTCAGTGGGGGTTCTAGCAGTTTCTTCTGACAGAGTTTACAACTTCATGCTTCAGAGATGCTTCTTGCTCATTCTTGTTCCTTTTTCTAGGACATCTTTTCCCTAGATTGGAGGCTTAGTTTCCTTCATCTAGTTTCTTTCTTGTTTTGGGTACCTGATCAGGCCTTGTTGCTGGGACCCATCTTTCCTGCTTTCTGTAGTAGTTTAGCTATTTTTCTTCTCCCTAAGTTACACTTAAGGGGGGGTGTTAGAGTAGTCATAGCATAGCTAATAATTAAATCATTTAATTATTAGTCTATCTACTCTATGCTTAAGTTTCACTTAGGCAGC
>MU225917.1:644901-655110 GCA_018584345.1 Thuja plicata
TGTAAACAAACTATAGGAATAGATCAAACAAGTATCATGAACAACTTAAGTTGTAAGAAAACATCGAAACATCTTACTTCGTTCAAAAACACAAAACTTATTTTAGAGTTAGAGGGGTATTACAAACCCTCTGTGCATTTCACTTCAAAATGCAGTCACCACACACTTCGTTTGCTCTCTTCTTGCACACAAAAAATAGGGTTTTGAAGCAATCTAATATATATGTTAAATTCTGATAGCGAGATCTAGATCAACGATCAAGATCTAATACCCATACCTTGATGGTATTAAAATTAATGTTTACAATAGATCGTGCATAGGATAAAACAATTAAATGCATAACTAACTCCATAGAAGAATATTAAATGCATACATAAGTCAGCCCAAAAAGCTTATACAAGTCAGCCAGATCACTTATCCTCAAAGTTTGAATCATTCCAGACATGTATACAAAAACTATTCTACTCGGCTCTTGACTTCTCTGTCGCTCGACACTTAACATCACTGTATCCTACTCGGCTCGGCAATGTAACTCGGCTTGGAAATGTAACTAGGAAAACTGAATACTTCTTGACAATGTTGCTTAGCCTTGCATAGTTTTAGCTCGGCCACAATGATAGCCAACTAAAACTGCCTAAGTGAATGACTAAGTCTTGGTCACTAATCATCAACAAAACTTAGAGATTAACAATCTCCCCCTTTGATATTAGTGGAAAAAACACACTTATCATTACTTCCATTCATTTCATCAAAATGTTTCCTAAGTATACTAAGTACTCCCCTTAGGAATATACTCAGAATTATTCATACAAAAATTTTACATTCCTTCAAAAAAAATATACAAGTGTACCTGGTTCTGTACTGATGTATCATACTGTATCCTTTCCAACTTCCTTACCAATTTCCCCCTTGTTTTTATCACTGATTGCTGGTGGGGTTAAGTTGTACTTATCCAAAAATTGTTTATGAAGCTGCAGGGTGGATTCAAATGAAGTATCCCAGCTTTCCTTGGCAATCTTCATAACTTCCAATTTTATTTCTAGCTTGGCAGCTAGACTCACTAAACTTTCTGCAATTGATAGATTTGCATTTCTCTATGATAACTCCTTTGCAATTGAAAGTTCCTTCTGTATTACATCCAAGTGAGGCAACAGGCTTGTCTGAATAGTTATAAATTTGGCCCTAATTTGACCATCTTCAGCCATAAGCTCGGCTATTCTCCTTTGTGCATTGATCAACTTAGTAAGATGTAAAGAACTAGAAGTAGTATCCTTACCCAAAGTAGTGCCAGTTGATCTCAAAACTAATAGTAGCTTCTCAACAAGCTGTAGATTATCCTTTGTGAAAAATTCAACATCACCTAATTTCCTGTACAAAGAATAAACATTGGCTATAACTTTCTCTAAAGTTTCTACAAGAATAGAAAGTTCAACCTGTTTTGTTGCAATCTCTTCTAAGATTTTCTCTAGAAATTTTCTCTCAAATATTCTCCTAGACCATTGTAGAATTTTTTCGTTGCTGTCTATGTCAACATCAGTTACCTTCTATACAATGTTAACTAACTGATCAATTATTGGAGCTTGAGGAATTTCATCCTCTAAGTAAAAATCCTTTGCAAATATATCCTTGATGTCATGCAACACCTGCCTTTGCTTTTGTTCTATCTTCATCTCTTCCTGTCTCTTCTTTCTCTTAAGCAATTATTGAAGAGTCCCTATTTGTTCAAAAGATAATTCATTGGGATCCCATTTTGGAATCACAATGACCTCATCTAATGTTACATCTAGAATTTGAGACTTCTTCTTTAGAACTTTCTTTTTCTTCAACTCTGGTGAACTTATGCTCGACTGCATAATACCTTTACCTATGACAGTGTCAATATCCATTGCCTCTTTTAATTCTGTCAATATTGTCTGTGGATTGGGCATACCACTAGTTTTAGGACCTGTGGGAGTGGATGATGCAAAGTGTGGTAGATCAACCAACACTTGCATTTCCTCATCTTCTTTAGGATTATCAATAGTAGCCATTATCACTACTCCACTATCTAAAACTATTTTCACAACCTCTAAAATAGGTGGATTCTATGAAGTCACCTCTTGTGCATTTGTTTGTTGTTTCTCTTCACCTTTCTAATCATTGAAAACTTCAATTATCTCATCAGATGCTATGGTCTTTCCTTCTTCAGTAACAGTTGCCTTAATAGGTGAATCAGTGTATGTACCACTTGACATATCTTGTTCCTCGGCATTCAAATTGCTTGGATCATCAACTATGAAATCCATCAGACTATCTGCAGTCAGATCAATAAAATTAGTTGAGTCTAATGCATCTTTGGTCTTGTCCTGTTCTATAGCAATTTGACCTTGAATCATTTGTGGCTTAGGGGTAGTCTTCACTTCAACTTATTTTGTCTTTTTCTCGGATGTTCCCTCACCAGATTTCTTATCTTTTGGAATGGCCAGTCCAAAGATTTCCTTCCAAATCCTTGTGCTTTACTGTACTACATCTTTAATATCATTTTTTAGAACATAACCTCTAAGCTTAGGAACAAACCTATTCTTGTATTCCTTAATGAATTTGGCTCTTTGTTTTGAGGTTAACTTAGGTATTACCTTGGCTAGAGTTCCTTCCCTGATCTGTCTCTCTGTGGTAAGTGAAAATTCCCATTTGCTTGATAGAAAATCATATAGTTCATTCGGCACATGATTTCCTATCTCTGTAGAAGTTAACTTGAAAGTACTCATCATATCCCAGAGTGCTTCCTAAACTTTGTGCCTATCCACATTATTCAATTTCTCATACTTAATGAACTTGAAAGTTGCTAACCCTATTGAATTTCTCAAAGTATCACATACCTCATCAATACTAGCTGGTTTCTTAAATTGTGCTTTAGGTATGTTGCTAGGTTCATCAATTTTAGTCTTTTCATCATCACTATCTGTCCCCAAATCTAGTTTCCTCCTTGGTCTCTTTGCCTACTTACTCAGCTCAGCCTTAGGAGCAATTTTAGCTTCCTTTCCAGAACTTCTTTTAGCAACTTTCCTCTTTCCATACACTTTTGTTTGTAATTCTGCTGGAGAAGTAACAGTAGATGCTCTGGTCCTCAGACGATTAGCTGCAGGAGGTGTAACCTTAGGTTTAGCTTTGCTCGGCTTGGTTACAATGACAATTGATGGTCTTTTACCCTTAGCTTTCTTAGTGATCTCCTCAGATGCACTCACTTCCTCTTCTATAGATATATCTTCACCTTGTCCTATGGTCAGGCCTAAAGGTGCATCCTCAGGTTCTTCATCACTACCTAAACCAACCATTTTCTTCAAATTTTTTACAATTTTCTTTCTTTTTCTCTCCATATTTCCCTCATTCAAGCTTCTAGAAATTTTAGCTTTGGCTTCATCAAAATTTCCAAATCTCTCTATTGTAGTATCAATTGCCTCGGCTAGGAGTGCAATGATGGCAGTTGATGCTTCATTAATGTTAATTTCATAGGGAAATGGTTCTAAGCAAGTTACCCTAGGTATCATAGCCTGGATATAAGTGTTACCCGTATCAACTAGAAAATAGATTTCTTTCTTAATGATTCCCAACTAGTGATCTAGGAATCCTAGTTCTTAATCTCATTCTCTTCTTGAATTCTACAAAATAGCTCCCCATAATGCTATTGAAATTACTTCCTAGTTTCTCAATAATTCACTAATCTAAACTGTAATGGGTCTATCCTTTTTCCAAACAATATTTCCCAATGTAGGAAATGTATCCTGAATGTAGAAAAATATATAGACTAGTAAGGAACCAAACTTACATGATGAGCTTTTAGCCTTTCTGATTGATGCTAGGTTCTCGGCTAATTGTGTCTGTTGTAGCTCGACAAGATCATATGTATGATTCTTCTTAACAATTTTCCATGCCTGGTGAATGACTGTACAAGGAACACTATCCAATCTACTCGAATGATAGAACTTATGTGCTATTACTCTTACTCCAAAATCAAGTTCTAGGTCTTTAATTATAGAGATAGTCATACCTCTATTGTTCCATACTGCTCCAGTGTTCAGTGTAATTTCCTCTTTGCTGTTATCCCTCATTGTCTATTTTCTGTTTACTACAGGATATCTAGTCACTTGATGAATCATGTTTTTAGTAATCTTGACTGGTCCATTATCCAACCACATACACATATCATGAACTTAGCTAAGAATAACCTTAACCCATTCATCTTTGAAACCTTGTGGAAAATCTAGGGCACGAGTTAACCCTTTGTCGGCTAAATTTTTGAATTCTCCCTTCAAAACTCCATTGACACACAATTTGCTATAGGATTTCCTTAATTCACTATCACCTACTTCACCAATCTTAACCATGTAACATGATCAGACAGCATGGATCATAAGTACCTTGGGTGGAATGGATGAGAGGGCTCCCATTAAATCACTCTGAATTGCACTTTCAGGAATGACTTGAAAGTTGAGAGGTTCACATTCATCACTCCATACTAACTAAATTTTCTCTTGTTCTCCCTCCATACTCTTAGCTGGTGCAGAAGAACTTGCAGCCATAATCTTGAAATTAGAGTTTGAAAGATGAAGAACAGAGTACCTCGACAAGTAACGCTTTGCACTATTCACCTTAGGATTGTTGACGGCATGCTAAAGAAATCTTCGATGCTAACTTCGTTAAGATCAATTCTGCAAATTACTTCAATCACTTCATAAACAGTAAAAATCACAAGGTAAAAATGAAGTATCATCTTTTCATCCTTTATAGACTTTGAAAGGTCAAGGTAGGTAAGCAATGAATGTTATGCTAGTTGAGTTAGTGCAAGCCAGCTGTCCTTGGCTTTCTAACACAACTTGCATCCCACTCGACTTACTAAACTCGACCATCACCAAACTTTCTCGGCCAACAAAACTTGACACACACTAAAGAACTCAGCCTTAGTGTCCATGATTGGTGCTCGACACCTATAGTGCAATTGGTTCATCTTGGAAATTGTCTTCAAAATATGTCTCGGTGCATCTTAACATATGCAAATATGGACTTTGGTACATTTAATGTTAGCAACTGATGTAAGATAAGAATTTTAAATGCAATTCCTTACATACCTCTTTTTCTTAGTTGGAGATGATGTGATCACCTAATCCATTGGATTGGGTGACCTCGACTTCACTAGATTCACTACTGCATGGTTCAGACTTCTTAACCCATGTCTTGTTCATTTATGCTCTAATTTGCTCAATAGTAGGAGCAGGTACCCTAGTCTTACAATCTTTCCTTGTATGACCAATTTTCAGACAACTGTGACAAACTAGGCTTCCATTCATCCAAATTTTAGAATTTCCTCTGAAATGTATCCTTATGCAGTTTTCTGGAACATGTCCATGCTCACCACAGTAATGACAACTATGCCATGTGTTGTTATCCCACTTGTAAGTATTGCCTTTTCTTGGTCATTTCTCTTGTACCTTTGATGTCCACTATTGTTTACCTTTTGATCTACAATCTTGTGCTCTATGACCATATTTTTGATAGTTATAGCAATTACCATTGAGTCTAGGTGTTTTTCTTTCCTTTGTCTTACATTCAGGTGCTTGATGTCCAAACTTATTACAGTTAAAGCAATAACCATTAAAGTTAGTTTTAGGATTGGACTTACCATTCTTGCTTTGGAAAATGTTTGTTGTATGGCCTGGTTTCCCACAGTGGTGGCAAATAGGTTTTTTGTTTCGTGGCTTTGCATACCTTCTTTCACCTGTCTTAGATGATTCTCCATCTTCAGTGGTTGTATGTTGTTCAGTGTGACCTAATCCAGAAGAATATTTAGGTCTTCTTGATGCTTCCACCAGTTGTTCAAAGTAGCTCATAGTTGCATTGGGATCATTACTCTATTATTAAGTTCTTTCTCAGATCTCAATTCATCTTTCAACTGACTATTCTCAGATCTAAGATTTACAATCTCCAAGTCTTTCCTACCGATCTCTTGATTCACAATTAGTAATTGATTTGCCATGTGAACTTGATTAATTGTCATTGTTTGTACATCGTGTGTTCTTTCATCAAGTTTGATAGTCATCATTATTTTGTCTTCTTCTATCATAGCCTTGTCATCTTTAGCTTTCTTTTTCTGTTCAACAACTTCACACATTCTTATTGATTGGGCTTCTTGTTCCTTTTTCAAGTTTCTGACTTCTTCACATAATGCACTATTCTTTTCCAGTAGATATGCTATTGCTGCATCGCTCTTAGTAGAATCTCCATTCTGAAATATATTTGTGGTGTCCTCTTCCTGATAATGAGCATCATTTATTTGTTTGGCCAAATCTTTCCTTGTAGTCAAGGACTTCTTTAATTCTTGTCTTGTTGTATCAAGCTATTGTAGTGCTAGCTGAATATCAATCTTTTGATTCTCAATGACTTTACCCATCTCAAGATCTGTATTCTCAAGCTGGTTATGACCTTTTTAGAGAACTGAGCTCTGATACCAATTATTGGAAATACAATAATGGGAAAGAAAGATACTGAGAGGGGGGGTGAATCAGATCTTCAAATTTAAACACTTAAAACAAATTGATCCACATTCATACATATATGAATCTAATGTAATATTAGATAGCATCCATACAATGAAATAAATAACTCATAACACAAGATCTTGGTAACCTAGAAACCCAAATAGGTAACATTGGGGTGGGGATGACACCCACAAAATTCTCCATTACTACAGTAATAAAGTATGCCTGTTAAGGCTACAAAAGTTGATTACAAGATGCAATCTACCCTGTTAAAGGTCTACCCGGTTAAGAGCTAAAGATCATTGCAATCTACCCTATGAAAAGATTTCAACTTACAATAAAGTAAGCACTCTGTTAGGAGATTTAGAAAGGTCTGCTAGAACCACCCTGTTAAGAGATTTTCACCTGATACAATGATTAGAATGTCTCAAGTATTAATCCTTCGTTATGCACTCTGATGCTGATGACAGATCTCCTCTCTCCAGTACCTTTTATGATCTCACAATTTGATATAACTTTACTTTTTTGTTCATTGTGTTGTCACTCTGCTTAATCTCTGCTTCTTAACAAAATTACCCTTTGTGCATTTCACTTCAAAATGCAGTCACCACACACTTTGTCTACTCTCTTCTTGCACACACAAAATAGGGTTTCAAAGCAATCTAATATATTTGTTCAAGTTTGATAGTGAGATCTAGATCAACGATCAAGATCTAATACTCATACCTTGATGGTATTACAATTAATGTTTACAATAGATCATGCATAGGATAAAAAAATTAAATACATAACTAACTCTGTAGAAGAATATTAAATGCATACATAAGTCGGCCCAAAAAGCTTATACAAGTCGGCCAGATCACTTATCCTCAAAGTTTGAATCATTCCAGACATGTATACAAAATTTTTCTACTTGACACTTGACTTCTCTGTCGCTCAACACTTAACATCACTGTATCCTACTTGGCTCGGTAGTGTAACTCAGCTCGGCAATGTAACTAGGAAAACTGAATACTACTCGGCAATGTTTCTCGACCTTGCATAGTTTTAGTTCAGCCACAGTGATAGCCAACTAAAATTGCCTAAGTGAATGACTAAGTGTTGGTCACTAATCATCAATAGAACTTAGAGATTAATAGAGCCAACTCATCCTCTCTCATCATTATTTCAGGAGTCTGAGGTTGAATATCTGTGAATCAAGTTAACTCTCTTGAAATTGCACGAAGGACCTTTTGCAGTGCAACCACAGGATCAACGTCTGATGAAAAATCAACAATGAATGGATCTTGCTCATCCTACGGGTCCTCATGGACTACTTGTTCCTTTCCCTTTTTCAAACCAGCACTCATTTGTGAGAACAATATTATTAGCACTTTATTTAAAAGCTATCCAAAATATTAGTGAATAATAAAACATAACAAAAAATACGCATTAACAATTTTCTTGTATGTGCATTTGTACAACAATGAGCTTTACCTGTCAGGAAGAAGAAGTCCCATGAGAACCATCATCATCATGCATATTGTGTGGTTGTTGATCCATACTATAGCCCTGTATTTCAAAAATTAAAAATTATTGAGACATGTTAAAACACGTGTTCAATTAAAAGAAGAGAGTTTTTTAATTTTTAAACAATTTTAAACGGTGCATAGTGCATACCACCTCATCCATGATAGTGGGTTTACATATATCTATGCGATTCAAATAGTAATCAACAAGAATCTCTTTGCCTCCATGTATTGATTTGATCACACATAGAAATACGTGATTTCCCTTGCACGCCTCAAATATGCAATTGGGTTGCTTCTTAGTTGACACAGGTAATGTACTATTGATAGAACCTGCAATATTCACTTATGCTTTTGGCCTTCCGTCAATGTATATAGCTACTGTTTTACTTTGTTCACTGAATTTTTGTTGTATATAATTTGCCACGAGTCCATACCTACACATACTTTTTTTATATCTAACAATTTGCATCCAGCTACTGTAATCATAACAAGGTCTGACATACTCCATCAATTCGACAACTTTGTTGTAAGAGACCTTTATGCCATCTATGTAAAATAGGCCCAAACCATGTATTAATGATGGTGCTATGTGATATATCCTCTCTCTAACACAACAATCAGTGTTTATTGAAGGAAGTTCATTGGGGACCCATTGTTTTTGTAGATGTTTGTACCTAAAGGGCACCTCAAAGTCATCTTTTCTCTCATCATCATAAGAACACAACCCCCCTTGAGCAAGGAAAAATTCTATGCATTTATTGAATTTCTTTCTGATCTTTTGACCTCGATTCAATCTCCTTGATTTAGACATACTAGATGTCTCACTTTCTTCTTCCATTCCTACATTTTCCTCGCTCGAGGAAGAAAAATCTGACAAATACCTATTCGCTGGTACTTGCACTTCATGAAATGAGAGAGACAGGTGGAAATGAGAGAGATATTTAAAAAATGGTAAAAGACATTAATCTCTATGGTGTGTATTGACTTATACCTGACAATCCATGAGACTGTGTGGGATACCTAACAAAAGATAATAGTTATATAATCATACAAACATAGTTCACTCCATAGTTTTTATTACATCTTGTGAAGGACATTATACATTGTTAAAACTATCTATTTATACTTTCATAATTAGCTTACTCCATTGCAGGGAACAAAGAGAATCCCCTTTGATTTAACATCATTGATGTGCAAGGAAATAGAAAATTATCAGAAGCAAATCCCATAAGATAGTATTTAGAGATTAAATACACTCTTTTAGAATGAAATTTCTCTTAACAAAAGATCAAAGATATAAGTAGGACATATAAAACAAGGTGAATAAGATAGTTAATTAGATATTCACGATAAACCAAAAATGCCATTAATATGAAACCCTAAGCATATTAGTGGAAAAAGTGTAGACTTTAACCCAAAACAATCATTAAAACATGCCAAACATCTGGCATAATTATACATTAATTTCATTCATGTCATTGATATTCTTCTTCATCCATCTCATCATCAAGATCATCATTGTTGATGACATCATCACCACCACTATCATCACCGTCATCATCATCAACATCATCATCATCATCCTCCTCATCATCATCATGATCATTAGAAGCATCATCATCTTCTTCTTCTTGATATTCTTCTTCAACTAACTCTCGATCGTGATCATCATCTACTTCATCATCCACTTCTTCCTCTTCCTCGGTATCTTCTTCTTCCATCACATTATAATTTATCGACCTTCCTCTTGGATCATGTCTAACAAAAAATGACCAACCCAGTTTATGTGGAACCTCTGAGTAAAATGCCTTCTCACATTGGCTTGGAAGAACATAGGGCTCTTCCCCAACTGGCTCAAACAACCTTGTATTAATCATTGGAAATCCACTGTCATGTTTCATAATAGTTCTGTCAGGATTATTTTGATTGAAATGTAGTCTGTACCATTTCACGATGAAGAGAACTAATTTGAAGCAATTAAAGTAATAGTCTAGTATATCAACCAAAATACCATAGTATCAATTTTGCGACTCTCGAGGATGTAAGTCATTTCTAGATAAAATATTGGTCACCTGGAAGACTGCACTTATCCCAGAATCACAAGTTCTCTTCGTGTCATCCAAATTTTTGATGCAAAATTTATAACCATTGCAGAACATAGCCTTGTGGTGTTTCACCTACAATAA
>MU225917.1:682080-714964 GCA_018584345.1 Thuja plicata
TGGGTTGAGTTGTTAATCATTCCTTAATGGAATGTGACAACATTAGGAGGTGGGTTAGGGTAGAATTTAGAATTAGGATTAGATTAGCATGGGGGGAATAGGTTGAGATGGGTTAGAACCCAGGGTATAAATGGCTTAAATAGGTTAGGTTGGGGTTTAAGGGAATATAAATGAAATGAATTAAACTTATTTAATTCATTTAAAATATAAGAATTAATTATCTAAGCATTTTATTTCTTTTTAATAATTAAGGGGACTATAGCCATTTTAATTAAATTAAATAGGCTAGGGGAATGGGTTCATTTGCAAGTGGTTAATTGATTTAGGGATTTATTTAATTCCTTTATAATTAAATACTATAGCCATTTTTGAATTTGATTTGATTTAATTGGTTTAGATTGATTTGAATCATATGGCTATAATAATTAATATAATTTAGTGATAAAAATCACCTAGGACATTAAATTTGATTTCAAAAGAATTATGCCAAGCAGTAATAGGGTTGTTTGGACATAATTGGGGGTATGATCACACTTAGGGAAAATAGGGTCTATAGTTGGAACAGACCAAATTCAGGTGGTTATATTTTCCCCTCTTTGAATTGATGTGTGAGCAATGCATTGATTCAAAGAAATTTTTTGTTTTTGACTTCAAAAAGATTGAGAATTTCATTCTTGGTTGTCGAAAGAAATATTGATGAGATCAATCTCGCACTTGATTGAACCAAACTGATAGAATTGATTTTGAACTTGGTTTTCATCCAAAGATCAATAAAATATTTTTAAAGATACCAATTTTGAACTTGGTTGTCGTCCAAAGATTGATAATACTAATTCCAAACTTGGTTGTCATCCAAAAGCCAATATGAAGCTATAAAGAGCTTTAATAAGAATGTTATAAAATGAGGAAACACAAGATATCCAACTCATGAGAACCAAAGCTTTCTATCCAACAATTCTGACTTTAGTAAAGGAAACTGTTATGCCCCTAGTTTTTTGATAATGAAGTCATTTTAATGTTGTTTCAAGCAAAAATTTAATTGATGATAGTGTGATCATGCCCCCTCGGGAATGAAATCTAAGGAAAAGAATAAAATCCCCTCAGTTGAAAGAATGTTTCACTTGTAGGAAGTGGTTAGGGAAAGAAAGAATGGAGTACAAGAAGTGGAAAAGAAGGTGTGTTTGAAAATAAATACATGAGTACAAAGTTAATTATGTGAAAATGGGAGTGGTGAGACGGGTAAAATGATGTCAGACCAAGATTCATGATACAATGTACTTTCAGACAGATTCTTGGAATAAATGAAGCAAATTTGCAATTTTTGAAATTGTCGTAAGAATGGTACTATGCTGCTAAAAACATTGTAGGCACCTTCAATTTAGTTCCCGATTGATCAAAAAGAGGACAGAAATGTAATTGTAATTGTTTGGGAGGAGTTTCAGAACTCCTAAATGGCTCGAAATACCAATATAAGCCTCAAAATTTACCATTTTACTATTCATTTTCACTTTCCTCCATAGAAATTCTGAGAGCTCTACAGAGAAGATGGTAGTCCTTGTGAGGAAGCATCATTTCGAGATGAGCCGTCGACATCAGTCCCCGGTCGACTACCCACCGCCGGTAAGTGCTCGTAAAACTATCTCGTGAATTTTGCAAATTTCAATTTCATACATTTTTGTAGCTTTTACAGACCCTTCAATTTTGAATCACATCTGAGATTCTGGATCGCAACCTGTAAAACATGTGTCGCATCCAGGACATCCCAGATAGTATCCAGTTTCTCTAGATTTTTGTGTTGCATCCAGGGTACTCTGGATCGCATCCTATTTTCTTGTTTTTGTCTTGTTTTGTATGCTATTTCAAATTTGTTTCATACCCAATCATTTTAAGGCTCTTACCCTATTTTTAGGGTCGCATCACATATGTTGGGGATCACACCCAGTATTCTCCATCGCATCTGGTATACCCTGGATCGCATCCTGTAAAATAGATTGCACCATGTTGGTTTAGGATCGTATCTAGTTTATAGAGTTAGGATTTTTATCCTTTTGATATATTTGCATGTTGTGGACTTTGAATCACATGGTTGATCAGGATGTTGCATCTCCTTGGTAGATAGAAAACTAATTTCACCTTTGTATGTGTTAAAAATAGGTAGATTTTGAGGTAGTTGCCTTTAGAGGCACATATCCAAGTTGTGTGCTTGCATTATCTGGATTGCTTTCTGATGCTGAGTAGTCCATAGTGATCCAATGTGGATTACGTTCATTGATAGGTTTACTCGAGATAGGGATAAAGTGAGGGTTGTTGACTGCTCTGGCCGAGAGATGGCACTCAGAGCACAACACCTTCCATCTTTCAACTGGGGAGATCAAAGTGACTCCAAAGGACGTATGGCGAATACTTTGTGTGTCGATTATGGGCCAGGAGGTATACTTCGAGTCGAGAGGTAGCGTGGCTATTGGTGCTGCACGTAGATATTTTCAGGATGACACCATTGATCAGAGATACCTGTCATGGGACTATATGGTCAATCATTATGATCGCTTATCTGTGTACTTAGCAGGTCTGATAGGTGGCATCCTGATGCCAGATAGAGGTCAGCATGGATTCATGGTCAACTAGGTAGGTATGTTAGAGAAGATGGTCACCCAGAGATGAAGATTTGCATGGGGCAGTTATATTTTAGCCCATATGTATCGAGATTTGCATGAGATAGTATACCATTACACTTGGAGCATGACCGTTGGGATTTTGATTCTTCAGATCTGGGCCTGGGAGCACATCCCTGTTACACAGCCGATTGTAGATAGACAGAGGGTACCGAAGTAGCCTTATGTATACATGTATGCTGGCCTTATTTAGCAAGCCCATCAGGCCAAGGTCGAGTATTGGCACCATCTTTTTGATGATATGACTGAGGTCATTTGGCGACCATATTTAGATTGCAAGGAGTGGACCTCGGATGCACGTCAGGTACCCTATTTATTTTAGAGCTGGTATCTTATTGGGAGGACCAGATACGTCATAGAGCAATTCATCCATACCTGGGTGCTGAGAAAGTATGGTCACCGTTAGGGCAGGATATAGGATATCACTGTGTATGTCAGGATCCAGGATGAGGAAGCACAATGGGGTGCTCAGTTAGAGTATGAGACAACTTACTAGGAGATCCGTGATATGGTCGGAGTAGACTGGGAACTCCTCCTTGATGTTTATGATGCAAGTGTCTTTGATGGATATGCTGCGGAGATGCTTCAGTACCCATTTCCTCATTTCATTGTACTTGACGAGATCATTCCTCGTATAGAGGAGCCATTAGACTATGGTCCTAAGGATCATCCTACCAGAGGGAGGGGAGGAGCACAGAGAGACAGGGCCCCTAGTAGACATGGAGGTCGGGATGGTGGCTGAGATGGCAGAGATGGCAGGCATCCTCCTCCTGATGAGGACAACAGGGGAGATGATAAGGGTGGTGGCGTAATGGGTGGCCACGTGGAGGTTTCTAGCGATAGTGGGGAGGGTCGACATACCCACTTTAGATTTGTAGCCCCTCAGAGAGATCCTGGTCTGCTCCTTACTAGGGATTAGCAGAGACAGAGACATCAGAGGTCACAAGATAGACCACAAGACAGGGGACAGGATAGGTCTCAGGATCAGGATATTGGTAGAGACAGAGATCCTCTTTCTAGATGTGAGCAAGAGAGGGAGCAGCTAAGGGCTCAGATTACAACATTAGAGGCCAAAGTGACAACAACAAAGGCCAGGGCTACCATAGTAGAGTTGATATTGGCTATATCAGATTCTTTGCTTATAGATAGGGATAGGCAGATGGAGAGACTCCGTGTAGAGAAAGATGTACAGGCCTGTACAATGACTCATCAAGGATAGAGAGCTACCTATTATTATGCTCTTTACCATGCAGTAGTGCCAGAGGGGCATAGGACAGTATCTTTTTCTTGGTTAGCCTAGTAGTCTGAGGGAGTGATGCCTCCTCCACCTCCATTTGTACCTCCTCATCCTCCTCCTTTAGATCAGGGAGAGGGGGGGAGCCAGAGCTGATGTATTTTGTCACATTTTGTATATCTGAGTTCACATTGTATATCTTGATCCTGCTGAGATCCATTTTTGTATATGACATTCATACATGTATATCTGATTCATCCTGTCTCACTGACACTCTGATACTCTTTATGCATTTTGTTCTATATTTTGATCTGTACCATATATATCTGATGCAGCTTCCTGATTCTAGTATGTTTCATGAGTACTTGTTGCTTTGATATATTTTATTTGCACATGTGATGATATCTTGGTCTCTTGATGAGTTAGATTTAGATGATGACATCATTTTATGATTTGATTTGATTACTAATATAAATATGTTTTAAATGATATTTATGTGAAGATGCAAATGCATGTTTCTTTTTATTTTATTTTCATGCAATATAGATGTATGGATGCACTTTATGAAAAAGTAAAAATGCAATACATGGATGCTTTGTTTTAGTATTTTCCTGTTGCTTCTTTTCATGAATACAAAATGTATGCTATGGATGTGCAACGATAGATATATTAGTAATATGGATGATGTAATTAACTTGATTTTGAAGAAGAAAATTTGAATTAATTTAGAGCTCAAAATGCCTTTAATGTTTCTCCTTTCTTGTTTATATCCCATGCAATTGTTAAAAATGTAATGATATGTAGACTCTTAGGACTTTGTCACTGGTATGTGAATGTATAGCTTTTTATCATCATTGGGCACTTTTTCAGAATGGATACCACCTGATAGTAAAACCATCACTAATACCCACTGATATTATGATGATATGAATACTATGTTTTATTGAAATATCATAAATAGACTTAGGCATCAAGGCATAGAAGCCAGGATAACAAAATAGACACCTTCCTTTTAATATACCAGATTTTGATTAAGGCAAGATATTGGACCCGTAATGACCTTGAAAATTCATATCCTTGGGTACATTATGATTCGTATACCTTATTGAGAATATGGACTAGAAAACATACAAGGAAATTGTTTCAACCTCACCGTAGTTTACACATAACAAAGATCGAGATATATGCGGCTATCCACCCATAGTGGCAGCTCTTACCATAAACATCCAAGTTAGGTGAAATTTATAGGATCATTTTTGGAACAATCACCATATACAAAAAATCAAGAAAACATTATGCCCCTATCCTTGCAACTCTTTGTCTTTGCACAGATGTCATGGAGTAACTAAGAAGACATAATAAATCATCAATTGTGAATCAATCAAATAAAATTTACAATTACTTAGATGCCCCTAGTTGAAAACATCATCAGGACATAAAAGAATCATAATCAAACAAATATCAAACCGTGTTTAAGTAGTATTGAGAAATACTATTGATTCATTTTTCAAGCACAGTATAGATTCAACAATCAAAAAGCTAGAATTCAAGCAATAGGTGTTCCATGTCTGTGTACATCGTTATTCCTATTTGTAATCCCATGTACGTCCTCAGAACACCATTCATGTTAGTGCAATGTTTGTGTCACCCTTGTGTCATGAAAGTGATGGTGGTAGTGAAAGTATCAGAAAGAGTCGTATCACGAGACAAACCATCTATGACGTTCTAGCAGACACAACCTATCAGACTGACAAAGATGCCCCAGTGCATAATGACTTGATCCTAAGACAAAAATGCAGACAAATCCCAAGCGAGGATAAGATAGTTGTAAGGAAACAAAGTCAATGTTTTAGCACAGGTGTAATTGTGAAGGCGTAGAATCAGCAATGTATTGATAGATGGAGCACAGAACACAAGTGACGCCTGATTGCCAAGTTTTCACCACTTGGCAAGATCTTTTCTTCTTTTTTTTTCTTTTTGCTACCAAGATTCCTATTTTACCAGGTGCTCATCAAGGCACTTTTCTCTTTTTCAATTTTTTTTTTGAATGTTTTTGTAGTATCAACACGCCTGTTTGCCAGGTTTTCACCTAGGATACCTTTCTTCAGGACCTTTTTGATTGTTTTTGGATTTCTTCAGGATCAATTTTTTGAATGTTTTTGGTATTTTGTAAAAAAAATTTGTTGTAGAAGCTCTGCTAGCCGACCATCAAGCGTAGAACCACTTCAAATGTAGAGTGTTGATAGGATATGGAAGAACGTCTCCCTCAGGTGTAGCCAGTTGATAAGCTCCAGTCCCAAAAGTAGTAGTGATAACATAAGGTCCTAGCCAGTTAGGTTCAAATTTTTCTTTCTGCTCTCTGTTAGGATGGTTTTTAGGATTCTCCTTGACGATGAGATCTCCTACTTCAAATTTTCATGGTTTGACCTTCTTATTGTAACCTTTGGAAATATGTGCTTGATACACTTTGAGGTAATTGAACGATTTTTGTCTGTGCTCATCTAGTAGGTCCAAAGAATTCACCCTATCTACACGGTACTGCTCATCAGTAACAATACCTTGTAAAGATATCCACAAAGATGGGATTTCAACCTTAATAGGTAGTACTTCTTTAGCGCCATAGACTAGAGTGAATGGCATGGCTCCAGTTGGTGTTCTTATGCTTGTTTTGTAGGCCCATAGTGCCAGATTTAGTTGTAGATGTCAGTCTCTGCCAGACTTACTCATAGTTCTGTGTAGAATCTTGAGAATATTTTTTTTGGATGCCTCAGCTTATCCATTACCTTGAGGATAATAGATTGAGGAGAAGTGTTGAGTAATATGGAAGTGTTCACAAAGTTCATCAATCTCTTGATTTTTAAATTGGTCCCCATTGTTTGTTACAATTGAAGAGGGTATCCCATATCTACAAATAATGTAGTTCAGAATGAACATAGCCACCTATTTTCCAGTGGCTTTGATTAGCGGCATGGCCTCGACCCACTTTGTAAAATACTCAGTGGTCGTAATGATAAACTTGTGTCCATTTGAAGAGTTGGGATATATTTGTCCATCCAAGTCAAAGGCCCATTGCTGAAATGGCCAATGTGTTATGAATGGTATAAGTTCTCTGGCAGGAGCATGGATAAGATTTCCATGTGTTTGAATTTTAAGACATGATTTTGAAAATGGAATAGCATCTTTCTCCATGGTAGGCCAGTAATAGCCTACTCTGAGTAGTTTCTTGGCTAATGAAAAGTCATTTGAGTGTGATCCACATACACCTTCATGGACTTATTTTAATGCTAGATTGGACTCTTGGAGTTCTAAATAGGTAAGAAGCATACCATCGAGACCGTGTCGATATAGGTTGTTAGTTATGAGGATGTAACGCGATGCTATCCTAATCAGGGATCTTTTCTCATTTCTGGATAGATTGCCAGGGATGGTTTGGTTAGAAAGGAAAGCAATGATATTGGCATACCGAGATTGGTTTGGGGTATTCAAAGCACATATTACCTGGTATTCAGGGGTATCAAATGCAGGATAGGATAGTTCTTCCACCAAGAAGTCATAGTGGAATTGATGTTCTTCCAGTTGTAACATGGATGCCAAGGTAGCCATAGCGTCTGTAGCTTTTTTTTCTGATCTTGGTATCTGTTGGAAGGTGACGAAGACAAAGTACTTCTTTAGGTCATAAACTAGTTGCTTTTAGGGCATCAACTTCTCATCTTTTGTTTGATACTCCCCATTGACCTGATTGATAATTAGTTGGGAGTCACCATATACGTGTAATTCTATAATCTTCCACTCCATAGCTAGCTTAAGGTCGTTTACCAATGCTTCATATTCTAAAATATTATTGGTGCATGGGAACATTAATTTGTAAGATTTGGGAATCTTGTAGCCTTGAGGAGTTATCAATAGGACTCCTACTCCAGAGCCTTGTTGAGTGAATGAACCGTCAAAGTATATATTCCATGGATATTTAGTTAGATGCATGATTGTTTCATCATGGAATTCAATTAGTAAAGTTTCATCATCCTGGAGTGGTGAATTAGCCAATTGATCTACAAGGACCTATCCTTTGATAACTCTTCATTCTACATATTCAATGTCAAACTCACTTAGAATCAGGACCCATTTTGCCAAACATCCTGTTAATGTTGTTCTGCTCAAAAGGTACTTTAGAGGATCAATCTTAGCAATGAGCTTTACTGTATGAGAGAGCATGTAGTGCCTCAATTTTTGTGATGTGAAGACAATTGCTAAGCATGCTTTTTCAATAATGCTATAATAGAGCTCATAGGCGACCAGTATTCTACTAATGTAATAGATAATTCTTTATTTCTTGGTTTCATCCTCTTGTGCCAAAAATACTCCTAGGGATGTAGTTGTAGCTGAAATGTATAGGAGTAGGGGCTTTCCATGAATAGGCACCATAAGAATAGGAGGAGTAGCCAAGTATCCTTTCAATTCTCTAAAGTTTGCTTCATAATGTTAATCCCATTTGAAGGTAACCCCTTTATGTAGTAATTTAGTAAAGGGTTGCGCCCTATCTGCAAGTTGGGACATGAATCTCCTAATGGACTAAAGTCTTCCTTGTAGTGTCCTCATTTGACTGATGTTACAGGGAGGAGTCATCTCTAGTATAGCCTTAACTTTAGCGGGGTCTACCTCAATTCCCTTTGCTGAAACAATGAATCCTAGGAGCTTCCCTAATTGGACCCGAAAGGTGCATTTGTTTGGGTTGAGCCTGAGTTGGAACTGTTCCATTCGATCCAATATCTTTCTTAGGTCAGCAATGTGAGTACCTCGTTCTTTGGATTTAGCCAATGTGTCATCCACGTAGTCCTCCATGTTTTTGTGCATCATGTCATGGAATATAGTCGTCATGGCTCTTTGATATGTTGCACCAGAATTCTTTAACCCAGAAGGCATGAAATTCCAGAAAAAGGTGCCCCATGTGCATGTGAATGCGGTTTTCTCTTGATCCTCAGGGGAAATTTTGATTTGATTATAGCCTGAGAATCCATCCATTAAAGAATACATTTGGTAACCTGTTGTGAGGTCGATGATCATGTCAATGTTAGGTAGAGGGAATTCATCCTTTGGATACACTTTGTTCAAGTCTCTGAAGTCAGTACAGACCCTGATAGATTTATCAGATTTAGACATGGGGACCACATTGGAGATCCATCCTACATAGGCAATGACTTGAATAAATCTAGCTTTTAAAAACTTTTCTAACTCTGCTTTTACCAATAATGCAACATGAGGATGCATCTTTCTAAGTTTTTGTTTCATGGGCTTGATCTTGAGAGCTATAGATAAGTCGTGCATGATTAGATTAGGATCTAGCCCTGGCATATCTGTATAAGACCATGCAAAGTTGATCTTCTTCTCTTTCAGGAACTCTATGAACTGTGTCTTCTCTTCTTTTGATAAAGATTGTGCAAGGTGGACTATTTGAGGATTTTCAATAGTGCCCAAGTTTACTGGTTGTGTTGGTTCAATCAGTACTGAAGAACTTTCCTGAAAGTGTTCAGGAAGGATATCAAGAGTCTCATCCTTTGGCGCCTCTGAGAGGTTTTCACCATTGGATACATCTTTTTTCTTTACTATTTTGGGATCTGATACTACCACAGAGTGGTTTTCACCATCAATCTGCTTTTTCTTTTTATTTTTTAGTTTTTGACTAAGAAACCTAATATCCTCCTGTGACATGTT
Organism: Thuja plicata; assembly: GCA_018584345.1. Taxonomy (NCBI): domain Eukaryota; kingdom Viridiplantae; phylum Streptophyta; class Pinopsida; order Cupressales; family Cupressaceae; genus Thuja; species Thuja plicata. Next base: position 691,696 of record MU225917.1, read on the forward strand.
CTTGCTCCTTACATTGGTGGAAGAATGGTAAGGTTCACAAGTATTGAGATAACAAGCTAGGGTGTGGTCATTGGGAAAGTTGAGGATAGTAGTAGGATCTATTTCAGTCCAATAAATTAAGTCTGGAAGTACCAATGTTAGGGAGTGAGATTCTGGGAAGGACAACATCCTGCTAGTATCAAGACCATTAATTGACATGACGTGATCTGTTAAGTTAATTTCTTCAATATTTAGATCAATAAGAGTGAGATCGTCATTAAAAGTGTCATTGTTAGTCATATGCAGACTAAAATCTAGCAACTCATTAGTAGAAATCTCATCATCATCTCTCTGTAAAAGGAGGCTTCTTGCTTGTAGCCTATGAAATTCCTCTAGACTTATGTATTCACCAGTTTCTTCATCAATGATCGGGGGAAGGAACTCTTCTTCTGCTTCAAGATTATCAGTGTCATTGGGAGGAGTGTCAGATTTTTTATGAGGAGCTGAGGGTTCTGCAAACATGTGAATTGTATCTATTCCAATATCTTCAGTGGTGACAGATAGCTCTTCCCACTCATAGTCATGAGAGTCATTAACCTCATCATTGGATCTGTTTAAGTATTCAACAATGGTTATTCGATGTACCCAATTAGATACTTATAGATCAAAGTGTGGTAGATCAAGGACATGTGAAACTGTTACCAGTTTCCCCCAGTTAGGATGTAAATCCTAATGTCGGGGTGTCTCTTGAGTAATTGTTGCTATGGTGTCTCCTACCTCTTGAATGGGAGGTTGTGCTAGCAAAGGGGTGTGAAGATCTTGTGGTACCTCAAAGCTAGGTACATAGCATTCTCCTTGGTAGTTGGGGTTCTGTGTACCAACATGTAACAATCTCTCATAGGACCATTGCTCTAGTTCATCTATTTCATCACTCCCTTTATCTAAGTGTGGACTCTCTTTTGAAGTGGGTTTATCAGTTTTAGTATTAAAACCCAGTCTTGTTTTATCTCTAGTATTCCGGAACTCCATGGGTATAGGTTCAATAAGCCCTCATCCTGTGTCATTTAGAGGTCCTTTTCCTTTGTATCCCATCTGTTTGAGAAAATCATATCCCTTTCCATACTGTTCTGGGGATATCTTCACATGTTTGACTTCAGCCTCCACCGGTTCTCCTTTGTAAAGGCAGTCCAAGACTGCATGTTCTTCTGTGTTATCTAAAGAAGATGTGGATGCCCTTACCATGCCATTTTATTTGTGTATTTCTAGCTCCTTGGATGTTGTAGGTGTGAATGTCAAGGAAGGTTTTCCATAGGATCACGGTGACACCAAAAGTTCTATTAATGAGGGAGTTAGGTCCAACTTGTACTCTCCCATACCCGTTTCTTCAAGTTTCAAGGTTTTGCTAAAACTTCTCATGACCATGTCCTTTCTAGTTTCAAGAGTAACTACATCCATAGCCTCTTTATTGTGTGGGATCATGCTACCTGCTTTGATATTATTACAAGTGTAGTTAGCATCTGCAGGAATCGTCACTTCTACCCCATTATGTGGGAATTTTATACATTGGTGCTAAGTGGATGGTACAACTTTCATTTTGTGAATCCATGGTCTCCCTAACAGGATATTGTAGGCCAAAGGTAGATCCAGGACTTGACATGTGACATTCTTCTCAATCGGTCTGACTCTGATAGGTAGAACAATAAGACCTCTGGAGGATATTTCTTCCTCATCATAAGCTTTGATGGTTATTTTGCTTCTAGAGTCAATTGTTTGTTCTAAGAGACCCAGTATCTTGATTAGATCAAGTGTACAGATATTCTATCCTATGCCTCCATCTATCAATACACATCTAACACGCGACTTATGAATAAGGACTTCAATATGGAGGGGTTGATTATGTGGATGGGTCAATGATTTATCATCCTCTTCAGAAAAGGAGAGGTAGTGTGGTGCTGAGATGTGATTGACCGTCGCTTGGAATTTATCTATATTAATATCCTTTGGGACATTAGCAGCATGTAGAGCCTGTTCTAGGATTTCCCTATGTACTGTAGATATTTTGAGCAACTCAAAAATGAAAATTTTAGCAAAGGTTCATTGCAATTGGTCTACCAAGTCATATGTTTCTCCAGGAATAGTAACCACGTGTTTTTCTACTGGTTTAGAAAATAGTTACAATAGGAACCTTGGATGTCAATGTCAGTTTTGGAGGTCCTTTTATCGTGACCTATGCTAGGCCCCATGTTATGGCATTTGAGTGGAATGAGACACCTTTGATTGTGACCACATTGATGGATTCAGTCTTAATGTCTAGCATATTGATCACATTGTCATTTTTGGAGTAGGTGTAGTTTACCTCATTACTCTTCCCTTGAGATGTTTCTCCTTGACCGTAATTAGGATTGGGTTTGTTAAATGCGGTATGATCTTCATTGGTAGTGTGTACCTCTACTTTGATCTTACCTCCTTCAATGAGGTCTTGGATGACATGTTTAATCTTGAGGAAATTATTAGTCTTGTGTCCCTTGTTTTTATGGAAGACACAATAGTAATTATCATCCTACCACCTTGTTTTGACCATTGGTTCCCACGATTTGGAATCTGGGATTGTTAGAACTTTGTTATCCAATAGTGTTTTTAGAACAGTCTCAAGAGGCTCTCCTAAAGGAGTGAATGTTCTTTGGGGTTTTGATGTCCATGTCTGACCCTTTCTATTATCATTATTTTCTTTTGGTACGGGATTTGTTACCTTAGCATCCTTTCTTGCTTGCATGCTATTAGTTAGATTGAATACCTTGGGTTTAGGATAGGCGTCAACCACTCTGTCATTAACAACATTTTTGTTTTTCTTCCACCATTTTGGCTTGGAGGTGGAGTTGTTGGTTTTGTTTTCATTTTAAAGAGTGATCTCTCCCCTTTTGACCATGACTTCCTCAATACGGAGGGCATTTTTAATCATCCTATCGAATCTTGGAGATACTTGCATTTGTAAAGCATAGTTCAATTCAGGCACTAGATTATTAACGAATATCTCCATCTTCTCTATTTTGGGAATGGCCCTTGAACATCGTGCAAAGATATTCCTCCACCTTTGTAGGAAGTGTGTAAATGATTCTCCAATTCTCTGTTTGGTATTACATAGGTCCATCATAGTCACATCATGTTGGATGTTGTAGGAGTGATGTTTGATGAATCGTTGGATCAACTCCTTGAATGTCTTGACCTTAGGGTTCAGTTTTGAGAACCATTCCATGGCATTACCTCCTAGACTTCCTGGAAATAGTCGCATGAGGTATGTAGGTTTGTGCATGTATTCTATGCTAAGAGCACAGAATTCCCTCACATGGTCGTGTGGGTCAGTTTCTCTTGTGTACTTGTTGTACTTTGGTCTTACCATGTTGGGAGGAAATGGGACCATAGTGATACTCATGTCAAAAGGAAATAGACAAATGGCGTCCAAAGAGTATTTTTTTTTGGGTTTTTCCTTCTCCTATTTGAGGTTTGTGAGCTCTGTTTGCATCAAATTGAGTTGTTTGGTGAGAATAGATATAGGATTTGGTACCTCTTTTTCTTTGAGTTTTTCTACATCATAATCCTTGGGTAATTTGACACCTGTGGACGCTAAATAGAGGAAGTACTTTTCTTTATTGTCATCAATTATCCGTTCCAATATCTTGTGGAACCTCTTACTCTATTTGAATTTTTTGTACTAATCTTTGGGGATCTCCCCTTCAATATCTGATCCAAATGGGCCATGTTCAAATTTGGGTCCTTCCTCCTCATCCAAATCTTCAGGATTTTGGTGTTTGCCATCATTATACTCCTCAAAATCCTCACTCCATCTGCGAGTGTCGCTATCCATTTGCGAGGAGTCTAGATCAAGTAGGGAACTACGAGAAGTTTCTCCTTGAAAGTGTGGTTTTTTAGGAGGCACTTTTGATCCTTTAGATGTGTACTTGTTGCATCTTGTGTTAACCATAAAGTTGTTTCCCAACTTTTGTCAATGTTTCCCAATAGTGCAAGTGAGAGTTTTAGACCGTTCAAGTGGGTGTGTCTAGGTAAGAGTAATTTTTTGTTATTGGTGGATGTAAATGATTACAACGTCAGAGGGTTAGAATGCCCTGATAGTGAGTTGGGAACCAAGTTGTTGGTAAAAAGTGGGTAGACCACATGTATTGAACTGATCGTAAAAGACTAACTAAGCATGCAAGGTAGACGTCTCAAAAGTGTTTTGAAATTTCAATAGGAAGACTAGAAAAGACAACAAGAACTAGCTAAAGAGCCAAAAGGGTATCCTAATCAACTGAGACTTTCTAAGAAAAACTTCCACAAGTACCCTTTTTCCTGGATGCGAGCTCCTAGATGCGAGCCTCTGATGACACCAGATGCGAGCCTAAATCCTAGATGCGACTGTGTGCTAACCAAATGTGAGCTAGCATATAGGATGTGATCCCAAATAATAGATGCAATTTGGGAAATCCAGGATGCGACCTTATGATGACTTTGTCATTTTTTTGCCAGTTTTGAAATTTGCATTTTGGAAGTTCATACAGTTTGTCTGATCTGTGATCATGTTTGGAGACTTGCCAGTGAATAACATATGTATCTGAAGGTTTTAATATTGTTTCTTGTTTGAAGGAATTTATCTTTTTAGTGATCTTTCAAGCATGTCAAATAGATTTGTATTGTTAGGAGGATGGAACAGACACTCATCTTTTTCCTATTCTCTAGGTGGAGGATGAAAATCTTTGCTTGTTGACTCAGGTACACACTTAAATGCTAATCAGAATACACCATTACCAAGCACGCAATGGATCCAGTCATGATGTTGTATTAGCCAACTCCAAATGCAAGTGAGAGCACAATATGATGAGTGTCTTGGGGCAATTACTTTTTGCCTTGCATAAAGATTATCACCCTTTCGGGGGTGAATCCAAAATTCTTTCAGTTGAAGTTGTTGTAGATTATTGGGCAATCCGTTCAAAACTGTCCCCCATAGAATTGCACAAGGAAAAATTTAGGCGTATAGCCCTATGAGTACCTAAATATATGTAGTCTCGTAAGAAAGATTCAAGCGGCTCCGCTCTACATATACCCAAGCATGTTCAAGGAATGATGTTGAAATTCCATGAACAAAACCAGCTCCATCTTCTGAGGCTTTAGCCTACAAGGAAGCAACTATTTATAGTGAGTTGGAAGGGTTGGTGTAAAACTTGTCCTCACTTGGGTTATTTCTGGGAGATTTTTTCCTCAACCGGCAGGCCCTCTACTGTTTAAATATGTGTACCAAGGATTGGCGAACTTTGGATGTCTAGATTTCTGATTCCTCCGAAGAAGAAGAGCATACTCTCCTAATCTAAGCCATTTTCTCCCAAAAATAAAATCAAGCAAAGTGGTTCTTTCCCTCAAGCAATGTTGTGCCTGATTTAGATGTTCCTATTTTAATGAAAACAAGATTTGCTTGAAAAGAAGATTTTCCTTGTTCATTTAGCCACAATATTTAGTGAGTTTGCTTGTTCAATTTCTGTGTCCCAAAAATGAATTAAAGGGTTGAACTTGTTCTTTGATCCACAAGATTTAGTGATTTGTGTTGTTCATTTACTGATTCCAAAAGAATTATATGATTTGATTGCTTGTTCAATTAAATCCAAATTCTGTTCAACCCGTAAACTAATGTGTGAGTTTTTTATTTTCCTTAAAAGGAAAAGAGCATAGTCCTCTAGTCAGTTTAGTGATAGATTGGAAAATGTATCTTAGTGTTTAAAGCAAGTAAATAGAGGTCAAGATGGGGGTTGACAACCTGAAAAATTGAGTTAGTATCTATTATGTAGCAACTTCCATGAAAGACTATCAATATCAACATGCAAACAATCGTTAAGCTTTTCAAAAAGAGCACAGAAGTCAAAACACGCAAACATTAGTGGTTAGGCAAGGTAGTTCACTAAAAATTTTGCCAGATGTGATCTCGAAAGATAGAAAATGACACAAAACCAGATGTGACCTTCCTTACCAGATGTGATTTAATGCTTACCAGATGCGAGCCTAAACCAGAAATGATCCGGGAAATCTCGGATGCGAGCCTCATTTTCTGCGGTGCGAGCGCCTATCCCAGATGCGATCTTGAAAGGCCAAAAATGACCCTGTAATAGAAATCTGGGCATGCAAATTAGTGAAAAAGTGATATAAAATGAGGCCAAGTTGGAAATCGAGCCCCACGGTGGGTGCCATAAATGTGTGTGTATATTTGTGCACCTATTATCTGCAACACAACACTTCAATAAGTCATTCTGTTGGTGAGAAACAAGGGTTAATGAGCATATAAAACCCTAACATCGACCTATTTCTTTCTAACTAGGATGAGTGTAGAAAATAACATAAAAGCCCTCAGATTATGCTAAATACCAGTGACATAAACAACCTAGCATGAAAGATTTAGTTTAAAAACAACTATTTAACTATTTAAGCATGCATATTACTCTAAAATGGACATTATAAACATATGAGAAAGTGACTAATGGAGTGTGTATGAAGCTAGGAAGGAATGGATAGCATGACAATGCTTCGATATTCCTTGAAAATCTTGGCATAACAACACTACAATTTGAAATTTTAGGCTTCTTATGAGCTCTAAATCCCTTCAATTTATAGAGGAATGGGAGAGACAGAGGGGAGACAAGGTTCATTAATGGAGCCCCCTAAGGTCATTAATGAGGTGTAAGAGCCATTAATGCCTTAAGCATTAATGAGGGATGGGAAAGAGGGAATATCCATTAAGGGTTATTAATGAAATTCATTTAAGAGGCATGTGAGGGTGTAAGGCTCAACTTGGCAAGTTGGTCCTTAGAGAAGTCATGCTTGAGAAAGTTGACTTTCTCAAGTGGGTTGAGTTGTTAATCATTTCTTAATGGAATATGACAACATTAGGAGGTGGGTTAGGGTAGAATTTAGAATTAGGATTAGATTAGCATGGGGGGAATATGTTGATATGGGTTAGAACCCAGGGTAGAAGTGGTTGAAATAGGTTAGGTTGGGGTTTAAGGGAATATAAATGAAATGAATTAAACTTATTTAATTCATTTAAAATATAGGAATTAATTATTTAAGCATTTTATTTCTTTTTAATAATTAAGGGGACTATAGCCATTTTAATTAAATTAAATAGGCTAGGGGAATGGGTTCATTTGCAAGTGGTCAATTGATTTAGGGATTTATTTAATTCCTTTATAATTAAATGCTATAGCCATTTTTGAATTTGATTTGATTTAATTGGTTTACATTGATTTGATTTAATTAGTTTAGATTGATTTGAATCATATGGCTATAATAATTAATATAATTTAGTGATAAAAATCACCTAGGAAATTAAATTTGATTTCAAAAGAATTATGCCAAGCAGTAACATGGTCATTGGGACATAATTGGGGGTATGATCACACTTAGGGAAAATAGGTTCTATAGTTGGAACAAACCAAATTTAGGTGGTTACAAAAGAGAGATCAAACGCTTCACACAGTGTCAGCTTAAAGGTAATATCAACGATGCCCTAGCTCTCAAATCTCACAGGTCATCAAGCATTCCAAATGAAAAGATGTAAACAATTACAATATTAACATTCATATTGTGCCATTAAATCAACAAATGTCATCAAAATGAAATCGAGTTAATGAGAAGAAAAAGCTTGAATGTCTACCTCAAGTCGTGGCTGCCATATACCAAGATGCCAATCAACTTCCATAGTATGCCCTCTTCACGCACGATGGTATGCAATCACACTAAATTAGAAATGAGCATTTCTTCTTCTTTTTTTTTGTTTATAATCACGCGGGTGTTTCAATTACAACTGTACCATGGCTATTACGATAGCATCGGGGCCACTTGGAAAAAAAACATAAAAAAACATAAAAATGGTGGTGTCATCTCAAATTGGGGTTGAAATTTGACCCCAAATGTTGTAGTTCCATAAAACTACCTTTCAACAGTATATCCTGAGAATGGGGCTCCCAAACAAATGTGAATCTCCAGAATCACGAGAAAGTTCCCTACCTCTAATGGGGACTTATCCACCTCCATAGGAATAGTGAAAGAAGAAGCAAACATCAAATAATGAGCCCACCTAAAAAAAAATGAACCAAATCCCTCAGCCTCCGGGTCGAGACCACTACCCAAAGCAACTGCAAAATTAATCCAAAAAAAAAGGACCAGAGTGAGCCCTTGAAAACTATCAACAGTCCCCTGATCACAGGAAAAAAATAAACCACTGTCCCTCCAAAACATAATGGACAGTCCAACACAAAAAAAAAAATTGAAAGTGAGATCCACTTCCATCACAACACGGCTACATACCTTAACCAAAAACTGTGGACCAGAACGCACCCATGAAAAATTACAACAGATGTCTGGGCATAAAGGAAAACCAATACTCTATCCATATTAGCAAAAATGGATAGTCTTCCAGTGACAAAAGAAAAGTTGAAGCTAAATATCATTATAGAAACTATCAAACCCTCTAACTCCAAACTGACAAGCAAAAAGAAGTGCCAAACCATTCTCAACATCAACAAAGACCAAGATGAAGTCATGTATGGTCCTAGCTAGTAACAAGAAGATCACAAAAGAAGGCAGCCAAACCTCCTTCACCAGATCAGGGGTAAAAACCCAAGGCATCAGATACCTCTGGCTACCCCACAACTATGCCTCCACCAAAACATCCCCACCAAAAGAAAAAGAGGCAAGGCTGAGGAGACCATACAACCCATTCTTTTCCCCAGAAAGTGGAGGGTTCACCAAAGCCAAAGGCCACACGATGCCATATTTGAAAAGGGAGACACTATAGACATCCCAAATAGAAACATAGAGATTTGAAGGAATGGTGGGCCATTCTTCAACAACAACAAGAAAAATAACCCCAGGCTTCAAACCCATCACAGGTCTGAAAGACTCAGACAGGGGAAATAAAAGGCCCCTGCCTCCATCAAAAAGAACCATCCCATCGATAACAACAACTATTGGAAAACATGAGGGAACTTCCCCATCCCATCTCATAGCCCTCACTAGAGAAGAGCCCCATAACCAAACCCTCAGAATAAAACCATGCCCATGCTACAACCAAGGACCCATAGAACACTGACATTGAGGTAAAGGATCCCCCCAACCAACACAGTCAACCACTGACAGCCATATGGAGTCGCATCCAAGGAGGAGGCCAGTTGAGCCAGGGAGGAGGAATAGGGTCTATTGAAACTGTCCAATATAGACACGCCCAAAGAAACATATATTGTCCCTAAGAACCACCATGTAGTAGCCTCCAGGATCTAGTACATCCCCATACAGGTCCAACAAAGACAACCAAACACTGGCATGGGAGAAGCCAAAATATCCTCTGTCAAGCTAGGATCACCAGAAGGAACAAAATTCCCAATACAACTCCAGAAAGAGAGGGCCTCCACTAGAGATGCCAAAAGGCCACCCACACAGGGGTCATACCAAACTTGACCAGAAAAGAATAGCCCCACACAAAGTCGGGCACCACAACTCCACCCACGAAGCCGTGAGTAGCAACTGCAGGTGAAAGAACAGAACTGGCAGACAGTAAATCCCTCCCAAGGAACAGTAACCGCAAATAGGACCTCACAAAACCCCATAAAAGAGAATGCAGCTAGGGAGAAGGAGGGCCCATGAGCACATGGCCAGGAAAAACCAAACAGACAACCAACCAAAATTGATTTCATTTTATTATTCCTCATAAACTATTAAATCATTCCAAGAATTCAAAATAATTCTTTTTCATTAAAAAATAAAGAATTGTACAAGGAAATCATACAATTTATTGGTTTCAGATAGTGGGGATCTATAATCATAACTAATTTAGATTAGTGCAAAAACAAATAATTACAAGGATCACTCCCTCATTCACAAATGAACAATATGGATTAAGAAACCAAAAATACCCAGAAGAGTCACATGTTCACTAACTAAACCATAGAGATTAGGCAAAGTGAGATGGTCAAGTGAATCCATATTATTCTTCTTTACATTCTTTGATTGGTCAAAAACTTATATATTTCCTACACACTTAAGGTACACAATCCAATTTGACAATGGATATTAGATAAAACACCATGTAATGAATAATGAGAATATATAATATAAAAAAGTATCCATGTCCATCCTTCACATACATCATCTCATAATCAACACATTATAATCATTAACCCTATCACAATGAAGCATCAACACAAGACCTTGGTTATCACACATGTGGGAATTACAATGTTCCAACTGTGGATGGACTTATTATTGGAAGTCACCATGAATGGGATAAGATTACAACAATATACCTTCTTCACATCATCTAAGGGAAGAAAAATAACAAGCAATCGTTAAGTGGAACAATCAGAAGAAAACATACATAATATATATAAACTCAATAGATGTTGAACATGGTAAGCTAGATGCTACACAAGATTTAATAATTTTATAATATTCAAAATCTTAAAATTTAAAACATTGTAGAATTTCACAATTTCATTATTTATTTCCAAATGTACACAAGAACTTACACATTTTAATTTATGTTTGACCAATGTCAGCAACTCGTGCAAATATACAATACAAAATTTTTATCCAAAGACATATACATTGATAGCTCCATGGAGATTCCAATGTCACATAATAGTTCCAAGTAACTAAGAACCAATGCCAATTAACCAAGATACAAGAATTAGTTGGAATAATTCTTTCAATGCCAAAAATATGTGCATTTATAAATAAGCACTACTTTTTTTCATTAAGGGGGTTAGACTCCAAAGAGAACATACATCAATAAGAAAAAAAAATGGATTATGATTATCCCATAATAATATCTATTTAGTTACACCCTCAAAAGTTCCTAATGTCAACTTACTTATATATACTTTTGTAAAATGTCATTCTCCATGGTGCACGAGCACCTCATGAGAATTTGAAGACAAATAAGCCATTTTGGCATAAAAATAATGTAATTGGTCCTTTTAAGGCATAAAATGAACGGGGTTTGAAAATGGGGATGAAGGACCAAAAATGTCTTGATTGATGTAATAAGGGTCAATATGATCAAATGATAGGAAAGTGTGGATTTTGTGTCTAGGAGTCTTAGGATAGGTGTTTCTAATCATAAATATCATAAACAAGGCCTTTTTAATCCTTTCCAATAGTTAGAAATAGTTAATTTGTAATTGGAGGGAAAATGCAAAATTTGAATTTGAAATGTAACGACTAGTTAGCCAAACTAGGAATTTTGAATGTTTTGTTAAGTTTAATGGTGGTTGGGTATTTATAGTTGGTTTGGAAGGATAGGCAGATTTTATAAACCTATTTTACATGCCCATGAAGGTTTGTTGACATTGTGGACCAATTTTGAATGAAAAGAATCAAATTTATTAAGAGAAACATCACGGGTTCTTGTTGTTTGGAGTAAAAAATCTGAATATTCATTGCTTTGTATAATTTTGTTTATTTATTACTTGTTTGGAAATGTATACCAGATGATACCTTAATGTTATAAAAAATATTTGAAGGTATTTTGAGAGCCTTTAAACTTATTTTGGGTCTGGTTATTGTGACTATCCTAAATATTGTTGTAGGTGATTGATTTTCATTGATTTTCGGGTCATAATGAAGGCATAGGTCTCATTCCTCTTTATGCTCTTTCTATTTCTCAAGGAATGAGAACCTAACATGTAATATATGCCTCTAATAACAATAATATGGAGGAGAAATAAATTTTGGAGGGTGATCACCCAAAGTGTGTTGAAGTTGGCATGAGGGAAATGCATTGAAATGGTGGCATAGGAGTAGTAGCAGGAGATTGGCCTTAATGAGGGCATAATTTGAGTTTGGAATATGTCAATATAGGCTAAATTTATTGTGAATCCTGAAGGAGAGGTTTGGAAAGTGAGTGCAAGGTGCATTTTGAGAGAGCCCTAGTTTTAAGGGGAGTGTTTATGTCCAAAATAATGTCACAATCCTTGGTTTGGAGTAAAAAATAAATACTTCCCAAAGTTTGGAGTGTTGATGAATTGATTTGTTAGCACTTCCTTCGAAAAAGAGGGCTAATTGGGGATCTTGGAACAAGTAGCAAGGTATTTTCCATACCATTTTTCCGAAGGAAGGGTATCTTATTTTGGGATCTACTAGAGAAATCCAAAATGGGTGTCATAATATATAATTTATTTTCCAAGTTTTTTAGGAAAATTTTGTGAAAACTAAAGAGAGCATGTTTTGGAGGGCTACAAGGGAAATAACCTAATTGGGACCGGTCTAAATAGTTTGTGTTGTCCAGTTTGTTTTGGGTACTTGGGGAAGGCTGAAACTAGTTGGATAGACTTATGGAAAACCCTAGAAGACCTTGGAACAACCTTGGGTTGTTGGGAACAAGTTTGAGAAATTTGGTGTCAAGAAGCCTATTGGGTAAGTGTGTAATGTTGTTGGGTTATTGGGCACTGGTAGAGTGATTTGGTCAAGAGAGTGGATTGGCCTTGATGCTCTACATCATATCGATATCAGAGCATATGAGAATCCTTTAGGGGAAGGGATTGGAGTATGTGTCAATAGAAGAGTTGGAAGGAGAGGCTCGAACAATACCTCCTAAGTGACCAATGTAGAACTTGCTAAGCTGGTGCAAGAACAAGTAGAACAAAATAGGTGGTTGAGAGAATAAATAGAAAAATTTAAGGAAAAGGTTGAGAGAAGGAGAGAAGAAGGCTCAGAAATAGAAGAAGAAGGGGAAGAAGCAAAAGCCCCTCAGCAAGAAGAGCCACTTGATCTAGAATATGTAAGGATGGTAAGGTTACTAAAAGCCATTAGAGTAGGAGACTCGAGTTAAAAATGAATTACCAATGTATAGTGGTAACCTGACTGATAAAGAGTTAATAGATTGTTTTGGTACCGTTGATAAATTTTTTTAATGTGAAGATATTGAGGATAATGAGAAGTAAAAATTGCCAAGTCTAGGTTGAAGGGACATTCTTTGCTATGGTGGGATTGCTTATAGGTAGAGAGGTGGAGAAATGGTGTCCCAAAAATCACATATTGGCCAAGGATGGTGGAGAAGATGAAGGCGAATTTATTGCCAAAGGATTATAAAGTTCAATTATATAATAAACTTTAGGGATTGAAGTAGATTGAGATGAATGTACAAAAGTATACATAGGAGTTTTATAAGTTGTAAATAATAGTTTCTCGTGATGAGGATGTAGAAGAGAAGGTAGAAATATATCTTGGAGGTCTGAGATACAACATCCAAGATGAGTTGAGTCTATCAACACTAGGGAATGTAGAAGAATGCTACAAGTTGGCAATAAAGGCAGAAGAAAAGATAAGAAGAAGACAAGAGAGACAAGACATCAACAACATATGAAAAGGAAGAGGGAGAAATCCTAGAAACATCAATGAACAAGGAAAAGGAAGTGAACAAGGAAAAGAGACATTGTTTGAATAAAGAGGAGGTTTCAGAGGAGGAAGAAAGAAGCCTGAGAGAAGAGTGCAAATGGTTCAAGAGGAGAAGAAGGAAGAAGGAGATGAAGTATGTCTACAAGATAATCCAGAACTTGATGGTGAATTCCTAATGTTTAGAAAGGGACATATATTGCAACCACAAAGACCAAAGGTATCTATATTTTTCTACTCTATGCAAGAGCCAAGGAAAAATTTGTAAGTTGATCATAGATTCTGGTTCTCATGAAAATTTGGTGTCCTATGAAATGGTTACTAAGTTTAATTTATTGATATTTCCACATAACAGTCCATATAATGCAACTTGGGTTGGTACTGAATATAGAGTCTTTTGATTCAAGAGAAAGCCTATGTTGAATTCTCTATTAGTGAATATCATGATATAATTTTGTGTGACATTGTACCTATGAAATGTTGTCATATCATTTTGGGAAGACCATGGCAGTACCTTAGGAGAACTTTGCATGATGGATACCATAATACTTATACTGATCATAAAGATGAAAAAAGGTTTACACTAACCCCTTGACAAGGTGATAAGTTAACTGGTTCAAGTATTATTTGTTTTGGAAGGAAAGAGTATGTGAGTTTGTAGGTTTCTCATGAGAAGGGGACACAAGGCAATGATAATAGGGATAAAAGGAGTGAGAGACAGTCAAGTATGTAGTAAATAGATTGGTATGATGGCGAGCAAAAGGCAAAGGAAAATCTGGAGTACAAAGTGGTACTGTATAGTGTGAATGTGGGGACAATTGAATTTTCTATAGTGGTGCACAATAAGGATAGAGATATTCCTTCAAGGATGCCTGATTTGTAGGGTCATTTTGTTAGTAATAATTGAGAGGGGGGGGTGAATCAGTGGCCTCAAAAATTAATCCTTAAAACTTATAACCACAAATTATGTCTCAAGTTATCTTCTAATCCTACAAGATGTATGCCTTGAAATACTTTAATCAATTTTCTACTTGTCAAAATGCTTTGTTAATCTCTCTTCTATATGTTTACCGATAAGCAGTTAAATATTTACCGAAACACAGTAAATATGCAGAGTATACTGATCAATCCAAAAATGCATATGTGAAATGTAAAACAGTAAAGCAATAAACCATAAACACATAACACATGGATTTTTAATGTGGAAACCCTTTTAAGGGAAAAACCACTGGGACCGGTACCCCAAATTTTCACTCTTCTAAAGTGAGCCCTGCTAAGAGCCAACCCTGTTAAAGGTTACAAACATGCTGTTAGGTGTGACCTTGTTAGAGGATTTAGAAATAGTTTGTCAACTAGTATCTGGAATCTAATGCTACCATCCTTGATCAAACACTCACTTGGCCTGTCAATAGGTATCAGGCATATCCTATGCTACGTTTGTGATCAAAATTTTTGATACTCCTCGGGATGTATCTCAATTGAAAAATACTTTTAAGTCCTGCTCGGTTAAGAGGATTTTATGCTTCAATGGTTAAACTGAAACACTAATGATCTATTCATACATACAAGTCAATTTAAGATTTTCAGATCTATTATAAGTCCATCACCTCTCTGATCAATATAATCACTTATACCTTTGCTCCACACTATTCTTCTCTGTGATGCCTGTCTCACTGTTCGTCGGTGTCTACAGAATCTAGCTCTTTCCTCAGCTTTTTGATCAGGACTGAATGAAGACTTTCTTCTTTTTCAAATTTTCTTTAGAATCTTTCCTCTTCTCTTTTTCTCCTCACCTACTCCCTCATTCGTAATAAATTGGGTTTGTCTCTATATAGACATGATTTCCCCTTTTCTTGGCTTTCTTGATTCTTGGCGTGTTCCACAATTCTCGCCAATAGATTTAAAGAAAACTCCTGATTTATCTCAAAGAGATCTTCTTACCAACTAGACAAATCAGCTTTAAATCACTTACTTATCTCTGGCTTTATCTGGATGATTAAAACAATGATAAGTATCTGTTAACTCAATATTTAGCTTCTTGACAGCTAAGCATTTTGTCATTTTCTGAACTCTCTGTTCTATCGGTCAACACTTTAGTTGGTCATCGGTGATAACTGACTATTCTATCAGTGTGACTTAAATTTTAATTGGGATCTCTATCCTTGTCTTCTTTGTTGGGCAACACTGAAATTCTTTTCATCGAGTTACTATGTGCTTTTCTTGTCGGTCAACACTGTAACTCTGCTCGTCAATAATGTTGTGCATTTAGCTCATCCGGTAACACTGTGACTTTGTTATTTTACTCTGACCATTAGTGTGCACTCCATCGGTGAATGCAGTCACTTAGTGAATACTTGACTTGTAAGCATTACTAATAGCATAGCCTTGATTCATCAGTTCTTTGAAGTCTTTGGCAGTATTTTCATGACCAAACAGATTATTTCAAGTTGACATCAATGAAAATACAATACATTAACTAATTCAATGTCTTGCATGATCATCAACTTAACATCTTCAAACATTCAATTAGTTACATGTCATCACATTTGGGCCTCAAGAATGCAAAGGAATTGGTGCAACAACAGACCATAGATGACTGTCCAAAACAGGGAATTAGAAATATGTTTTTACGTCCTAATGTTTGTCATGAGTTTAGTGAATGAACAACATGTAAAAGAAAATCATTAAAGGATTTTTTATTGCAATAGATGTCCCCTGGAAGAATTAGTAGCATAGTACCATCTAGGAGATGTGAGGAGAAAGGATAAGACCCCTATTCTCTTGGGGACAAGATTTTTTTCATAGGGGGAGTATCGTGTGGGAGCACCTCACGAGCATTTGAAGACAAAGAAGCCATTTTGGCATAAAATATATAACCGAGGGTCTTATGGACCTAAATATGATTTAATTGAGCCTTTTAAGGAAAAAATGTATTGGGTTTGAAAATGGGGATGAAGGACCAAAAATGTCATGATTGATGTAATAAGGGTCAGCATGACCAAATGATAGGAAAGTGCGGGTTTTGTGTCTAGGATTCTTAGGATAGGTGTTTTTAATCATAAATATCATAAAAAGGGCCTTTTGAATCCTTTAAAATAGTTAGAAATAGCTAATTTGTAATTTGAGAGAAAATGCCAGATTTGAATTTAAAATGTAATGGCTAGTTAGCCAAACTAGGAATTTTGAATGTTTTGTTAAGTTTAATAATGTTTGGGTAGTTATAGTTGGTTTGGAAGGTTAGGAGGAGTTTAAAAACATTTTTCACATGCCCATGAAGGGTTGTTGACATTTTGGACCGATTTTGAATGAAAAGAATCAAGTTTAAGAGAAACATCACGGGTTCTTGTTGTTTGGAGTAAAAATCTGAATATTCATTGCTTTCTATTACTCTGTTTCTTTATTACTTGGTTGGAAATATATACCAGATGATCCCATATTGTTCTAAAAAACATTTTAAGGTATTTTGACATCCTTTAAACTTATTTTGGGTCTGGTTATTGTGACTGTCATAAATACTGATGTAGGTGATTGATTTTCATTGATTTTGGGGTCATAATGAAGGCATAGGTCTCATTCCTCTTTATGTACTTTTTTTTTCTCAATAATGAGACCATAAAATGCAATATATTCCTCTACTAACAAGAATATGTATTCCTCTACTAACAAGAATATGTAGGAGAAATAAAGTTTGGAGGTGTTGGAAAGATTGTTGGAAAGCTATAGTGGAAACAATTATTGTTTTGTCATTGATATCAAACCTCAATTGGTGAGACTATTGCTATCTGTTTGAGTACCATATCTATTGATTGATGAAGGATATTTAACAAGAAGACCAAGTGGAATGGTTGAGTTATGGGAAATCACAAGGGTACTTGATCAGTTGGCACATTGGCAAAGTAATGTGTTGTTTATCTTTCAATGACAATTTATTGAGAACAGTTTGTGCCGTGCAAGTTTGTGTCGACTGAGCACCAGTGTATGCCGAGCATAATTTCTAGTGTCGAACGAGCGCTAGTAAATTGCCGAGGAAAAAATAGTGTTGGCTAAGCGACGTATTTTGGTAATTATTGAGAATTGAGATCTCTGACCGACTTCGTTGATTTTATTGGGATATGTAAAGTTAATTAAGGATAAGCATGATTAATCCACACTATGAAAATGCACGGGTAACCATAATTAATGCATGAAACAAAGATTCAATTAGTGATTTCTTTGGAGAAGTAAATTAAATGTAATGATGGAAGGATCTCTTGGATCTGACCTAACCTAAGATCTACGATCTTGATTAAGCGACAAAAGATTTATCTGACCTAGATGAAGAGGTATATGATAACCTCAAGGGGTTATTCATGAAGTATGTATGCATGCAAGAGGATTGCATGGTTAATTGACTGATTGGCTTGATCTAAGTGAGAAGGCTGAGCAGCAAAGCAAAGAGTTGCATAAGTGATTGCTTGACAGATTTCCCAGCAGATCTAAAGATTGAAATGACAATGGAGTCCACTCAGTGAATTAGCATTAGAGTTGAATTGGATCTAGATTTGCAAAGTAAGTTGTATGTATCAGATCACACCTGCTGATTACTTTCTAACCATTGTATCAGTAAAAATCCTTTAACCAGGTTGACCTAATAGTCATTGTATAAATCCTTTTAGGAATGTGACATTTAGGTGGAATGTTCTAAGTCCTCTAACAAGGCCACTCCTGACAGGGTGATTAAATCCTTTAACCAGGTCACATGTAGCAATGTGTTTTGTAACCTTTAACAGTCTTGCCTCCTAAAAGAGCTCACTTCATAAGAGTGAAAAGTTGATAGCATGTTATTGGTGGTTTTTCCCATATTGGGTTTCCACGTTAAATACTGGTGTCAACTTGTGTGAATGTTTATGTTGTGTTTTACTATTAAGTTTCTACAAGCTTATTACATCTGGACAGTAAACTGCATATGTAGGTTTTTATTTTATGTTATTGCTTCCGAGAAGATCTGAGTTGTTAAAATTGGTATAAAGTTTAAATAGGCACATCTAGACCTTAGAACAAATGATTCACCCCCCCTCTTAGTTATTCTGAATTCATTCTAACAATTGGTATTAGAGCATTGGTCTCTTGAAAACAATTTGAAGGTACTTGGAGCAAAAGATCAAGATGTATAAAAAGGAGGTACTGAAGTTGAACAAAGATGATTTCCTTGCATGGCAGAGTTTGATGAAATTGCATCTG
This sequence comes from Thuja plicata, assembly GCA_018584345.1. NCBI lineage: Eukaryota > Viridiplantae > Streptophyta > Pinopsida > Cupressales > Cupressaceae > Thuja > Thuja plicata. The sequence goes on from MU225917.1 coordinate 710,320, forward strand.
GCTAGTGTTGGTGATGCTGATAAGCACTATGTTTAACATTATTATGTAGCCCCCACTGCACTTACCACAACTACACAGTTAAGAGAAAAGCAGGAGCACAATCAAGCAATGTTGGAGATTGCATCATCTCTGAACTATCATGAGTTTGAAGACATAAAGAGTTGTACAACTGCAAAGAAAATGTGGGATGTCCTTGCAACCATCTATGGAGGTGACAAAAATGTACTGAGAGCCAAATCTAAAAGCTTAAGAGGTTAGTTCGATGAAATGAAAATGCAAGAAGGAGAAAATATAATTCAATATTATGGTAGGATAAAGGAAGTTGTAAATGCTATTAGAGGAGCTAAGGGAACCATTGATGATAACACCATTATGAGCAAGGTACTGAGAAAACTTCTTCCTATATATGTTATTAGAGTCTCTACAATTCAAGAGTTAAGATGTACTCCTAATAATAATTTGACTTTGGAAGGTCTGGTAGGCAAACTTACTGCATTTGAAATGTCAAATTTTGACAACTACACTCCACAAGCTATTGAATTTGCATTCAGATCCCAGTTGGTCCTTAACAAATCAAAGAAAGGAAAGAAATGTGTGAATAGTGATAGTGACACTACTGATGATGATCTGGAAGAAATTGAAGCACTTATGGAAAGAAGACTATCTAGAGGAAAAGGAAAATTCAAAGGTAAACTTCCTATCATTTATTTTTCATGTAACAAATTTGGTCATATTGTTGCTAGATGTCCTGATAAGGATGACAAAGATGAAAGAAGGGACAAAAAGTACAAAGATAGAAAGGATGACCAAGACTTCAAAAAGTATAAGGATTACAAAGACAAAGGTAAGAAATCTTGCTATATAGCTGAAGAAGCTTCTAACAATGATTCTGAAAAATCTGATGAAAATTATATAGAAGTTGTGTATGTTGCTATGAAAGATGATTCTGATGATGATGAGAAAACTGCACTAATTTCTTATATGAGTAAAGTGACCATTGGATTATTGATAGTGGTTATTCACATCACATGACTGGTGATAAAGATAAATTTGAGACCCTAGATCAGTGTAATGACGGTTATGTTAAATTTGGTAATGATGCACCATGTCTTGTTAAAGGAAAAAGGGTCAATTAACTTGACTAAAAAGATCAGATGTGACAATGTATATTGGGTTAATGACCTTAACTATAATTTATTGAGTGTTGCACAATTGAATACTTCTGGTTACAGAGTTGAATTCCATCACAAGAAGGAAAATATCTATGATGCTACTGGAGAACTAGTTGGAAGTGGTGAGAAAACAAAAGGTAACTTGTTTTATCTGGATTTAGCTGATGAGACATGCTTGTTTGCACAATATAATGATGTTTGGTTATGACATAAAAGGTTGTGTCATGTAAACTTTGATAACTTGGTAAGCATAAGAAAATTGAAGAAGGTTAGAGGGTTTCCTAAGTTAAAGAAACCTGAAAATGCAATGTGTAAACAATGTCAATTAGGAAAGATGACTAAATCTAGTTTTAAGAACAAGACTCATACTTCTAAGGAATTAATGGAGTTAGTTCATACTAACCTTTGTGGTCCCATTGGTGAGAAAATTTACTGCGGAGATAAATATTTCATTCTATTTGTTGATGATTACTCAAGAATGATGACTGTTATGTTTCTTAAAGAAAAATCTGATGCATTCCAGTTATTTAAATGGTACTTGGCAAAAGTTAACAAAGAGACAGGTAAGAGTCTGAAATGTTTGAGATCTGACAGAGGAGGTGAGTTTATTTCTAATGAGTTTAACAAGTTCTGCAATGACCAAGGAATAAAAAGACAGATGTTCGCACCTAGAACACCACCACAAAATGGTATTGCTGAGAGAAGAAACATATCTATCATGGACTATGCCAGAACATTAATGATGGAGAAAAATGTTGCATAGAAATATTGGAGAGAAGTTGTAAGTACAACAGTCTATACCCTGAACAGAGTACAAGTAAAGAAAGGTACTACTGCTACACCTTATGAGCTTTGGTATGGATATGCACCTAATGTAAAATATTTCAAAGTTTTTGGAAGCAAATGTTTCATATTGAAGGATAACAAAAATGGAAAACTTGATGCTAAACGTGAGGAAGGCATATTTCTTGGTTATTCAACTAAGATTAAAGCGTATAAGTGTTTGAATTCTAACACTAACAAAATTGTGGTAAGTGCAACTGTTAGAATTGATGAGTACACAGAAAGAAATGAAGCTGAAAGCACACAGGAACCTGAGAGTTACAAATCATTCATCTATATATGGATCAGAAAGATTCTAATACATTACCTAAACCTGAGAATGAGGTTGCTGAGAAACATCTAGCACCTGCCAATTCACAGAATGAGGATGTTGGGCAACAAGAGGTAATTGCCAAGCTATCTGATGGAGATGTCAAGTCACGAAATTAACCTGAATTGAATGTGAATGATCAACCTGTAGCAGAAAGAGAACCTATTCTAGCAAAGTATGTGAGGAGACACCACAAACCTGATCAAATCATAGGATCGAAGGATTCTATAGTCATGACAAGAAGCAAGTTGAGAGATGGTACATGCTTGTTATGTGATTTTGAGCTTAAAATAGTAAAAGATGCTTTAGACAATGAAGACTGGATACAAGCCATGAATGAAGAAATTGAACAAATTGAGAAGAATAAGACTTGGACACTTGTACCTGGGCTGCATGACAAGAATGTTATTGGTACTAAGTGGGTATTCATAAATAAGTTGAATGAACATGAAGAGGTAACAAGAAAAAAAGATAGACTGGTATGCAAAGGTTATGCACAAGAGGAAGGAATTGATTATGGAGAAACATTCGCACCAGTTGCAAGATTAGAAGGAGTAAGAACATTACTTGCATATGCATCCTACAAAGGTTTTAAATTTTATCAGATGGATGTGTAGTCAACATTCCTAAATAGTATATTAGAAGAAGAAGTTTACATTGAACAAGCTCATGGATTTGTAGACCCAAGTAAGAGGAATATGGTCTGCAGATTACACAAAGTGCTATATGGATTGAAGCACGCACCAAGAGCATGGTATGAGAGATTGCACAATTACTTGATAAATATTGGATTTGCAAGAACCAATGACAACAACAATCGGTATTTGAAGACATAGCAATGTAAAGGTACTTTATTGGCTGAAATTTTTATTGATGACATTATATTTAGTGGACAAGATGCGTTATGCCAAGCATTTGCAAAAGAGATAAAAACTAAATTTGAAATGTCTATGTTTGGTGAGATAATTTTTTTTGTTGGCTTACAAATATATCAGATGAAGAATGGTATCTATATTACTCAATCAAAATATGTCAAGGTGATACTAAAAACTTTTGGAATGGAAGATTCAAAACCAGTGAGTACACCCATGACTACTGGATAGAAGTTAACGAAGAATGATGATACAAAAGAAATGAATCAAACCCTTTACAAATCAATGATTGGAAAGATGCAATATGTTGTACACAGTAGACCTAATATTGCACTGGCTATTGGTATTGTTGCAAGATTTTCTGCCAATCCCAAAGAAACAAATATGATGGTGGTAAAAAGAATTATGAGATATTTGAAAGGAATAGATGAATATGGTCTGTATTACAAAAGAAATGGAAAGTTTGAACTCAAAGTTTATACTGATTCTGATTGGGCTGGAAATGTAGATGACAGGAAAAGAACAACAGGAGGAGCATTTCTTTTGGGAAAAAGATTAGTTTCATGGACAAGCAAGAAACAAAAATGCACCTCACAATCTACAGCTAAAGCTGAGTATGTGGCAGCAGCAGTCATTTTTTCTAATATTGTGTGGTTGAAGATACTACTGAAAGGTATGAAAGAAGAGATCACACAACCAGTTGTTATATATGTAAGGAAACTCAGGTGCGGAAACAACTTCCTACACTAATCTCTAAAGGAAAGTATTGTATAAATTCTTTTAAATCCTTACAATTTCAAATTCGTTAACTACTTTAACAAAGATATTGCAACCATATACCATGCATACAAAAAATAGAGAATGACACAAAGATTTACCCTGGGGAAAACCTTTCGGTAAAAAACCCCAGCACTCCAAAACTTGCACAATGTATTATCTTCAACACAACGGTTACAACACACTTGCAATGCAAGTTCTTTCAAGAGACAATCGACACACATAGACAAATCCAGTAGCACCAGATTATACCAACAATACACTCTTTTTATATTCTTTCCTGTAACCCTAAAAAATGCTTATATCATGCGCTTTCCTTTTTAGGGAAACTCCCAAAGATAGCTGTATTATGGTTTTACCATTCTCTGAGAAAATAGGAACCCTAAAATTTTTTTCCAGGGTGATGCCCTAAACCCCACGGTTGGGATTAAGGATTGGAAGAGTGTATAATACTCAACTTTATCAGTTGCCACATGTCATTGCATGTCTTCACCTGTCATTGAAATCTCCTAGAAATAGCTCTTACGTGTCATAGGAATCTGTTATAACCGTTTCAGCCATGATCTCCTTACACACAATTCAAGATGCCGACACATCAAGTGGAGTGACACATCAACATGCCAACTAGACATGTACACTCACACTTAATTACATTATTTGCAAGAAATACA